>OY735214.1:63371734-63381734 GCA_963457665.1 Thysanoteuthis rhombus | reverse complement strand
AAATTATATATAATATATATATATATATTAAAAAACATATATTAAAAAACTATATATATATATATTAAATAACTATATATATATATATATATATTAAATAAACTATATATATATATATATTAAATAACTATATATATATATATATTAAATCACTATATATATATATATATTAAATAACTATATATATATATATATATATATATATATATATATATATATATATTAAATAACTATATATATATATATATATATATATTAAATAACTATATATATATATATATATATATATATTAAATAACTATATATATATATATATATATTAAATAACTATATATATATATATATATATATATATATTAAATAACTATATATATATATATATATATAAATAACTATATATATATATATATATATATATATTAAATAACTATATATAATATATATATATATATATAAATAACTATATATATATATATTAAATAACTATATATATATATATTAAATAACTATATATATATATATTAAATAACTATATATATATATATATATATATTAAATAACTATATATATATATATTAAATAACTATATATATATGTATATATATATTAAAAACTATATATATATATATTAAATAACTATATATATATGTATATATATTAAATAACTATATTTATATAAATATTAAATAACTATATATATATATATATATACATATATATTGAAAAACTATATACATATATATATATATATTGAATAACTAGATATATATATTGAAAAACTATATACATATATATATATACTAAATAAATAAATATATATATATATATATAGAAAAGCTATATATATATTAAATAACTATATATATATGTATATGTATATATATATATATATTGAATAAATATATATATATATATATTAAATAACTATATGTATATATATTAAATAACTACATATATATATATTAAATAACTATATATATATATATTAAAAAACTATATATATATACATATCAAATAACAATATATATATATATTAAATAACTATATATATATATTAAATAACTATGTATATATATATTAAATAACTATATATATATTTATGTATATATACTAAATAACTATATATATATATATTAAAAAACTATATATATATATTAAATAACTATATATATATATATATTAAGTAAGTATACTATATATATATATTAAATAACTATTATATATATATATATTAAATAACTATAAATATGTATATATTAAATAACTATATATATATGTATTAAATAACTATATATATATATATTAGAATAAGTATATATATATATATATATCAAATAACTATATATATATATAAATAAAAAACTATATATGTATATATATATATATATTTAATGATTACATATATAGATATATATATTAAATAACTATATATATATATATTAAATAACTATATATATATATAAAAATATATATCAAATAACTATATATATATATATATATATATTAAATAACTATATATATATATATATTAAAAAACTATATATATATATATTAAAAAACTATATATATATATATATATATTAAAAAACTATATATATATATATATATTAAATAACTATATATATATATATTAAAAAACTATATATATATATATATATATTAAATAAATATATATATATATATATATATATATATATTAAATAACTATATATATATATATTAAATAACTATATATATATATATATATATATTAAATAACTATATATATATATATATATATATTAAATAACTATATATATATGTATATATATGTTAAAAAACTATATATATATATATCAAATAACTATATATATATGTATACATATGTTATAAAACTATATATATATATATTAAATAACTATATATATATGTATATATATATTAAATAACTATATATATATATGAATATTAAATAACTATATATATATATATATATATATATATATTGAAAAACTATATACATATATATATATACATTAAATAACTAGATATATATATTGAAAAACTATATACATATATATATATATTAAATAAATATATACATATATATATATAGAAAAGCTATATATATATTAAATAACTATATATAGATGTATATGTATATATATATATATATATTGAATAAATATATACATATATATTAAATAACTATATATATATATATATATTAAATAACTATATATATATATTAAAAAACTATATATATATATATTAAAAAACTATATATATATATATTAAAAAACTATATATATATACGTATCAAATAACAATATATATATATATTAAATAACTATATATATATATATTAAATAACTATATATATATATATTAAATAACTATATATATATATATTAAATAACTATGTATATATATATTAAATAACTATGTATATATATATTAAATAACTATATATATATTTATATATATATACTAAATAACTATATATATATATATATTAAAAAACTATATATACATATTGAATAACTATATATATATATATATTGAATAACTATACTATATATATATATCAAAAAACTATTATATATATATATATTGAATAACTATATATATATATAAAAATATATATCAAATAACTATATATATATATATTAAAAAACTATATATATATATATATAATAAATAACAATATATATATATGAATATTAAATAACTTTATATATATATATTGAAAAACTATATACATATATAGATATATTAAATAACTATATACATATATATATATATTAAATAACTATATATATATATATATTGAAAAACTATATATATATATATATATTAAATAACTATATATATATATATATATTAAAAAACTATATATATATATTAAATAACTATATATATATATATATATATTAAATAACTGTATATATATATATATTAAATAACTATATATATATACATTAAATAACTATATATATATATACATTAAATAACTATATATATATATATTAAATACCTATATATATATACATTAAATAACTATATATATATATATATTTTAAATATATATATATATTAAATAACTATATATATATATATTGAATAACTATATATATATATATATATGTATTAAATAACTATATATATATATATATTAAATAACTATATATATATATATATATATTAAACAACTATGTATATATATATATTAAATAACTATATATATATATAACAAATAACTATATATATATATATTAAATAGCTATATATATGTATATATATTAAAGAACTATATATATATATTAAATAACTATATATATATATATTAAATAACTATATATATATATTAAATAACTATATATTTATATATATATCAAAAAACTATATATATATATATCAAAAAACTATATATATATATATATTAAATAACTATATATATATATATATATTAAATAACTATATATATATATATATATTAAATAACTTTATGTATATGTATATATATATATATATTAAATAAATATATACATATGTATATATATAATAAATAACTATATACATATGTATATATATATTAAATTACTATATATATATGTATATATATATATTAAATAACTATATATATATATATATCAAATATATATATATATATGTATATATATTAAATAACTATATATATATATAAATATTAAATAACTATATATATATATATATATATATATTGAGAAACTATATACATATATGTATATATTAAATAACTATATATATATAAATATACATATATATTAAACAACTATATATATATAAATATATATATTGAATAACTATATATATATATATATATATATATTGAATAACTATATATATATATATATATTAAATAACTATATATATATATATGTTAAATAACTATATATATATATATATATATTAAATAACTATATATATATATATATATTAAATAACTATATATATATATATTGAATAACTATATATATATATAATAAATAACTATATATATATATATAATGAATATCTATATATATATATATATATATTAAATAACAATATATATATATATTAAATAACAATATATATATATATTAAATAACTATATATATATATATATTAAATAACTATATATATATATATTAAATAACTATATATATATATATATATATATATATATGTATTAAATAACTATATATATATATATATATTAAATAACTATATATATATATATTAAATAACTATATATATATATATATATATATTAAATAACTATATATATATATATATATATATTAAATAACTATATATATATATATATATATAATTATATTAAATAACTATATATATATATATATATATTAAATATATATATATATATACATATATATATATATTAAATAACTATATATATATATATATATATTAAATAACTATATATATATATATATATATATATTAAATAACTATATATATATATATATACATATATATATTGAATAACTCTCTCTCTATATATATATATATATATATTGAATAACTATTTATATACGTATATATATATTAAAAAACTATATATATATATATTAAATAACTATATATATATACATATATATATTGAATAACGATATATATATATATATATATATTAAATAACTATATATATATATATACTGAAAAACTATATACATATATATATATATATAATTATAACTATATATATATATATATTAAAAAACTATATATATATATATATATTAAATAACTATATATATATATATATATTAAATAACTATATATATATATCGAATAACTATATATATATATATATATTAAATAACTATGTATATATGTATATATATTAAATAACTATATGTATATATATTAAATAACTATATATATATATATAATTAAATAACTATATATATATATATTAAATAACTATATATATATATATTAAATACCTATATATATATATATATATTAAATAACTATATATATATATATTGAATAACTATATATATATATATTAAATAACTATACATATATATATTCAATAACTATATATATATATATATATATATTATTAACTATATATATATATATGTTAAATAACTATATATATATATATTAAAAAACTATATTTATATATATATTAAATAACTATATTTATATATATATTAAAAAACTATATATGTATATATAAATATTAAATAACTATATATATATATATATTAAATAACTATGTATAAATATATATATTAAATAACTATAAATAAATATATATATATTAAATAACTATATATAAATGTATATATTAAATAACTATATATAAATGTATATATTAAATAACTATATATAAATTTATATATTTAAAAACTATATATATATATATATTGAATAACTATATATATATATATATTAAATAACTATATATATATTGAATAACTATATATATATATATTAAAAAAATATAAATATATATTAAATAACTATATATATATATTAAATAACTATATGTATATATATACATATATATATATATATAATAAATAATTATATATATATATATAAAATAACTATATATATATATATATATATATATTAAATGAATATATATATATATATTAAATAAATATATATTTATTGAATAAATATATATATATATATTAAATAAATATATATATATATATTAAATAACTATATATATATATATATATCAAACATATATATGTATATATATATATATATATGTATTAAAAAACTATATATATATATATATATTAAAAAACTATATATATATATATATATATATATTAAAAAACTATATGTATATATATATATATTAAATAACTATATACATATATATATATATATTAAATAACTATATATACGTATATATATTAAATAACTATATATATATGTATATATATATAAAAAGCTATATATATATATATATTAAATAATTATATATATATATATATTAAAATAACTATATATATATACATATATATATATTAAATAACTATATATATATATTTATATCTTAAATAACTATATATATATATTTATATATTAAATAACTATATATATATATATATATCTTAAATAATTATATATATATATATATATATGTATCTTAAATAACTATATATGTATATATATGTATATTAAATCACTATATATATATATATTAAATAACTATATATATATATATATATATATATGTATCTTAAATAACTATATATGTATATATATATATATTAAATCACTATATATATATATATTAAATAACTATATATATATATATATATATATATATATATATTAAATCACTATATATATATATATTATATAACTATATATATATATATATAAATACATAATGAATAACTATATATATATATATATATAAATATATATGTATATTAAATAACTATTTATATATATATGTTAAATAACTATATATATATATATATAATAAATAACTATATATATATATATATATATATATATATTATAACTATATATATATATATATATATATATATTGAATAACTATATATATATATATATTGAATAACTATATATATATATATATTAAATAACCATATATATATATATTAAATAACAATATATATATATATATTAAATAACTATATATATATATATATTAAATAACTATATATATATATATATTAAATAACTATATATATATATATTAAATAAATATATATATATATATATATATATATTAAATATTCAATGTATATATATATATGGTTATATAATATATATATATAGTTAACTATATATATATATTAAATAACTATATACATATATATAAATATTAAATAACTATATATATATATATATATATTGAAAAACTATATACATATATATATATATATTAAATAACTATATATATAAATATATATATATATTGAAAAACTGTATATATATATATATTAAATAACTATGTATATATATATATATATTTATATATATTAAAAAACTATATATATATATATATATATATATTTATATATATTAAATAACTATATATATATATTTATATCAAATAACTATATATATATATATATATTAAAAAACTATATATATATAAATATTGAATAACAATATATATATATCTATATTAAATAACTATATATATATATTAAATAACTATATATATATTAAAAAACTATATATATATATATATATTAAATAACTGTATGTGTATATATATATATTAAATAACTATATATATATATATATATATTAAATAACTATATATATA
Source organism: Thysanoteuthis rhombus (assembly GCA_963457665.1). Classification (NCBI taxonomy): domain Eukaryota; kingdom Metazoa; phylum Mollusca; class Cephalopoda; order Oegopsida; family Thysanoteuthidae; genus Thysanoteuthis; species Thysanoteuthis major. The sequence goes on along the minus strand of OY735214.1, from coordinate 63,374,425 downwards.
TATATGTAATAACTATATATATATATATAATAACTAATATATATATATATATATATATATATATACATATATATATATATTAAATAACTATGTATATATATATATTAAATAACTATGTATATATATATATATCAAATAACTATTTATATATATATATATTGAATAATTATATATATATATATATATATTAAAATAACTTTATATATATAATTATATATATATATATATATATATATTAAAAAAACTATATATATATATACATATATATATATTAAATAACTATATATATATATATTAAATAACTATATATATATATATATATTAAATAACTATATATATATATATATATTAAATAACTATAAATGAATATTTATATATCAAATAACTATATATATATATATATTTATATATTAAATAACTATATATATATTTATATATTGAATAACTATATATATATATATATATATATATATTGAATAACTATATATATATATTTATATATCAAATAACTACACATAAATATATAATATTAAATATATATATATTCATATATTAAATAACTATATATATATATATTAAATAACTATATATATATAAATATATTAAATAACTATATATATATATATTAAATAACTATATATATATATATATTAAACTATATATATATATTTATATATTAAGTAACTATATATATATATATATATATATATATATATATATCTTAAATATCTATATATATATATATCTTAAATATATATATATATATATATATATATATATATATATATATATATTATATAGCTATATATATATATATATATATATATATATTATATAGCTATATATATATATATATACATATATATTAAAAAACTATATATATATATATATATATATTAAATAACTATATATATATATATAAAATTATATGTATAATAAATAACTATATATATATATATTAAATAACTATATATATATATATTAAATAACTATATATATATATATATATAAAATAACTATATATATATATATATATAAAATAAATATACATATATATATATATTGAAAAACTATATATATATATTTATATATATATTGAATAACTATATATATATATTTATATATTAAATAACTATATATATATATATATATTAAATAACTATGTATATATATATATTAAAAAACTATATATATATATTTATATATTAAATAACTATATATATATATTTATATATTAAATAACTATATATATATATCTTAAATATATATATATATATATATATCAAATAACTATATATATATATATAAAATAACTATATAAATATATATATATTAAATAACTATATATATATATTTATATTATATAACTATATATATATATATATATATATTAAATAACTATACATATATATATATAAATATATATGTATATTAAATAACTATATATATATATATATTGAATAAATATATATGTATATTAAATAACTATATATATATATATATTGAATAACTATATATATATATATTAAATAACTATATATATATATATATAAAATAACTATATATATATATATATATATATTAAATAACTATATATATATATATATATATATCAAAAAACTATATATACATATATATTTTAAATAACTATATATATATATGTATATTAAATAACTATATATATATATATATTAAATAACTATATATATGTATATATATATTGAATAACTATATATATATATATATATTAGATAACTATATATATATATATTGAATAACTATATGTATCAAATAACTATATATATACATATTTTTATATTAAATAAATGTACATATATATATATATATAAAATGACTATATATATATATATATATATTGAAAAACTATATATATATATATATATTAAAAAACTATATATATATATATTAAATAACTATATATATATATATATTAAATAACCATATATATATATATATATATACGTGTTAAATAATTATATATATATATATATGTACATATTGAATAATTATATATATATGTATATATATATATATTAAATAACTATATATATATATATACATATATCAAATAACTATATATATATATATATTGAATAATTATATATATATATATTGAATAACTATATATATAAATACATATATATATATATATATATACATATCTTAAATAACTATATATATATACATATATATATAAATATGTGTATTAAAAACTAATATATATATATATATTTGATAACACTATATACATATATATATATTTAATAACCTTATATATATATATGTGTATATATATATATATTAAATAAGCCTATAAGTATATATATATGTATATATATTATATATATATTAAAAAACCCTATATGTATATATATATGTATTCAATATTATATAGATATATATTTAATAACTGTATACAAATATGTTTAATAACTATATATATATATACAACTAGTAACTATATATAGATATATAATAACTATGTATACATGTATTATAACTATATATACATACATTATAACTATATATACATGTATAATAACTATACATACATATATAATAGCAATATATACATATATAATAACTATATATACATATATAAGAACTATATATACATATATAATAACTATATATATATACATATATATAATGACTATATATATATATAAT
>OY735214.1:63336734-63361734 GCA_963457665.1 Thysanoteuthis rhombus | reverse complement strand
AAATTATATATATATATATATATATAGATATTAAACTACAAATATATATATAGCTATTAAACTATACATATATATATAGCTTTTAAACTATATATATATATATATAGCTATTAAACTACATATATATATATATATACATATATACAGTTCAATAGCTATATATATATATATATATATAAATATATATATATATCAAACTTTATATATATATAACAGATAAACCATATATATATATATATATATATATATATACATAACAATCAAACTATATATATATATGTATAGCCATTAAACTATATATTTATAAATACATATATGCCATTAAACTTTATATATGTATATATAGCCATTAAACTAACTCTCTCTATATAGCAAGGTTAATGGCTATATATATATATATATATAAATATATATATATATATATATATATACATAACCAATGAACTAACTAAATATATATATATATAGCAGTTAAAATAACTATACATATATTCATATAGTTATTAAACTATATATATATATATATATTAAACTATATATATATAAAAAATATATATATATATAACTATTGAACTATATATATATAAGGCTATCAGACTATATATATATATATATATATATATATATACATAACCATCAAACTATATATATATATGTATATATAACCATTAAACTAACTCTCTCTGTCCCTCTATATATATATATATATAGCCATTAAAATAACTATATATATATATATGTATATATATATAGCCATTAAACTAACTATATATATATATATATATATATATAGCCATTAAACTAACTATATATATATATATAGCCATTAAACTAACTATATATATATATATATATATATAGATAGCCATTAAACTAAATATATATATATATATATATATAGCCATTAAACTAAATATATATATATATATATATATATATATATATATATATATATTTATATATATATATATATATATATATAGCCATTGAACTAACTTTGTATATATATATACATATACATACATATATATATATATATAGCCATTTAAAATAACTATATATATAGATGTATATACATATATGTATAGCCATTGAACTAACTATATATATATAAGTACATATATATATAGCCATTAAACTAACTATATATATATATATATATAGCCATTAAACTATTTATATATATATAGCAGTTAAACAAACTATATATATATATCTCTCTATATATATAGCTATTAAACTATATATATATATATATAGCTATTGAACTATATATAAATATATATCGCTTTTTACTTATATATATATATATAGCAATTGGAATATATAAATATATATATATATCTATTAAATTAGATATATATATATATATACATATATATATATATATAGCTATTAAACTATATATATATATATATATATAGTTAATAAACTATATATATATATATAGTCGATAAACTATATATATCTATATATATATAGTTAAAAATCTATATATATATATATATATATAGTAATAAACTATATATATATATATATATATATATATAGCTATCAAACTATATATATATACATATATACCTATTAAACTATAGATATATATATGTATATATAACTATTAAACTATATATATATATAGCTATTGAACTATATATATATATATATATATATATATACATAGCTATTAAACTATATATATATATATATATATATAGCTATTAAACTATATATATATATATATATATATATATAGCTAATAAACTATATATATATCCATATAGCTATTAAACTATATATATATGTATATATATAGCTAATAAACTATATATATATACATATACTTATTGAACTATATATATATACATATAGTTATTAAACTATATATATATATATATATAGCTAAAAAACTATATATATATATACATATAGTCATTAAACTATATATATATATATAAATATATATATATATATGGCTATTAAACTATATATATATATAGTTATTAAACTATATATATATATAGTTATTAAACTATATATATATATATATACATAGGTATTAAACTATATATATATATATATTTATCAAACTATATACATATATATATATCTATTAAACTATATATATAGCTATTGAACTATATATATGAATATATAGATTTTAAACTATATATATATGTATAGCTTTTGAACTATATATATGTATATATAAATTTTAAACTATGTATATATATATATATAGCTTTTGTACTATATATATGTATATATAGCTATTAAACTACATATATATATATAGCTATTAAACTATACATATTTATATATGGCTTTTAAACTATATATATATATATATGTATATATATATATATATAGCTTTTAACTTATATATTTATATATATATTCGTATATTTATTAAACTATATATATATTTATAAATAGATAATAAACTATATATATATATATATATATATATATACCTATTAAATTATAAATATATTTATATATAGATAATAAACTGTATATATATATATATACCTATTAAACTATAAATATATATACATATAACTATTTAACTATATACATATATATATAAAGCTATTAAACTATATATAAATATATATATATATAGCTCTTATACTATATATGTATATATGTATAGCTATTAAACTATATACACATATATATATATATAGCTATTGAACTATATATATATATAGCTTTCAAACTATTTATATATATAGCTATCAAACTATATATATATATATATATATATATATATATATAGCCAATAAACTACATATATGTATATATATATATACATTACCATCAAACTATACATATATATATATATATATATATATATATATATATAAATATATATACATAGCCATTAAACTATATATGTATATAGCCATTAAACTAACTCTATATATTCATATACAGCCATTGAACTAACTATATATATATATAAATATGAATAGCCATTAAACTATCTATATTTATACATAGGGTATTAAACTAAATATATATATATATAGCCATTAAACTTACTATATATATAGCCATTAAACTAACTATATATACATATATATATATATATATATATATATATATATATATATATAACCATTTAACTAAATAAATATATATATAGCCATTAAAATAAATATATATATATAGTTATTGAACTATATATATATAGCTATTGAACTATATATATATATATATAGCTATCAAACTTTATATATATACATATATATATATATATATATATATAGGGAGAGAGAGAGAGACAAAATACTATATATATATATATATATAGCCAATAAACTATATATATATATATATATATATAGCCAATAATCTATATATATATATATATATACATAGCCAATGAACTATATGTATATATATATATATACATAGCCATCAAACTATATGTATATATGTGTATAGCCATTAGGCTATATATATATATATATATAGCTATTGAAATATATATATATTTATATATATAGCCATTAAACTAACTCTCTCTATATCTATATAGCCATTAACCTAACTATATACATATATATATATATATATATATATAGCCATTGAACTAACTGTATATATATATATATATAGCCATTAAACTAACCATATATATATATATGTAGCCATTAAACTAACTTTATATATATATATATAGCCATTAACCCAACTATATATATCCAGCCATTAAACTAACTATATCTGTATAGCCATTAAACTATATATTTATCTATATCTATATCTATATATATATATATATATATATATATATATATATATATACTGTGGGACAGACCTCCTAAACAAAATCAAACACATCACAGCAATCCCAGACAAAGCACTTCTAGTTAGTATGGATGTTAAATCCCTATACTCCAACATCAAACATGACGAAGGTATCCTAGCACTGACAGAAGCTTTAAACAATAGAACTACTAATGAACCTAGCACTAGAACAATCACCACTCTTATGCACCACATTCTAACCCTAAATAGCTTCAACTTTAATAATAGACACTTCCTCCAGGTGAAAGGCTGCGCCATGGGCACAGAAGCAGCCCCATCCTATGCTAATATCTTCATGGGTAAATTTGAAAAAACCTACATTTACCCAGAGATTTATAATGACTGCATCTTTTATGGTAGATACATAGATGACATTTTTTTCATATATACAGGCGAAAAAAACAAACTAGATAACTTCTTTATACATCTAAACTCGGCACATGACTCTATTAAGTTTGACTTCACAACATCCACTGACTCCATAGCCTTCTTAGACACACGCATATATATAGATGACAACAGAAACCTCCATACCACCCTCTACACAAAACCCACAGACACCCACAATTACCTCCACTCCAAATCAGCCCATCCCCAACACTTAAAAAGAAGTCTACCATTTTCACAAGCTCTTAGAATTAGAAGAATCTGCTCCACCAATAGTGAACTTAACAGACACAAACATAACCTAATACAATATTTCACCCAACGAGGTTATCCACTAGATGACACAAAAAAACAAATAAAAAAAGCGACTGGAATACCCAGAGATGAAACCCTTTTGCTGTCCCACAATAACAAACCCAACCGCATACCCCTTATAACAACCTTCAACAACACACTCCCACCCTTAGCACACATCATCAATAATAGATGGAACATTCTCATGATCAAAACAGATCTAAAAGAAACATTCACAGACCCATGTGTTATCTCCTACCGCAGACCCAAAAACATCAGAGACATGATCAGTAGCAATACTATTGTTAACAATAAAGTCGTACACAAAAATACACCTAGAACAATTAAATTCTGCACACCTTGCAACATAAGAAACAGTCTATGTTGCAACCACCTCAAGTACACCAACACATTCACAAGCACCACCACAAAAGAGAGTTACCACATATACCACAATAGCAACTGCCGCAGTAAGAACATTATATACCTTCTAGAGTGCAATAGATGTAAGTTACAGTACATTGGCAAGTCCGAGTGGCAATTTAATATTAGACTCAACAATTATAGACATAGGATTAAGTCAAAAAATAATCGTAGCCCACTTCCTGTAGAACTACACTTTCGCACACCTGACCACAATTTTGCCACTGATGCTAGCTTCACCATCATAGAAAAAATAGAAAAAACTACTCCAATTGACATAACTAAAGTTCTAGAAAAACACGAAGACATGTGGATCAACAAACTTAAAACCCTATACCCTAATGGATTAAATACTAAACTGAACAACCCGCACCACACAGAACACTAATACACACAACTCCTACCATTAATATCCTCACACCCACATCTTAGACACACTCAATAATGGAAGCTTCAAAGTCACCTAGACCAATAGGAAAAACTTCACCTTAACCTGTTATAACCCCTGTCCAAATCATAGCCAAAACACTTTCAGCAACATTTTCAGTAACTTTTAAGGTTGATACCTACGTAGCTCCTTGACCCCACCACCCCTCCTTCTACACTATCCCAAACATACAAAAAAATCCATTTCCCCAACACTACCCCCTACCTTGACACACTCTGCCCTCCCCAAGTCCAACTGCTGCTGCTTTACCAAAATCCCAATACCTGCTGGTCATTCTTACATTCAACATGAGGCCTCTTCTGGCCCTGACAACAAAACTTAGCCACAATGCATAGCCGCTGGCAGTGGACTCTGGTTCCACATGGTACATTTTAATTCACACTCACACAACACGCACCACTGATGATGGGAGAAATCCCGAAACATGTATGGACTATTGACAAATAAGGATTAATAAACCTTACCACCAGAAACTTCACTCCCAAGTCTGTCTCACTCTCTAAAGTACACATTATGAATATATATATATATATATATATATATATAAATATATATATATATATATATATATATATATATATATATATATATAGCCATTAAACTATATATATATATATATATAGCCATTAAACTATATATATATAGCAATTAAAAAAACTCTTTCTATATATATATATAGCCATTGATCTAACTATATATATATATCTATAGCCATTAACCTAACTATATATATATATATATATATATATATATATATATATATATATGGGCATTTAAACTATATACATATATATATATAGCCATTAAAATAACTGGATATATATATATATATATATATATATATATATATATATATATATATATATTGAAAAAACTATATATATATATATATATATATGTAACCAGTAAACTATCTATATATATATATATATATATAACAATTAAAGTAACTATATATATATATATATATATATATATATATATATATATATATCAATTGAAGTAACTACATATATATATAGCCATTAAACTAACTACGTATATATATAGCCATTAAACTAACTATATATATAGCCATTAAACTAACTATATACATATAGCTATCATAATATATATATATATACATAACAATCAAACTAACTATATATATATATAGCCATTAAACTAACTATATATATATATAGCCATTAAACTAACTATATATATATATAGCCATTAAACTAACTATATATATATATAGCCATTAAACTAACTATATATATATATAGCCATTAAACTAACTATATATATATATAGTTCTCAAACTATATATATATATACATATATATCTATTAAACTCTATATATATATATATATAACTATTGAACTATATATATATATATATAGCTATTGAACTATATATATATATTTTAGCTATTAAACTATATATATATATATATATATAGCTATCAAACTATATATTTATATATAGCAATCAAACTATATATATATATATATATATATATATATATATATATTTATACATATAACCAATATACTATATATATATATATATACATAGCCATCAAACTATATATATATATAGCCATTAAACTATCTCTATAAATATATGTATATATAGCCATTAAACTAACTATATATATATATATATATATATATATATATATATATATAGCCAATAAACTAACTATATATATATATATATATATATAGCCATTGAACTAACTGTATATATATATATATATATATATATAGCCATTAAAATAACTATATATATATAACCATCAAGCTGACTATATATATATATATATATGTATATATATAAAGCCATTAAACAAACAATATATATATATATAACCTTTAAACTAACATATATATATATATATATATATATATATATGCATATATATATAGCCATTGAACTAACTATAACTATATCTATATATATAGCTATTAAACTATATATGTATAGCCATCAAACTAACTATGTATATATAGCCATTAAAGTAACTATATATGTATAGCCATTAAAGTAACTATATATATATAGCCATCAAACAAACTATATATATATATCGCTATTAAACTATATATATATATATACATATATATATATCGCTATTAAACTATATGTATATATATCGCTATTAAACTATATATATCTATACATAGCCATAAAACTATATATATATGTGTATATATATATATATATATATATATATATATGCATAGCCAACAAACTATATATATATGTATAGCCATAAATATATATATATACATATATATATATATATATAGCCATTAATCTATATATATATATAGCCATTAAACTATATATATATATAGCAATTAAATTAACTATATATATATAGCCATTAAACTAAGTGTATATATGTATATATATCACTAAACTAACTATATATATATATATATATATATATATATATATATATCCATTAAACTAACTATACATATATATCCATTAAGCTAACTATATATATATATATCCGTTAAACTAACTATATATATGTATAACCATTAAACTAACTATATATATATATATGTATCATCAAACTAACTAACTATATATATATCTTTATATGTATGTAGCAATTAAACTAACTATATATATATATAAATATATAGCTTTTAAACTATATATATATATATATATATATATATATTGCTATTAAACTATGTATATATGTTTATATATATATACGTAACCATCACACTATATATATGTATATATATATATATATATATATATATATATATATATAGACATAGCCATCAATCAATATATATATATATATGTATAACCATGAAACTATGTATATATATATATATATATATAGCCATTAACCTATATATATATATATATCCATTAAACTATATATATATATATATATATATGTATATACATAACCATTAAACTAACTATACATAGTTATTAAACTATATATATATATATATATATATATGTATATACATAACCATTAAACTAACTATACATAGTTATTAAACTATATATATATATATATATATATATATATATATAGTTTTTAAACTATATATATATATATAGTCAATAAACTATATATATATAATTTATTAAACTATGTATATATAAATAAAGTAATCGGACTATATATATATATATAAATATATAGTTAGTAAACTATATATATATATAGTTATCAAACTATATATATATATATATATATACATAGTTATCGGAATATATATATATATATATATATATATATTTACCGTTATTAAACTGTATATATATATAGTTTTTTAAAACTATATATATATACATATACTATATATTTATATATAGTCAATAAACTCTATATATATATATATATATAGTCATTAAAATATATATATACATACTTATTAAACATCATATATATATATATATATATATATATATATATATATATATATACATAATCAACAAACTATATATATGTATCTAGTTATCAAACTATATATATATAGTTTTTAAACTGTATGTTCATAGTTTTTGAATTATATATATAGTTTTTAAATTATATAAATATAGTTTCCAAACTATACGTATGTATATATATATAGTTTTCAATCTATATATATATATATATACAGTTTTTAAACTATATATGTATATGTATTAAACCACATATATATGTATATATATATATAATTTTCAAACTATATATATATAGTTATTAAACTATTTATACATATATCTACTTATTAAAGAATATATATATATATATATAGTTTTAAAACTATATATACATAGTTTATAAACTATATATATTTATATATATAGTTATTAAACTATATATAAAGTTATTAAACTATTTATAAAGTTAGTAAACAATATATGTGATTATCAAACAATATATATATAAATTTTTTAAACTATATTTATATATATATGGAGATATTAAACAATATATATATATTCAAAGTTATTGAACTATATACATATATATAGTTATTAAATTATATATATACATATAGTTATTACACTTTATATATATATATAGTTTTCGAACTATATGTATAGATATAGCTTTTTAACTATATATATATATATATTTATTGCACTACATATATATATATATCTATTCAACCATATATATATATATAGTTATTAAACTATATATATATAGTTATTAAAATATATATATATAGTTAATAAACAATATATATATACTTATCAAACAATATATATATACTTATTAAACACTATGTATATTATTATTGAACAATATATATACATATATTGATATATTTTTTAAACTCTATATATATTCAGTTATCACTCTATGTATATATAGTTATTAAATTATATATATAGTTTTTACATTATATATATAGTTTCCAAACTATATATATATATAGTTTTAAACTCTTCATATATAGTTTTGAACTATATATATATAGTTTTCAAACTATGTATATATATATTGAACTGAATATATATATGTATATATAGTTTTTAAACTATATATATATGTATGGAACTAAATATATATGTGTATATATACATATATAGTTTTTAGATGATATATATATATTAAACTAAATGTATATGTATAGTCTTTAAACTATATATATTAAACTAAATATATAAACGTATAACTATATTTATATAGTTATAAAACTATATATATATATTCATCAAACGTTTTTAAACTATACATATATAGTTATTAAACTATATATATATATATATATATATATATAGTTTGATAACTATAATTATATATAGTTTTTAAACAATATATATAGTTATTAAACTGTATATATACAAAGTTATTCAAACTACATATATATATAGTTTTTTTAAACTATATATATATATACAGTTATTATACTATATATATAGATATATAGTTATTAAACTGTATATATAAAGTTATCATCTATATATATATATATAGTTATGTATATAGATATAGTTATTAATTTATATATATATATATATATATATATATATATATATATATATATATAGTTATTAAATTATATATATAGTTATTGAACAATATATATATAAATATTGAACTATATATATATAAATATCAAACTATATACATATAATTTTTAAACCATATACATATATATATAGTTATTAAACTATATATATATTGTTCTTAACCTATATATATTTTTTAAACAATATATATATTATTTTTACACTATATATATATATATATTGTTTTCAAACTATATATATATAGTTATTAAACTGTATATATTTATATAGTTTTAAACTATATATTGATATAGTTATTATATTATATATATTTATATAGTTTTTAAACTTTATATATAGTTATTAAACTATATATATATAGTTATTGAACTATATATATATTTAGTTATTAAACTATATATATACATATATATTTATTTCAATATATATATATATTTATTTCAATATATATATATCGTTATCAAACTATATATATATTTAGTTATCAAAATATATATATATATACAGTTATCAAAAAATATATATATATTGTTTTCAAACTATATATATATATATAATTATTAAACTATATATATATATAGTTATTAAATTATATATTAATTTATATAGTTTTCAAACCATATATATATATATAGTTATTAAACTATACTTTTATATACATAGTTATTAAACTATATATATATATTCATTGAACCCTAAATATATATATACTCATTAAATTCTATATATATATATATATATATAGTTATTAAACTATATATATATTCATAGTAATTAAACCATATATACGTATATAATTATCAAAATATATATACATGTATATACATAGTAATTGAACCATATATATATATATATAGCAAATGAAATATATATACATTCATTGTAATCAAACTATGTATATATATAGTTATTAAACTATATATATGTATATTTATTGATATATATATGTATAGTTATCAATATATATATATATAGTTTTTAAACTATATATATATATAGTTATTAAACTATATATATATAGTTATTAAACTATATATATATAGTTATTAAACTATGTATATATATAGTCATTAAACTATGTATATATATAGTCATTAAACGAAGTGTATATATAGTTATTAAACGATGTATATATATAGTTATTAAACGATGTATATATATAGTTATTAAACGATGTATATATATAGTTATTAAACGATGTATATACATAGTTATTGAACGATGTATATATATATAGTTATTAAACTATATATATATTTAGCTATTAAACTATATATATATTTAGCTATTAAACTATATATATATATAGTTTTTAAACCATATATATATAGTTATTAGACTATATATATAGTTATTAAACTACGTATATATATATAGTTATTAAACTATATATATAGTTATTGAACTATATATATAGTTATTGAACTATATATATATATATAGGTATTAAACTTTATATATATATATATGTTGTTATTAAACAATATATATATATATTTAGAGTTATGAAACTATATCTATATATAGAGTTATCAAACTATATATATAGTTATTGAACTATATATGTATGTATAATCATTAAACTATGTATATATTTATATAGATAGATATTTAACTATTTACATATATATATATAGATAGATTGATATTAAACTATATATATATAGATACATATTAAACTATGAATAATAAATATTTATTTTCAACCCTATATATACATATAGATATTAAACTATATATATATTTATCAAACTATGTATATATATTCAGTAAACTATATATATATATAGTTATTAAACTATATATATATATATAAATAGTTATTAACCTATATTTATATATTCATTAAACTAATATATATATATATATATATATAGTTATTAAACTATATATTTATATATATATAGTTATTAAACAATATATTCATATATATATAGTTATTAAACTATATATATATATAGTTATTCAACTATATATATATAGTTTTTAGACTATATGTAGATAGTTATTAAACTCTATATATATATATAGTTATTAAACTATATATATATATATATAACGTTATTAAACTATATGTATATATATTGTTATTGAACTATATATATATATATATATATAGTTATTAAACTATATATATATATCGTTTTTAAACTATATATATATATATATAGTTTTTAAACTATATATATATATATTTATATAGTTATTAAACTATATATATATATATATAGTTATTAATATATATATATTTATAGTTTTTAAACTATATATATATATATTTTTATAGTTATTAAACTATATATATATATATAGTTATTAATATATATATATATATATTTATATAGTTATTAAACTATATATATATATATATATATATATATATAGTTATTAAACTATATATATAATTATATATCTATATATAGTTATCAAACTATATTTATATATGTAGTTATTGAACTATATATATATATATAGTCGTTAAACTATATATATATAGTTATTAAACTATATATATATAGTTATTAAACTATATATATATAGTTTTTAAACTATATATATATAGTTATTAAACTATATATATATAGTTATTAAACTATATATATATAGTTATTAAACTATATATATATATATATATAGTTATTAAAATACATATATATATATATAGTTATTAAAATACATATATATATAGTTATTAGAATATATTTATATATATATAGTTATCAATATATTTATATATATATATAGTTAATAAAATATATATATATATATATAGTTTTTAAACTATATATATATATAGTTTTCAAACTATATATATATATATAGTTTTTAAACTATATATATATATATATAGTTTTCAAACTATATATATATATATAGTTATCAAACTATATATATATATATATAGTTATCAAACTATATCTATATATATATAGTTATTAAAATATATATATATATATAGTTATTAAAATATATATATATTTATAGTTGTTAAAATATATATATATTTATAGTTATCAAAATATATATATATTTATAGTTGTTAAAATATATATATATTTATAGCTGTTAAAATATATATATATATATATATATATATTAGTTGTTAAAATATATATATATATAGTTGTTAAAATATATATATATATATATATAGTTGTTAAAATATATATATATATATAGTTGTTAAAATATATATATATATATAGTTGTTAAAATATATATATATATATATATAGTTGTTAAAATATATATATATATATATATATAGTTGTTAAAATATATATATATGTTTTTTAAAATATATATATATATAGTTGTTAAAATATATATATATATAGTTGTTTAAATATATATATATAGTTGTTAAAATATATATATATATATATATCTTTGTTAAAATATATATATATATCTTTGTTAAAATATATATATAAATAGTTGTTAGAATATATATATATATATATATAGTTGTTAAAATATATATATATATACAGTTTTTAAAATATATATATATACAGTTGTTAAAATATATATATATATATATCTATTAAAATAATATATATATATTTATTAAAATATATATATATATATTTATTAGAATATATATATATATATTTATTAATATATATATATATATATTTATTAAAATATATATATATATATAGTTATTAAAATATATATATATAAGTTGTTAAAATATATATATATATAGTTGTTAAAATATATACATATATAGTTGTTAAAATATATATATATGTAGTTGTTAAAATATATATATATATATTTGTTAAAATATATACATATATATTTGTCAAAATATATATATATATAGTTATTTAAATATATTTATATATAGTTATTCAAATATATATATATATAATTATTCAAATATATATATACATATAGTTATTAAATATATATATATATATAGTTATTAAAATATATATATATATATATATATATTTATTAAAATATATATATATATATAGTTATTAAAATATATATATATATATATATAGTTATTAAAATATATATATATATATATATAGTTTTTAAAATATAAATATATATATAGTTTTTAAAATATATATATATATATAGTCTTTAAAATATATATATATATATATAGTCTTTAAAATATATATATATATATATATATAGTCTTTAAAATATATATATATATATATAGTCTTTAAAATATATATATATATATATAGTCTTTAAAATATATATATATATATATAGTCTTTAAAATATATATATATATATATATAGTCTTTAAAATATATATATATATATATATAGTCTTTAAAATATATATATATATATATATATATATATATATATATATATATATATATATATAAATATATAGTTATTAAACTATGTATAATATATTCTCTTGTTACATATACAATACAAAAGTGGCAGTTAAGAGTGGAATTCGATCCTACAACGGCTTGGCTCATCATCATCATCAATTTTTCCATGCCCAACTAGGCTGTGCTGTTTTTTCCTTTTGGGTTATCTCGGTTCTCATGTTCAGTTTAATTCATCAATATTCATTTTGTAGCTCTTTTATTTGTTTAGTACTATTCATTTACAGTTGCAAGGTGTGGTATTATAAGTATTTCAGTCAATGACTTGACTTGGTCCTCTGCATTTGTCACGGCCCCATCAATATTCATCCAGTGATCTATCATGTAAGTTGTGATAATTCAATCGTCGCATACGTAATCATCTCGGGGATTATATCATGTTGCACCATTTGAAGGCATGTAAACAAGACAGGATACGAGGAAGGCGAGATAAAATATCCAAACATTTTGGAGTGACCGACGAAATGTTTAATAAAAGATTTCTTAATCTCCGAAGCGGCTGATGAGATATTTCACAGGAAATGTCTTCATCTTGGTTTTCTTACACTGGCAGTGAATCGGATAGTGATTCAAAATAATTCATAAATGATGATAGCAATGAAGAAAATACTTCTCCTGGGGTGGTTGACAAGATATCTAGCTGATATGATGTCACACAAAAATATCCTCGGCCCAAGTTGTGAAGAAACACATGTATCATTTCATCTAATATAGTATAATAATAATAAGTAACTATTATACAAAAGTATACGTCCAAGGCAAGATTTGATCCATCATATAATTGCATAACTGCTGTGTACCAGTCCACCATAACTTATATTCTTCAAACGGAATACATTAGAAGTTTCTCTTTCTTTTATGTACAAACACATGAGGTGAAAACTTTCCTACACTGGTGAGAGAAGTAGTATGCACACATACAGTGCCATCAATGACAATGATATATCGGGGAGAAAATGCCAGATACTGTGTGACAGAATCTTGCATTTATTGACTTCTTCTTCATAAGCCAACAGTCAATGCTTCAGTGGCCACAAAAATGTGACTTTTTTAAAATGAGTTCAAATTGGAGATTGAATCTCTCAATAAAAACTTATTTAGGAGAATTTTCAAAAACTAGTTAGCTGAAAACCTGCCCCAGGAGTACCTACAGAAAATTTCATAGGTTTATGGTGTGTGTTTTTGCGGTAGGCAAGTACATACAGGCGAACGAACAGTCATTCGGTAAATTATTCCAAGATAAGGGGAAGCTATTATATAAATGATTTTAGAAAAAATTCTTTTGATTAAAGATTAATTTTGGTTATCGAGTAATTTCATCATACAAGCACACGTAGGTCGTCCTGGGGCTTCAATTTTTATCAGTGCTAATGTAATTCCAGCTACTCTACTGACTCACCATTATCATTTTCTACAAGATATACATTGCTTGATTGTTGACGTCGAGTTTTTGCTGATAGTTTGATGAATTGATTTATAAGATTTTACACTAATAAACAATTCTTTAGGTTATCTTTGCTTATACAGTACAAAAATAAAATAGCAGAAGGTTTGCAAAAATTTATCCCCTTTCATTGCCAAAATTGGTTTGATCTTTTCCTTCATATGAGGAGAGAGGATTTTGGTGCAATTGCAGCGTGTGGTCGTTGAAAGAGAAGCAACGATTATAACTGCTTTGTTTCTTTGATAATACAAACTTATTATTCAATAGGAACAAATACATAAATATTTAATGTCAGGACATTTATTACAGTAAATCAATTGAAAAGTCTTCGAAACCCACATTTTTCCCATGAGACAAATTTAACTGACAAACACAAAATATATCAGTAACATTTTTATAACATAGTACTTACAATCAGTGTGAATACTGAAATAGGAAAAGAAAAGCGGCAAATACAAATTTTTAGATTATACAAATATAAAATCTATACAATATTATGACTTTTGAATAATATATCAATTGAAATCAAATCTAAACATGGTCATTTATTATGTTTATGAGTTTGAAGCACGAGTTATATATATATAGTTCAATAACTATATATATATATGTATAATTTAATAACCATATATATATATATATATATGTATGTATAGTTCAATAAGATTTTTTTTTCAAGATGGGAAAATATTGTAGAGAGTATAACATTTATCAATTTCAATGCATCAATTTTAATTTCGATTGATTGATAAATACTTGATATTTAACTTTTGTAGAGCCTATGAGCGAATCAACATTTTTAGCTACAAAGTTAACAGGAAATGAAAATATCTTGATATTTAAGCGCTCAAGGGGATAACTTTTTCGATCTTTATGTCAGTTCATTTTTATATCAGATGAACAAGAATTACCAATTATTATTGGCAGTAAATTATTTTTTTATCTTTAGAACACATATTGCCTCATCTCTGGGATCAATATATTGGTGGTCAGATGTAGACTACTAACAATCTCTTGTAATTCACCAAGTGGAAGTAGCTTCTCTTTATTTCTTGAATTCACTAAAAAAAATACCTTCTTCCAATTCTCCTCTTGAATTGTTGACGTCCTTTGAAGAATATTAAGGTTTTTACACCACTGGAAAGAAAGGACTGAAGTTGTTTTCTTTTTTTTTTTTTTCTTTTCTTTTCTACATGGGGCTTAAATGTAAAAGAAACAGTAAATAAGAATTTCCAATTGAATTAAAATTGCAAAAGTGTTTTTATTAGTGGAGCCATCGACAATGAATAAATTGAGAAGAATAATGCAAGTATTCGTACAAACAAGAGCGGTAATATAGCAGATATGTACGCAAATAAGTACAGTATCGATTATCTCCCTTCGGCTCTTGCAATGTTACTCCGACATTTTCTGCAAACCTCGAATTGAAAGCTGGTTGTTTGTTATGATTATAAATATCTAAAAAATGACTGGAACTTTCAGTTTATTTATCATTTTTTCGTATGCGAATTCCTCCGGGTGTATTAGCATCATTAGAGAAACCAAACAAGCAAAAGGTGACCGGAGGAGGTAAATATTACAACTTGTAGCGAAACTTAGTCTGTTGAAATGTTTTCCAGAAGTGTCTGTTCAACAATGTTTTATGGTTGGGTTTGATTTTTTGGTTAATTCTATAAATAATTTCATGATTTTTTTTTTGCTTTGAAAGTAATTAATTCTTGATGTAGATCCAACAAACAGATTCTTCCTGTTTCTATTCGTTATTGTGATTCATTATTTATTTACACTTTCTGACCGTGTCATCTGTCAATTAATTGAGGAATTTTTTTTTTTTTTTTTTACATTTTACGTCTTTTTGTAGGTTATTTCGTGAACAGGACGAAATAAGAATGATTTTTCTATGTTGCCCTTAGAAATTTTCGATGCTTGACTGTGTGTTCAACATTTATATGTTTTCATAGATTACAGTAATTTTTCTTATTGTTATGATTTACACTCTTTCAAAGATAAATTATTTTTATCATTGTTTCTCACACAGACAACCAGTTTTTTAAGATAAACTCTGCACTTTTTTTTAACTATGAAATCTATAAAAAAAAAAGCAGTCTGCAATTCCTAACTCATTTAGTATTAACCCTAAGTAATCATAAACTAACCAAGTGAAACAAAGGGCTAAATCTGATTATTGAACAAAAACCTACATGAAAACTTACATGGTATGAATGTACATAGTTGTCTGACCCTTAGCATAAACTTGCAAAATATAGTGTGATATGTATATTTATAATGTGTGCCTGTTTGTGGGAAATATAGATATGACTCTGAATGACAATTGATAATGGAAACCACCTAGATTAAATCCAGGGACACCAAAAAATTATCCCAAGCATGAGAAAAGTAGACTGTTTTTTGACAATATCCAAGTTGAAAAGATTGACATCAGGTCTTTACTTATAATTGATGTCACAGAATAACGTACAGATGCCATGATGGTTACCTCAATGTACACCCAGTTGCCTCATTGTACATTCACTTAGCTTGATGCACCCTAATTTACCTCAATGTGTGTTAAGTTACCCTAATTCACTCTTAGTTACCTTAATTTACACCCAGTTACTTTAATACGCACTCAGCTTAATACATATTCTTAATGCACATTCAATGACTTCAATATACACTCAGTTACTTTAATATACACTCAGTTAATCCAGACTCTGTTGCCTTATTTCAGACCCAGTTACCTTGAATGAAACCCAGCTACCTTGATTCATCCAGTTACCGTAATGCATACAATCGCGTAAATGTCACCTTAATATACATTCTGGCACCTTAATCCACACACAGTTACTTTAATACACACTCAATGTACACTCAGAGTATAGACAGTAGAATGAGAACAGTCTACCCTCATGAATTGAATGGTGGGATAGGATTTAAATTCTGGGAATGTTACTGAATATAACAGGACCTGAAGAAGGTCGGAGTGCACAACAGCCAAAACATAACTGTGACGACCAAGATAAAAATACCGATCAGAATATGTTAATGGTATAACAGTGATGATTCCTCATCTCAGAAATCCAGACAGAAAATATTATAGATATTAGATATATATTCTTGTCCAATCTCTGCTTCTATATTGCACCTTTCATCAAACATTTTTTGTTGATTTTACAGGTTGGGTGCTTTGGAAAAGTAAAGATACTTGATTGGAGACCAAATCCAAAATAATAACTATCCACCATCCAACTCTCAGAAATCACATTTTTAAAATATGTCAAAAAGAAGCTATTCACTTGGGAAGTGTGCAGTTGCAGACTTTTGCACAGGTGTGTCCTAATGTGGAGATTATGTAAAGCATAAAGCTCCTACAAAATACCATTCTCAAAATAATTAGAAAAGTAACTGGTAGTAAGAATTTTTTTTTCACTGAAGATTACCTGAAATCAGTAACGATTCTGTTCAAGATTTTTAATATCAGTTTCATAAAGAGAACACTAAACTCTGTTCAGTGCAGTTGAAAATTTGGGAAAGCAATTTTACAAAAAGAAAAAGATGTACTTATTGTAAAAGTATTTTCACTAATTGTTTCCCTAGATTAAAATCTGTTTTTCTTTCTGTCTGAAGCAGTGCCTCAAAATCTTTACAAGGATAACAACTTTGTTGTGATATTATATGATTTTCAAACATAAAAATTGAGCCAAAATGGATACTAAGCTTCATGATGATGATTTTCAGGATGTAACCATTCGTGAGGTGAATTTCATAGCAAAAGATATACAAAATATCCGAACACAAAACTCAGATAATCAATATACAAAGGTGCAAGAAAATGCAAACAAGTCAGCATCTTCAAAATCTATGAGAAAACGGAAAAGTTTGGATGCTCTGCTGAAGCCATTTCCTTGTGGAATTTGTGGATCCACTTTTACCCGCAAGTCACACCTCAAACGCCACCTGATAATACATACTGGAGAAAAACCCTACCAATGTGAGGTTTGTGAATCCCGATTTACGCAAAGCTCACAGCTCAAAGAGCATATCAGAATCCATACTGGAGAGAAACCCTTTTCTTGCGAGATTTGTAGCTCCTGCTTTATGCATAGTTCAGGTCTTAAACTTCACATGCGAAAGCACACTGGTGAGAAACCATTTATATGCGAACACTGTCAATCTAGATTCCGATGTTCATCAAGCCTGAAGCGTCACATGGCAACACACACTGGAGAAAAACCCTTTTTTTGTATTATTTGTGGAGCAGCATTTTCATGCGGTTCAAATCTCAAGCGGCACATAGTGATACACTCTGGAGAAAAACATTTTCCATGTGAGGTTTGTGGATCCAGGTTTTCACTCAGTGCACAACTCAAAGACCATATGAAAACTCACACAGGAGAGAAACCATTCCTCTGTGATGTCTGTGGGTCTAGTTTTAGACACAGTTCAAACCTCATTGACCATATGAGGATACACACTGGGGAAAAACCTCATCCTTGCGATATGTGTGGGTCCAGATTTATTCGCAGTTCTCAACTCAAGGATCACATGAGAATACACACAGGAGAAAAACCTTTTCTCTGTGATTATTGTGACTCTGCTTTCTCCAACACTTCAAAATTGAAACGGCATCTAAAAAAACACAATATTTTAACTCACTATTTTCCTCTTTGAAGTCATGTCCATCATCTGAGCCTATCCCTGGCTGACATATTTTTTTTAACTGCAATTTGTCTTTTACCCACTTGTCTAACCTGTTTGCAGCAATACTAGTTTTTAAAGATTCAAAAACAATTCAAGTGGATAATTTATGTGTATATTGATTTTAAAATAGCTTCAGATAAAACTAGTATGAATATTTTACTGTGAATGCTGTTGCTGGCTATTGCTGTTATTAAAGAGAAATTAGAAAAGTCCAATGAGATAAACAAAACTGTAAGTTATTACTCGACCCTCCTTCATTCTGGAGTTATGAATTATCACATTATCTGAATTCATACATAAGTGTATACAAAAGAGAAAACACCATCATATGTATTTATCTCCACAATTATAAAGTAGTGTTTTTGATATTCATAGCTGAAGACTACTTGAGACTTGGTGAAGATTTTTCTTCCTACCAACTTTTTATTGTTACTCCTTCAGCAGAAAGAAGACGTTTATGCACACATACTGTATTTATTTGTGTATAATGTGAACACTTATTTTTGTAGGTAAAAAAAAAAAAACTATATCTATATACTCATAGATAAGATGCAGCTTTTTTTACTTGCATAGACAACATAATGTAACTCCTGATGGAGCCAATTTGTCTTTAGGCTGGCTTGGGATCAGAGACTGGTTACCAGCAGTGTCTGAAGAGTGCAGTCTACCCTACTATTTGCCAATGACTGGGGGTGAGAAGAGATTGATTCATGTTTTTCTCAAGGGCATTAGTGAGACGTGAATATAAACTGACTCAGACAGAGTTTGAACTTAGCTAGCCGATTTCATTCACCATGCTGTTTAGCATTTGGCCACTCAGTATTCCTAAAAGAAGTTTGAATCGTTAAAAGAAAGTTTTCTGGTGATGGTGATGATGATGGAATATTGAGACAAAAGTGAATTTTTTTTTTTCTATCCAGTTTTTACTCAGTTTTGTTTGATTTGGCATTTTTTTCTTTGGTTAGACTTTTCAACCTCCTGTGCCCAAAACCAATGATGTACCTATATTTCAATGTATTTATTTTACATCACAGATGTACATAGCAAAGACATAATATGAGATTATAAATATTTATTCAAAACAAATACAATAGCAATGAAAGTTTTATTTTTCCAGTTTCATATCCTGAAGTTCTTTTCCGATAGTAATTTCTTTCCAAGACATTGATATTTTGTCAAAAAATGTCTTGTCAAAGTCAAAAAATCACCAAAAAATAAAATATCCGTGAGCAGCAGGGCACATCTAACTCATTGGAACCATAAAATACGATTGCATAATTCAGGTTTATCCAAGGCTATCTCAAAATAATTATTCATGTTCTTCCCAACAAGTCATTGTAGAGCTCTGCAGAAGTAAATTTCAAGATATGGCTCGAGTTGGGTCATGTGTGGTGCCCAGTGTGAGCTTTGGTGCGCAAACGTTTTCTTTTCAGACTCTCTAGTGTTCAGAAGTTCAGATAAAAGATTGAGTACGTTGAAATTCAGGAAACTGTAAATTGTCATTTCTAGGATCACAGTACTTGAGGAATCAGGTCTGTTTCATATTTTCAATTGTGTAATTTTCATCATTTTCTTTTTTTTAAATGTGGCATAAAATGTAGATTTTTTTTCTTCCTAGGACTAGAATCTTTACCTTGACTGTTTTTTTAGTATCACATAATTTTGGCTGGTTGATTTTCCTGCTATCTGTAGGTGGAATATTCATCTCATATTCCTTTACTTCTAACTTTTTAAACAATATTGCCACCTTTGCCTGAAAATGGATCACCAAAGCTATGCTGCTTCATTTTTCTCACAATGCCCCCCCTCTCTCTGTCACCCAAGACTTTACTAATCCACCTACCCAGTCCCAGTTCTTCAGACTATGAAACAAGGTTACATAGAGCAATTCATGACTTGACAAGATCAAAGTCACCATCTGACTGGAGTTATCAGTTTTAAGGGAATGGGCATAACATAACCTGTACAACGAAAAAGGATGTGATTTTTTTTTTTTTCTAATAAAAATTCAATCAATCCCCCTCTTTCTCTTTCTATAATTCCAACCAGGCTTTTGTACAAACGCCTGAACGTCATATACATGTGTCCGTTTCATGAAAGATTATTATTGAAATCAAGCATCCCTTGAGAACCAGAGAAAAGATACGATTACAAAAGAACAAAAAAACTTGTTTTATGAAGGCGGCTACAGGACTACGTACATAAATTTTCAAGGCTCAATGCCAAAAAATGTATCCAGGCGTACTAAAATAGACACAAAAGTAGATGAACAGACAAGTGAAAAGGGAAGAATACCTAGCCTATGTTTTTTGTTGGTTGATTTTCTGCTCTTAGATTAGGACTGTAATGTTTTTGAACACATGACATTATTTTTTCTATGGTTGTCACCATAACCACTTTTCCTAGTTCACAAACACTTGATAGATTTGTGTCAGACTAGGAACTGCCCTTGATATAACTCACAGAGATTGGCTATTATGCAATTAAATTTTTTAGATTAAAATTTAGTTAATAACAATGTGTCACCTTGATATGCATGAAAACATTTTGCTGAACTAAACAATGGTTACATATTGCTATACATTTTTAAATAAGCTGAAATCTTTCTCTCTGTAGTTAATGAAACAAAAATGATCTCAAAAGAGAGGCAAAACTTTCATACGTTGTATTATTTACAGTAAAAACTATGATGCCTTGTCGTAGAGTAACAATCAAGAACCTGGTCTCATAGACCATTACTAGTGAGTTTGGAATTTTCTGTGAGCCCTACAATAGTTACTTTTTGCCAAAACTATGATGTCCTTAGTAAGTAACTATTTATAAAGTTATATATTCAAATTTGACTTAAATGTTAAAGTATCAAAACATAATTTTACTAGTGATATGTAATGGTAATGATATCCTGTGAAATAGACTGTTTTGAATTATTGTCACTTAACAATGAGGAGATTTAAGCAGTATCATATTATCATGTTTGTATGTTCGACCATTATGCTCTTTTGATTATCATTCTTTCTTTTTCCCCCTTGCCACCCACCCTTACAATGTAAGGAACAAGAGTAAGAATGGAAAAGGGTGCTAATGCTTGAATGAGAGTAAAAGGAACTCAACCTTCATTGTAAGTGTCATCTATTCATTACTTATCCCTCACAAAGCATAGAAGTAATATAGAGAGATGGCAAAGGTAATCAATGATAATATTAACGACAAATGTATTGGTTTCATTTCAAAAGAATGTGGCAGGGACTGTGATTAGAAAATAGACACGTAATGACTAGAGGACCCCCCCCCCCCGGAATACACGAGATTGTCTAGATGGACAATAAAGGTAGCTTTTCATGTTTTCCTATTAAGGTGCTCAATTCTTGAATTTTTAAAAAGGTTATGAAAAAGACCCAAAACACGTTAATTTTCATTTGATGATTAAAGAAAACAATTATTAAATCAAAAATTTTCCAAATTTTGAAGAACCAAAATCATTAAACATTTATTCCAGGACAGATGAAATACATGTAATCAGCAGATCACTTAACCAACTAATTTCTGCATTGGTTTCTTACTTGGACTGCATCATTGTTTACAGTTTTAAAAGCCTGGAAAATCTCATTTACTTCATTTTTTGTGACATATCTGTCCCAGTAGACTTTCAAAAAGTCAATGAAACTTTTATATACCAGCAGTCATAGAAAGTTAAAACCTCTTACCTCATTAGCTAGAAATCACCACCATTCTTGGTGTGGTCTTTTCTACCCAGACTCCATTCCCATATCATTCAAGTCCTCCAATTGATCTTCTTTTGTCTTCTGGGAATTATTGTAACCTATGGACTGAATTCCTCCATATTGCACAGAGAGGGTGGAGTCAGAAATTCACTTTCACGTCTGCTATATAGAACAGGGTATATATTACTCTCTCCCACACAAAATGCTTTGTGCTGTATTATGGATATATCAGTATACTTTCTTCAAATCTTCCAAATGAAGATGTTTTGACCCTTTAACATATAAATATCCCTGCATTAATAAAAGTTAAATGCTGCAATAAAATACCCTAAAACTTTACTGGCATGGCAATATTACAATTTGAAATTAATATTCTGTTTGAAA
>OY735214.1:63178355-63336534 GCA_963457665.1 Thysanoteuthis rhombus | reverse complement strand
GTGAAATTGGATCCTGTTCAACATATCCAAAAGTTAATTTTGTATCTAGGAAACTAAGGTACATTATTTCACAGTGAAGGCCATGAGCTATCTGAGGTTGACCTTGGAGGTCATTTATAATCTTTCCTAGCCAATCAAAGCAATTGTAAAGCACAATTTTTCACACAAGAAGCTGATATTTGGCATAGGAGTACATCATTTCTCAGCGGAAATAATGAACTATGTGAGGTTGGCCGCAGAGTTAATTCAAGAGCATCAGAGGTCAATTCTAAATTTTCAACAAGATAAATATATGAGAGACAACTCATCTTTCCAAAAACTTTACAAAAAAAAAAAAAAAAAAAAAAAATCAGTGGAAATTGTATTTATCTATTTATTTCTTTTAACAAATATTTCAAGATATTTTTACTTAACTAAAATACTCACAAGGATTCCAAGCATTGCCTAAGAGAAAAAATAACTTCAAATTTGACAATACAGTGAAAAAAAGGATTTTTTTAATATATTTCTTATACAACACAAAACAACAAAGCCCAAAACTATTTAAGTAATTGTACATGTTGACATTTCAAATGACAGTCCAGTACTTTTGCATATTCTTTTCATCATATTGTGATATGCACAAACTCCTGCGTAGACCCCACAAGCAAATCTTTTAGTTGAAAGGATTTGAATAAAATACTTCTTGCAATTAATTTTTTGTGCTTTCAATCCATGACATATGTTTCCTTCTGTAATTTGTCATTTTTGAGAACACTTTTTAAGCTTTTAGGAAGGTGTTTCTTTTTACAATGTCGCCACAATGATGAACTTGACATGGAAGTATGGGCAAATATTCAACTAAAACGAACATTTAATCTTGTGAAAACTTGTCTTAGATTTGAAGTTATTTTTCCCCAAGCAAGGCCAGGCGTTCTTGCTAGTAACAATAATAATTTTTTTTATAAGGAATTGTTTGTTAATATTTCTAAAAGAAAATTATTTCATTAACAGTAGTAATAATGATAATGATTGCATAATTAAAAGTCATTATTATCTTTTAAGCAGGTTTATTACTATTATATACACATGATTTCTCCGCTATCGGATCAGCAATCAACACCAATTTATACAGAAACATTTTTAGGGGCGTTCCTAGACCTAGAAAAAAAAACATTCTTCTATGTCTGCAAGTTTTACACTAAGCATAATAAAATTAAAGACTCCTTTAGGTTATTCTGACACCTGAGGACTAACCTTACAAAAAAAAGCTATGACTGGACCCAAAAGGATACAGTGTGTATGTATATATATATTATATCTTGTACTCTCAACTTTCCAGCCAATGTTCCTGATCCCAGAAATGAAACATCAATTCAATGATATGAGATCTAAATTAACTTTTTTTTCTATCTTATACAAAATGTGGCTCAATGTCTGATGAGGGATATCAAAGAAGCGGCTGGTCTCCTGTTGCCTATCCTACTCTTAGCTAGATTCTTTAATGACCAAGACATATTATTCCTTACACTAAAAGAAATCATTCATTGCTCACAATCTTTCTCAATCACCATTAATACCTTGTTTGGTCTATGGGGGACCAAAACTATCCCCCTAAGAACACATATATACAAATTGAATTAGGTATACATAGATTGATGATGATAATGATAACAGGAAAAACTGAAGATAATTCCAAAACAGATCTGGTTAGTCAATCAACATTTTTTCGCAGCACAGTGCGTTGGGGTGATCAATTAAAAAAATTGGAAGAGGGTTTTCAATATATAAGTTTCTTCTCTCACCTTTTATAGGGCAGCAATCACTTATACAGTCTGGATATCAAAAAAAAAAAAACAATTGTGATACACACTGGGGATCAATTTAGCATAAACTTACATAGCAAAATGTCCCTCTACCACAAAAACCCTATTAATTTCTAATGAACAAAAGTTGGGGGATTAAAATTAACTGACCAGATGATAATGTCAAGACATTGAACGATTGACATGAACTTCATCTGGAAAATCGATACATTCTATATCATCCAATCTTAAACAACAAACATTCTTCATCCATTTAAAACTAGTAGCTCATACCTGCAAAGGAATCTCATGTACTGGGATATTTTCCATCACACTAAAGTGGGAGTTTGTATAAAGAGGTATAACTATTCATAGAGAACAGTGTATTAAATGGGGTTATGTTCTTAGGAAGAAAAAAATTATGTATAAAATCTTCCTGTAGCCAGAGCAAATGGAGTTTGGTTTGCTAGATGCATCTGATTTCAGACATTATGTCTGATTTAAGGCTCCACATGAATTCAGATAATATTTCCATAACCAAAAGCTCTGTATACAAAACATCTTTCAGAAAAGTATAATTCAAGTTCATTACTTATTTATTAATTTTGGTTTTGGCTCAAAGTAGGGAGTAAAAAGTTGATACATTTGAATTAGAAAATGAACTATGATCTTATAGCAGGAGCACACTAGGATCAATATAGCCAGAATTTTCTTGGAGTGCCATCAAGTTCAAGTAGAAAAAAAAAAATATCTAATTTATACATTTAATTTTCATTTCAGTTTTTAAATTCCTGTATCTTTTCCCCAATTTGAAAAAAAAAAAAAAAAAAACAATAATTCACAAACAAAACCCACACCAATTTCACGGAAGAAAAAAAAAATTGTAAAATAAAATCCCTTCTCAATTTCAAACGTACCGAGAGCATTCCCATTCAATCTTAATTTCAATTCTTTTCCTGAAATTCTAATTTAATTTTTCTCTTTGAATTAGTAGGGAAAATGGTCATGATAATAAATTGTGAAGCTCTACACCCTTGCTCACTCACTGCCAAAAATGGTGCATAAATAGGTGTTTGGATTAAAGTTAGAGCAGCACAGCATAAAATTCGCAATTTTTGTTTTACAGTATTTTCAATATACCTTGACAGCAAATATTTTTATCTATATTTTTTGTTTTATTTTTGATTTTGAAATTGGACTGGAATATCTAACTATCACATTGCATATGAATTTTAATTCAAGTTTTATTTTGAAATATACTTACAGGAAAAAGTTTGGCAAGGGTACCTACTAACTTAATTTGCGTGATTTGATTTGAAAATTAAATTGATTTTTTTTTTTCTCAAAGTTGTGGGAGGATGAAAGTTCATGTTTGAAGTTGTAATAAACTTATCTATGATTTTGAAATTAAATAGGCTAACCAAATTCATTTCCCATCTTGTAATATGAATATGGAAAAAAAATGGAAAAAAATTCTCAAAACTCAAATGATAGACAGTACAGCAAGTGACACTTTAAAGTTCACAACTGATGAAAACACCCCGAAAATCTTTGGGGTGAAAATTGAAGTAATTTTTGATACAAACCAGTGCAACCTGTTTCATGTTACTTGAAGAGATGATGGGCAATGCCAGGTAACTCTGAGAAATGCCCATGAAAAAGCCAACATAGTACTGAGATGCTGTACTAGGTTATGGGATAATTTTGATCACACAACTTTTGTTGGGGGGTGGGTAGAGCTCCTTGAAAGACCTTCT
Source organism: Thysanoteuthis rhombus (assembly GCA_963457665.1). NCBI lineage: Eukaryota > Metazoa > Mollusca > Cephalopoda > Oegopsida > Thysanoteuthidae > Thysanoteuthis > Thysanoteuthis major. The sequence goes on along the minus strand of OY735214.1, from coordinate 63,332,993 downwards.
TGGTTTAGTGAGTAGGGCAAAAAAATTATTTAATGCAAACAAAAATGAGAAACTGCAATGACTTTTTTTTAGAAATATTTTATTACACATGACACACAAATGACTGCATGGAATAACACAGAGGATAGATAACAAAACTTTCTATACAATACGAATACAAGTTTCACCAGAACAAATTGATACTTGAATAAGTATATAAAAATGTACACATTTTTTTTCAGAAGTTGAAGGCAGATGTCTTGATTATCCTACCTCATGGTACTAGATGGGATAATGGATAGTCTATAGCCACACTGAAGAGTTGTAATACAACAAAACAGCTGTCTGTGGATGACTCAATAATATATATATATATATATATATATATATATATAGAGAGAGAGAGAGAGAGAGAGAGAGAGAGATGTGCTGATCATGCATAGAAAAAAAAAAAGGTCTGCAGGAAATCAACACTTGACAAGAAAAAAAAAATTTTTGAAAGCTAAACTTGAAAGTTATCACTGTTTTTAATCTGCTCACATTTTCTAAGGTTCGTTTGCTTTAACACACAATTTTTTTTTTTTTTTTGCTCTAATCTTTGCTAGCATCAAAATTATCTGGATGTGAAATATGACTGGGGCACAACCAAAACAAAGCAGCACTCATGAGTAAAGAACAAAGAGGAAAAAAAAAGAAGATAGTATGGGCCTATTCAAAGAAAAGCTGTTGCTTGGTATGCATGGGTGCAGTCAGAGATGTTGGTATGGGTTACAGCAGATGTGTGGGTCACCCCTGTCTGAAATGTGAAAATAACTCTGAACAACTGTACAATACTATCAAAGATATACCTAACTACCACTCCTGCTTATCTCTAGCCTTTAATGCAGTTAAAGCAGACAAAGAAATAGAAGCAAGAAGCAAATAATATCATGAAAAAATTGAATTAAGGTTGGAAGTAGTAGAGGCTTGTGTGACTAAGAAGGTTGACAAGATGGTGGCTAATGATTAGAGTGCCTGTCTTGTGAAAATGGAGGATAATTTGAAATGTTACGCACAAGACATAAGCAATAATATCACTGTCAAAAACAAGATCAATAGTGAGAAGGCCTCTGCACCGATACTGAAAGATGAGATGAGAAAGATTTTGAAATATGAAATAAAATCATCACAAGATGAAATGGGAGAAAAAGGAAATAGAAAGCAAAACATAATTATTTTTGGTCCGTCCAAATCTAATTCCAATTCAAAAAGATCAGTAGAATCAACAGCTAGGTTTTATCCCTTTCTACACCTTTTGTAATTGTACCTTTCCAAATGTTTATGCGTGGTTTTCTCCCAAGCTAAGATACAATACTTGGCACTTTTATATTCAGTTAATCCAATGAGTAGTTTCACACCATCCTCGGACATTTCTGCCATACATTTGATTTCCCTAAAAAGTTATGTATAAACATTAACAACTAACAAAACCAACTGAATACCTCAAGGATTATCAATCAGAATTCCCTAACCTCTAATATTTTCCAAAACAACGAATATATCTGTCACACAACCAAAAATGGTTACACCATGATGCTGTGTCAAGACTGCCAGAATATTAACTAGCCCCCAACACTTATATTCATGGTGCCGTCAATATTAATAAGGAAACAAAGTGAAAAACCAGTTTCCATAAAGATTTTTCATACTGATATGGCTTCCTAAAATATTGAAGGGGGAACCTGGTATTTGTAACTTGAACAGGTCTTCATCGAAAAATTGAAATCTTAATTGAATCCGAAGCCGTCTCCAAAACTGCTGCTTGAGAAAGATTGAAAGCAGTAAAAGAGGAGGTACGTCTTCAAGATATTGATGAAGAGCTTTTCATGAATGATCACTTGGATGTTGTATTAGGGGTATCTTTGGCAAAAAAAATCAACATTTTTAAAAGTGGTATTTCAGTAACAAAAGGTGATTTTATGTAACTCAAGCTAATTAGGACTCTAATCTACGGAACGTGTAAGAGTAAACCTTACGCTGTATGGAAGACAGATTGTAGGAATAATGAATTCAAACGCTTTGAGTTTACTGAATGCATGAGACAAAAAGGTGATGTAGACTTTGAAAGAATACTCAATGCTGCAAGGTGCATGACTAACCTCAAATTGACTTTAAAATCATAGGCTAATGAACAGAAAGAAATAATTTCCTTTTTGAGATAGAGAGAGATGAAAGCAAAAAAATCATCTGCATTATCCTTATGCTGCTCTACATATTTTCCTGACCAATAAAAATATTGAGCTTAGTGCCAAAATGGTAGAAACAAGATGTCACTAAGGTTTGAAAGAATATGAAGAGGAAATATCAGGAAGATTTACTCCCCTGGGCCTCAAATGTACCACAAATAAAAGGAGAAGACAGCTCAGTGGATGATCAGAAAAAATAAGGTTATAAAAACAGTTCCCAAAACATAAAAGCAGTCATTCCCAAAGTTGCAAGAAAAAAAAGCATCAAGAGAGAGAACTCTGAAATGCATATACACCGACCTAGATGGTTTTATGAATAAGCGCAATGAGTTTTTGTCGTGGAACTCAGCAGTTCTGACATCATTTGTTTGACTGGGTTCCTGTCAAAAAGTTTCAAGTTTCCCGTGCAAAATGTGAAATTTGTTTTTGCAGCATTAATAAAAAGTCATCCTGATAAAAAAAAGGAAGTCTGTAGACACTATTTAGCTAGAGTCTTCCAATGTGTTTGACTCTGTTCCCCATCAAAGACTGATAAACAAGGTTGAATCGAATGGCATCACCTCACATGTCAAGGACTGAATTGAAGAATTCTTGGGAGGTAGGAAACAGCACATGCCTGTGAAGGGCTGTTTCTTCAGATGGGTACCCGTCACCAGCGCAGTCCCATTTTACTTGTCATCTTCATCAATGATATGCCAAGGGTGGTCAGTTCATTCTGTAAGATGACATGAAGCTGTACGACTGTGGATTCAGGCAATAAAAAACAAACCGTAGCAAGATTTTGAAAACCTAGTCGACAGGACTGATTGTCAGCAGCTTAACTTCAATACAGATAAATGCAAAATATTGGGAGTAAAAACCAAACCAATAGCTACAGCATGAGACAACACAATCGTGGGGTGATGGGGTCTGCCCAGAACCATCTTATTTGGAAAGAGACCCTCACTTTATTTAAGTGGGCTAATGGTCATAGTGGACAAAGTAGGATTAAGTGAAGACCTAGTCAGACACCACTTCATACAGACTCTACCACACTTTGTAACACAGGTAATTACAGCAGGGAAGGATCACACACTGACTCAAATTGGAAACATGGCTGAGGAGTTGATGCCATTAACAAATAAGGGCCAAGCAGTTATTACTTCCACGGAGCCTCCACAAAGACACAGTTGATGTATCAATGGGAATCTATTCATTTCATGAAAATCAGTGACTCCAGATATGTTGTAGTCAGCTTTACTACGGGGAAAAACTCAACGATGTGCAAACAATAGTGTCAATTGCAAGACAAAAGTTTGTATAAAATACAACCGAACTCTAAGTCCTAAACTTGAACAATTCCCTTTTAGAAAACTGCAACAAGTGATTTGCCACTCTTTGTGGTAGTTATTGATACAGGCACATCTGTAATATTATGAACCAAATACGCAAATGGCTTTGCTTGAATCCAACACCCATCAACTTATCTTCACCAATAGGTAGGATACCAAGTGCTACAGTAAGGCTCCAGTCAATAACAGGCATTGTGACAAGCAAGAATTCTCTAAGCATGAGACCAATTCATCTTCTGAATCTCCCAGTGACAACCTTCATAAACGTCAGAAATCAGAGCTGGCTGAAATCCTTCAAGCCCAAGGGAACATTCCAGACGGAGAGAACCAAGTGGAGACGTAGACATCATAGATGGCTCAACACTGATCAATGCACCTCGAAGGTATTGATGACTATGCTAGAGAGAAAGTCATCCAGAAGGTGGGACACTATGGTGCCAAGTTCTAAAGGGTGGACACAAGAGGTCCAGTCCAAAATCTGTAGCCAGGTCTGAAAGGGGGTAGGGAATAAGAAAATGTGTTACAGGGACCTGTGAGATCCCAAGCAACTAGAGAAGCTTTTTTCACAATGACACCAGTTTCACTTCCTTGTGGAGATTGTGTGTGAAGTACAGACCACAAGCACACGCATAATCACAAAAGGAGAAGATACCATTAGCAACATAGCATACAGTCATGAAGCTGACAAGTAAGTATTTGTATACGCCAGGGAAGCAATAAGAGGTGGTAGCAAGTCCCTCATTTTCAAAGCTTATGGTACTGACATCCTCATCATATCTATATTTATACTGCCATTCTTACCTGGGTCTCAAGAACACGTGGATAGCCTTGGGCCAAAGAGCCAATGTACAATGGATGCCAGTCCATAAGGGAAGAAGACTTGGAACATCAGAAATGAAGTTTCTGAAATCTTCACCTACCCCATCTAGCATCACTTGATAATCTTGACCTGCTACGACTGGAGAGATCAGTTATCCTTGTGTATGACAAATCAAGTACAGCCACTAGTGTGGACAAAGACTGGATCTCTTTGCCCACAAACGGTGACTCAGTGAACATGAGCTGCTTATCAGGCTGGAATCATATCTAGCCAGGCTACCATCTGTAGATCAGACAACTGCCTGCTGACTGGGGGTTGATACGGGAAAGAGATACATGGTACATATGTTGGTGAAAATTAACCTCACAACCAGCAGTCAGGCACAAAAGCCCTCTGCAGATGCATGAGGAAGCAGTAGCAGCCAGAGGAACATTCACAAATGCACAATCATTTAAATTGTCAAACTCTTTATATTTCTATGGGAGGGGAATCAACTCCAGAAGGCCAATTTGGCAGCCATTTTGGAAAATGGCCTCTCTCATAGATTTCCATAGGCAAATTGGGCAGATTTGATTAGAAACCACTGAAGAGCAAGCATACTAAAATTCATGCCTTAATATACAAGCATGAAATTTGGTGTGGACAATTCTGTTATCTGCTTGACTAATCAGGACATCTTGGAAAGCATTTGAGAGGAAATGGGATAGGAACAATATTCATAGGAAGCTTGATGTTTGAAACAAACGTTGTAGTGGGAGTAATGATTGGATGACATCACACACAGTCTTTCAAAAACATGCAATGTCTAGAAAAAGCTCTTAGCAGTTTGCAATTAGAGGCCTTCTTTTTTGACGCACCCTACAACTATTATGAAAAAACAGATACCTTTACAGATCTCAAAAAAGTAATGGCTAGTAAAGACATATTGACAACCTTAGTAATAGGTAGTAGAAATTGTAAGCTCAAAAAACATCCAACTGCCAACAGTCACTGCTCTTCGACAAAGATAAGAATCATCTCATCAACACGATACGTAGACAACTGTTCAAATAATACAGCATACTACCATGCATATACAAGTTCCTGAAAATCCACAAAGATGGTATCCCATTGAGATCTATAAACAGTGGAGTTCAGCAGGTCACCCACTGAGCTCCTCTATTATATGCAAATCATGCAAACAAAAGATTTTCACAACTTCAAGAAGAAATGAAAGCAAAAGAGAGGCAAAAACGTGCTGTTAGAATCAAAAGTTGGAAGGACCTGTTGATATCCCTCCAAAATAAGCACCCAGACACGTTTTTTCTAGAACTGATCTTGAGTTGGTTGTTGGCAAAATTGACCATTCCCGGAAATTCCCGGTCAAATTCTCACTATATGTAGCACAGGAAGGAGAAAAAAAAAAAAACTTTGAATTTCTTGAGGAAATCTGGGGCAAAGAATTTCAGCACTTTTTTCTTATGGTTGGCAGATAGAAGTCTGACGAAAGTTTCCAAGAAGACGTCTTTTGTGCCTTACCATTATTTTACAGCGAGACGAAATTTGCTAACCATTAGTCAGGAGTTAATCAGCAATTACATAAAAGATCATCTGGCACTTTTAGCCACTTTGAAGGAGAATTGTATCGCAGGGATTGAAGGAGATGCAAAAAGTCATAAATTAGCTTCAGAAGCTGCAGAACATAATTCAGGAAATAAAAAGGTTTCTACCAACATTATCCGGTATCTACAACATTTATGACAGATTTGGTCATGGGATCCTTATCTTGCAAACTTTTAACTGAATGCCACATTGAAGATGGAACTAATTCTCCTCTGTTTGCATCACAAAGCATATACTAATGGCTGATGCTGCAGATTCCAATGAAAATGGTAAGATTTGAGCTGTTAAATATCTTTACTGATTCTTCAAAGTTGCTTTACAAAGGGATCGAAATGGTGATACATGCCATTTCTATTACCGCTATTTCAATGCCTGTAGAATCAATCATTGCACATTTTCATCTACTAGTCACAACTTGATGGGCACTGAACTATAGCTTAAGAGAGAGCTAAACATGAAATGCAGATATACTCAAACAGGCCAATAGTCCCTTGTTGTGACAAAGTTGTCAGAGCTGCCATGGCTGAATGCTGGTATAAAGAATTAAAGACAACTCTTGGCATTTTGTACAAAAAGCAGTCATAATTCATTCTGACAGAGCAGCAAAATGAAATTGCATTCAAAGCTTCCATTTGTTGACTGCTGATTGTAAGTGACGTGACAAAGTAGTGTTTAATCATAACTCATGTTAAATTATATAATAAATTATGCCAAAATGCACAAATCTTGAAGGTTACTCATGTTATATCCTTTTGCTATCGCTATTTTTGCATCTATGTTTTCAAACATTAAAAAATTATGTTCATGTTGCAGGCATATTTATCTTGATAAACTGCAGTGACAGGCAGATGTTTTTTTCCCCAGATATGACCTTTAAAAATCATATTTAATCTAAATCGATTTTTATTTGAATTCTAATAATGGTTCAGGTCTGTGTACAATAATTATTTTTTTGATAGCTGAAATATAGATGATATTTTTTTGTTATGAGATTCGCTATGTCAGGTTTAGAGTGGACATTGCAACTGACCTGGTAGGATTATTTGTCAGACACCCAGTGGTGTACAGACCCCAGTTTTGAAACCACTGAGTTAGTTGAATGATTGAACTGAAATTTGTTTTATCATACAAAAATTCAAATACTCCCCTTTCTTAATGTTAGTGTTTCATTATGAGATGATCGTATATGTGTGTATGTGCAGTTTGAAAAGAAAATTCATCAGGTTTCATTTTTGTGTCAACTGTGTATTTTCATAAAAATATCTAACAGAAAAAAAGGGGGGGGGGTGATTAAAGCCACACCTATGTTTTTACAATCTTATTTTAATTACCTGAAAAAAAATATGATTGAGAGAGCATTTTCATTGTAAATTACTGTCACATCTGCAGATTGTTTTTCAGTTTTCTATACTATCGATCATCATTGCAACCATAGAGGTAATCAAATTACCTTTTACACCAAAATTCAGAGCTGGAAAAATGTTTCACAATGATGTTTCCATAGATAATATGCACCTTTTCAAGCTCAAAAATTTCGGGAAAAAAGGGCAGATTACATATTGGTTTTGTGTGAGCCACTTCAGTTTATTTTGCATTCAATCTGCAGGAATTGTCATATCTGTAATAGATCATTGTTTTGAAACTTGCATACTTCTTGTGGAATTGGAAAAAAAATGTAATTTTGTTAATTGTTGTGGTACAGGTGTCACTTATTTGCATTGTTAACAGTAGATGTATTTTTAAGTGGTCCAAGCTGAAGAAGGAAGAATGTAACAACTTAACCCACAGTGATAATTCTAATTCTGATGCCTCAAGCTGACTACCTTCACCTAATATTGAAAAAAAATTAATAAATAAAAAAATATAGAAAGGTGTCCAAGTTAGTGCATTCATTGGAAGCCGTCAATGTTGAATATGTCTTGTCTCAAGATATCAAAATGATGACATCCCCCCTCCACCTATAGTCTTATGTACTAAAATGTGTGTTATCCGGTAGGCCAGACTAGGCTACATTGGGTTGTAACCTAACACCCTCTCAACATAGCCACCATGGTCTGAATGTTCGGGAGTATTTTGAAGAAGTGGTCTTATCCATGATCCTATTGAGACCCAGCATTTGGCTAAGATGTATGGATGACACTCTCACCCTATAACTCTACCAGGAAGACACATATGCACTACGTGAACTCAATAAGACCTTTTGCATGGGGTAGAGTGTCTAGACATCGGTACATCATAAACAACTTTCGACAGTACATAAATTCCCACCAACCATATAGAGTGAAAAAGGAATTGCCTGGTACCTCCATCAGGCCAAACAAATATGTAGCGACCAGAACACATACCAGCAAGAATTGGTGAACATTAGAGAGAACCTCCAGAACAACCATTACCTTGCCAACATTACATTAGCTTCTACAAGCAGAGATAATAGGGTAAACAAGGACCACATTCTTTTTACCCAACATTAAAGGTCTATCTGAAAGGATCCAAAGGTCTGCAGTCCTTATAATATTAGGACAGTTTTCAGGATTCGATGGCTAAAAACATAGCAAGTGATGGGGATTGTGAGGAAGAATTGGTTGCAAAGCAAGAGTTGTTTTGATCAGTTCAAAGGGAAGGAAAGGCAGTTTTATACAATCTCAGAGTGCAACTTGAAGCAACGAGTGCATATTCAAGTGCTGTAGACCAGTTTCCGGAAACTTTTGAGGAAGGAAGTTATTTGCAAGAGAAAATATTTAAAGTGGAGGAGACCGTCTAATACAGAAAGAAAATACCAGAAAGAACTTACATTTCTAAGCAGGAAAAATAAGTGCTCATGGCCATAATGCAGCCAAGGATAGGCTGACATTATTGCTCATGGTTAACACATCCAAAGTTTTCAAGCTCAAGTCATTGCTAGTGTATGCCTCCCTAAATTTGAGGTCTCTTTGCCAGATTCTTAAGGCAGCTCTTCCCATCACTTGGAAGGCAAACTTGGAGGCTTGGGTTAAAGGTACTCTTTTCGATAATTAGCTAATGAACCATTGGCTGCTTACATAGATTTTATATAGAATATTTGGGGGTGGGGAAGAAAAAAGATGGAAAGGAAGAAAGCTACAAAAAATACCCAATCTAAAGAAAAAGGAGCTGGCAAATTCACGCAAACATACTAAGCTCACTACTCGCTCATGGCGACTAAACAAAAGGATGATCAGTTCTGCTAAGTTTGGAAAAGCATCGACAAGCGGAAAATACCTTGCCTAAAAATTCGAACAAATGAGCTATGGTGAAAAGATTGGCTATAAAAGCATTGAGAACTACAGACAAAGAAAAAGCCAATAGAGAGGCAAGAATGGATAAAAATAATAATTTTTTCTAATGAGATATTATTTGGCGAAGAGCACCCGATTAAGCTAACACAATCTCAATCAACGAAAATAGGAAACAGATTCATAGATAAAAACGGCACCTCAGACTGATCTGGGATGAAACGTGCCTTGTTCAAGATAGTAAGTGATTACAATGTTGGTCAGCAAACCCTCTGATCTATCTGACTGAAAGAAGTTTTGCTGACTCAACATATGCCACAAAATGTTTGCGTGCATTATTGATGATAACCAGGTTACCAAGCTCTGCACAAGACAAATGTTCCCCTTATGTTCATAATGCGCAAAATGAGAAATGTATGACAAATGTCGAAAGAGAATGTCAAGATAGAAAACTATATCAACAACTAAAGTAATAAAACCATACCCAAGACAGACCAAATTAAGTATTTGATTTAAGTTATTTTTTGATTGGGGAAAAAAAGTTTTTTTTTGAGTTTGAAATGTTACTTACCACCAGAGAGAGAGAAAAAAATGTTCTATTTAAAAGAAAAAACAAAAAACGATACATTTCAAGAAGTATTCCAAATTTTTAAGAAGTGGTTTTTGGTGCTTTCAATCCAATTGCATAGGGATGTCAAATATTGGATAGAAATTTTTCAATAATCTTGCCATCTATTTTTGTAATATATTTATGAAATCAATATTTAAAATATAAATTGAAAAAAAAAAAATTGCTTTTTGTATTTACAATCGAATATTGCTGAATCATAATGAATTTGTGTAATTTTTTTTTTTTTATTAACCATGGATACTTTCATTTTTTCAATTCTGTCTTCTGAAAAAGCCCCAACTATTTCTCTGAGAAAAAAATTGCTAGATCAACTTTCAAAGATGTTGTGTGTCCTTTCATTGCAAATGAAGACCCTTCAACTCCAATAGACTGGATGAAAAAACATTACCTCCTAGAAAGTAACATAAAGTGTGTCGGCTGCAACAAAAAAAAAAAAATGAAATAGACATAACATTCCAGGACTGTGGATGAATATGAAAATGCTAGAATAAGGACTGTGATAAATACAGAAGTAGAAGGTCCATATGTTCTACTTCGTTTTTTGAAAGTTCCAAATTGACCTTACAGACACGGATATCTACTATCGATCATTGGACTGAAAAAACATAAATGCCAGGAAACATCTAAATGTTAGTCCCAAAACTATTGTCCATGTATCTATAATGAATTTCAGATGATATATTGAAGATATTTTGAAGAAAACCGAAAACATTGAATTGAAAGCACCAAAAACTAATTCTTTTAGAGTAAGTAACTTTCACAAATAATGTATTAGTTTTTTTGAAAACTTCCTTCGATAGATAATATAACATCTTTTTTTTTTGCTTTTCTAAACTTTACCGAGAAAAAATTTTTTTTCTTATTTCAACTTTTTGGTATTGGAAAGACAAAAAATTTCTATGTTTTAATTGAAAAATGACTCTTTCATAAACATGTGTCATTTGTTTACATTTTTAAGAGGTTGATGTTTGAATGTGTCAAATCAAATGTGTCCAATTGCAAAGCAGACAACTTTGAGATGCAAAAAGTAAACTCAGTCTGGAAAAAGAATACTTAGATGACAGAGAAATTATTGATTAAATATTCTACTAGATATTGGCTCATACCTCCAAGTGGCACAAAAATCATCAAGACCTTCAGATTTTCATCACTTAGATCCAAGTGGATCTATTGGAATTATGTAACATTCTCTTGTAACTTTCGGGATGAGGAGGTATTTTCAAAGCACATGAAAATCGTAACTTGTAATAGATTTCATTTCAACATTGGTAATTATTTGGATGTTTGCAAAAATGGTAGGTAAATAGTATAGATGTTGAACATGATAGAAGCGGAAATTACACTGACAATTTGGAACAAATAGGAGACAGTTGACTTATTTACAAGAGTCCATATGGAGAAAAAGTGTCAAAAATGACAGAGAAAAATTATTTAATCATCTTTTTAAACCAATTTCAACTGTATATTGATTTTAGTGTTACAAATATAAAAAAATATTTAGATATATTGTTATTAGCAATCCCAACCCAAAACACTACCATTAATTCTAAATCATATTCTTAGTAATCAAATTTAGTAAAATAGTTTTAAAAGGTTGAGGTTTTTGCTTCCATTAGTTCAGTAATAAGTCAGCAGTAGTAGCAGCTTGGATATTAGTAGTTACCTCCTTTTTCTTGCAAACCTAATCCAAACAATGGTAATTAAATTAGTAGGTACATCAAAAGGTTTTCCTATATTGTGCAAGAGAGATAAATTCTCAGCAAACACATTATTGGACGGTTTTAGTTCCTCTTCATGGTCACAGGTTTGGGTTTAAAATTCATTCCTGAACCTTGTATGATGCATTCACTCACAATTTGGTTTTATACCAAGCCTTAACCACTTAAGTTGGGCATGGATACGAGGAGGCTGCTGATATGGTAGTTGTGGCACTGATAGACACAATGAGTGGGCCAAAACCTATATAAATCTTTGGAGATAATTTCTTCACAAGTCTGAGGTCAATTTAGTATTTTCAAGCCCAGGATATAAAAGTAGGCTACTTAATTCTCAAATGTATGATTTGTTTCCAAAATATTTTGATTGAAATTTTACATAAGATATCTAATAAATTTTTTTTATTACAGTGAGTGATAATTGCATTGGCAAATCAGCCTTAAGAAGTACTCGAGAAATGGCAAAGTCTCTCAAGGTGTATATGATTACCTCACAATGGATGATGGCATCATGGCCATAAGATGGAAGGACAATAAAGTGACCACTGACCTTAAGATGATGTCAGATTAAACCCTGTAAGAAAACTTCACTGATAGTACAAAGAAGCAAAAGAAAGGATTGAAGTGAATTGTCCCAGTGTTATAAAATATAACGATGCAAATATGGGATGTATAGATATAGGTAACACATAGGAGCCAGGGCTCCAGACTAAGTTTTTTCCCCACCGTTCCACCAAAGAAAATGTAAATCATCCCAAAATCAAAATGTTGTTTCTTTACTTTGTTATTATTGAATCACTGTAACCCCACAGATCACCAGACTAACCAGCCAAGTGGGCCACAGATTCTACTCCCTTTGCTTGTGTGCATATTTGTGTGCAGGGACTCCTGGTCACATTTTTGGGGCTGCAACCATGAAAATTTGGATGAGTTCACCAGTAGGCACCATCTAGAGAAACTTTCGTTCTTTTCAAAAAAAGTGCTCTTTGGAGTCTCCATGGTCATTTTGAACCAACAATGCCAAAATCTTGTGATGGTATTTTTGAAGATAACTCTAGAAAGAGCTCCGATACACACTCGCGGAGGCTACAGTAATTCATTAATGCAAGGTACAGCTATCATCTACAGTTGTTCGTTGCATAATGAAAACATCATCAAAATATTCAGGAAATAAATAATTATATCAGGCACAGTGATAGGTCTGACTGCACTCCACTGAAATTTTTCCCCAAGTTTCTCAGATATATTTCACCCAAAAGCTCCAGCGTCCCCTTGCAGTTGCAAGGTCTGCAATCCCATGTCCTGACTGATTATATTTTGTTCCATTAAAATAAATTGGTTTCAAAACAAAATTGGAAAGTATCTGAACTGTTGAGCTGCAGCAATTAATTGATTAGTTAACTATTAAATCAATAACCAACATAGTAAACTAAATATCCTAGTTAGATGGACAAAACAAGACATTTGAGGGCATCATCTTGTGCTTTGAGAAAAAGTGATCAACGATTTTCGCCATTTTATGGAACAGGCAGAACACATTTCATAAACAACTAAGCCATTCAGAAAATAATCAACAGATTAATCGATAATGAGAAGAGTTGTTAGTTGCTATCCTAGTAGATTATTAAAAAAATATAGACTTGAGAACAAATAAATCAGAGAATCTAAATTCAATGTACCAATCTCTGAACCAGGATCACCAAATAGTTGGAGACATTTCTTGATAAAAATGGCCAAATTTTCTAAATTGTTTGTAAAACATTACAATACTCAATAGCACTCCAAAAATAAGAACTCATTAAAAATACTTCCACAACTAAGTTGGCTTACCTCGATCAACCCTATATTTCTTTATGTAAGGGTCCCTAAAACTTTTTAGACCATTGACCCCTTCATGCAATCCATGATTCTCCATCACCCTCAGGCAAGGACAAAAAATATTACTAATAATTAACTAAACATGTATGTTTCATTTAGGCTTTTTTTAAAATTTAATTTTCAAAAGATGAAATGAATTGGAAAATGAATATAGCCAAACCAAAAAGTTCAACCGAACTTTGAACTGAGGTCTATGTGCTCAGAGACTATCTGGCTACGACTGCTTTTCACAACTTTATATTCCAAAGAAGAGGAAAGTGAAAAGTATACATTTACATCCATATACGGTGGGGGGGGGGTATATGTAACAATTCTTAGATACTTCCCTCTTCAACTTCAACCCCCAACCCCCATCCCACTCTGTGAAAGCTGTGGTAGAGCGAATGAAGGCAGAGGGATATAAAGGGTTAAAGTATAAGTCAATATCAATAATCCTAAAAAGAAAAGTATACAACCAATGCATCCTCCCGATAGTTACTTGAAACATGGAACCTAACCAAGAGACAGACTCGCAAACTGAGAAGTACATAATATGAAAGAATCATGCTCAACTTTACATGGAAAGATCACAAGACAGCGCAGTATATAAGGAAGAAAAACGGGTGTCCGAGATATCATAGAATCTATTAGAAAACTTATATGGTAATGGGCAGGCCATGTTGCAAGAATGACAGACGACTGATGGCCATCACGACTCACAAAATGGATCCCCAGTGATCACATGCAAAACTAAGGCCGACAGAATACAAGATGGAGGGATGAATTAGACAAATTCAGAAAATACTAGCTCCGTGACGCTCACAATAGCGAAGTGTGGCGAATCCAGGGGAAGGTTTATGTCCAACAACGGACAATAAAAAACTGATGATGATGATGAACTCTTTATATCCCTCAGCCTAGGTTCAGTTTCTAATTATCCAAAGTGACAATTTTAAATTCTACCGCCCCAATGATGGGACGGCATTTATTTTGAGGTCTGGTCTGTGTACCTGTACCATACATCCATGAGATCTAAAAGATAATAATTGAAAATGGTTGCCTATGATATGGGCATTTGTATTGTAAATGCTTAGTTATCATATGTCTGGTACTACAAGGAAAACCCATGCCCCTAAAAGATTCCTGTACAACGGTTGTACAGGCACCTCAGGACCAGTCAGCTTCAATATATTACTTCCTACACTCTCTCACCCTCTAGACACCAAGCCACAGAATTAAAGAAATGTCAGAATATAGAACAACAAGTAGTCAGTAAGATTAAGAACATTAATTAATGCTGGTCACTATGCAATATACAGGGTGGTCCAAAAGTTACTTAACCACAATATTATTTCATTAGCACAATTATATTTCATCCGAAACACCATTATACTTCAGTTATTTTTTTTATTCCTAGGTTGATTGAAGAAATCATGGCACCTGCAGCTCGCTGATTAACTTTAGAACAAAGAATTTTTTGTACTCAAAAACTGGCTAACATCAGGGGGGAAAAAAAAGCGACATAGTAAAAAGAAAGATTCAAGAATCGTTTGCCAAAAACCACTCGACCAAACTGTCAAACGTGTAAAATGGGGAAAAATTTCATGAAACAGAATCAGTAATGGACACACGACTATCAGGAAGACCAAAAAAAAAAAAACAAAAAAAAAATGGGAGAAGCGTAGAAAACCATCGAAAAGTGGAAGAATTGTTTGGCAACAGTCAAAAAAAAAAAAAAAAAATCTAGAAGGAAAATAGCAAATGAGTCGAATTTTGCAAGAACAACTTAGCAAAGGATTATAAAATATTTATAATTTAGAATATGGAAGCCTTATCTGGTATAATCACTCAATGATGATTTGGATAGATGAGAAGAATTTTGCTATTAATACTTTAAAAAATATGATCTAAATCCATTTCAAGTGAAGCTCAGTTCAAACCGAATGGAAGAGTGAATAAACATAACTGCGTTTACTACAATGCACAAAATCCTAACCTTGTAGGAGATGTATCAATTAACAGTTCTGGTGTTATAGTATGGGGAGGAATATCCTCATTTGGCACGTTTGATCCAGAGTTGTTTTTTTAAGAAACCGTTAATCAAGGAAATTATCAAAAGATGCCAGAAGACAAAATTGAGACAGAGTTGGCAAGTTTCAATAATTTCAATGAGATAATTCTGATGCAAGATGGAGCACATCCTCATTATGGTGAGAGTGTGCAATAATTTCTCAATAACACTTTCAATACAAGGACTGAAAGAAGGGATACTGGTGAATGGCTTCCAAAATCGCCCAATCTAATGCCATGAGACTTTGCAGTTGGAGGGGGGGGAGATTGAAGAAAAGGTTTACTAGCTTAGAAATCTTCAAGAATTGAAATCAGACCAGCAGCAGAATTTGAGACATTGAAAAATGATCATGCATTGAGAGGAATTTGCCACACAGCATCAAAAAGATGCCAAGCCCGTTCAGGGGAAGAAAGAAGCCACATACCGTTCTTGATTACTTCAGTTGGAATTTTATGGCAAGATTCAGAATAAATTGATACACATCTAATTTTAATCGATAAAATTTACAAATAAGAATGATTTGAAAGGAATCAATATGATTCAAAGACAAGTGGTACTTATTTTCAAGAAAAATTCACCTGATGTACAAAAAATAAAAAAATGTCTATTACACTCATTACAATATTGCAGTTTGTAAAATTATCCTAATTTTCCAAGTCAATGCTTTTGCTTATCATTAATAAGTTCATTATATAATAAAGTAAATTTTATAAATAAAGCTGGAAGAATGAAACCAATGAGCAATGAGGTAAAATTAAGATTTGTTCTAATAAGAATTGAGGATTTAAAAAGAAAAAAAAACATAGAATTTAACAGTTGAAAAAAAGAGCAAAAATCTAAATAAATACAAGATACTAACTCTATGAATACTGTCATTTTCACAAGCCACAAATTAAGAGTTAGAGTTCAGTTGGACAAGGAATGTCATTAAGGTATAACAGAATAAAATCCTTGAACTGATTTCCATCAGCAAACATTTTCTTTTGTTTGTTTTTTTCTTTCCCATAGTTCCAAAGATATAACATTTCCTGTATGTTTACAACGATAATAAAGGGTGTCTCGTAATGAAACAGACGTTTTTTGCTACTTGATATTTAACTCCAAAAGTACTGACAACCGTGCACCATGATCTTTTGGGATTTTCCCCAATGTTTTCAATACAAAATATTTGCCTCTTTTAAAAAGAGTTAGATGGCTGCTTCATTGGTAAAAGAATGGAGTACATCTGGAAAGTTTGATTTTTTTTTTTCAAAAATAGGGATTTTGCAGCGGACCAAAATATTAGCCTGTTCAATCCTGCCAATAATCTTGGAGCCATCATGAAGGAGCATGTTGGGAATATCCTCCCGAACTTGCCCTAACAGCAGCAGCATTGAATGAAAAGACAAATGTTCAGCAACCTCCTTAACAAGTTTTAAACTGGATTGGATTTCGTGAAAGCTTCTGGTATGAAATCATTCAGAAAATTTTACTATACAATAGGCTTGTTATAATGCATTTTTGCAAAACTCAATCCAAGTCCACACTCCCACCAACTTCTTCAAAGCCAAACCCTTATAATTTGTGGAAAAATAAAGAGAAAACTGTGGGTGTGGGAATATAGTGAGGCTAGTCTGACAGGAGGACAAGAACAAATATTTTTAGAAATCACTATTAAATCCTGACACCTCATCAGGTTACATTTTAACAAAACTTAGATACATATGTAGCGAGTGTCTACAGTGGAAGTTTGACAATACGTAGTAATCTTTTTAGCAAGATGAAAGAGAAAGGGGCGATGAGTTCCATTTATTGACTATTAAAATGTTTTGTCAACTTAATTTCCTTTTAACAGCAGGTGTAACCTGATTCAGTGGAGGTTTTCCTATTTTTGAATTTAGCTATTATTTTGAGAGCCGAATTTAATATTTTAAAGATGGGATCCATGCTTAAACTGCATTATAAGTGATTCTGCATTATAACAGTTCTGCAATGTACATTTATTTGGTCTTGCTAGCAAAAAAGTCGGTTTTTGTATGAGACACCTTTAATATCAGGAACACAGACCAGGTTTGTTTTTGAAAGTGCAAGCTGATAATGAAATGTGATAAATTCTCTTGAATTCCTGAATGCAAAAATAAGCAATTTTAAGCTTATGTCTTGATTAAAATGCTTTCAGTTTCTCAATTACCTAAGAATGATTCTGTCCTCAACATCCTGAAAAACCTTACAATGACTTGACATAATTGCAAAATTTGAATACTTAGTATATTTTCAACCTTTGAAGACACTATAGCCTTTACGTAAAAAAAAGAAAAAAAAAAATTACCCTGCATACTATGGGCTATTAGTTATACATTGGTCTCCACTTATCCATAGTTTAACAATTACTTACAGTCAACCCCTAAAAATAAACAATTCATAAGTAGTGCTTAATAATGGTCTTAAAACATAAGAGTAGTGATGTTGGCAATTTGTAAATGCCAAAGAGAAGCAGTAAGGGGCTTCCTTCAAGTGAAAATTCTCAACTTGATAAGGAAAGATGAAATAAAAAAATTATTGCCAATATATACGGTAAGAATGAATCTATCCATTCCATAATATTCATTACAGCATATTGTTATAATTTCTTTTATTATTAGTTATTATTGATAATCCCTCAGAGTTTAGTACTACCAGCATTTTGGGGCATCAGCTGCAGACCTTGGAAAACAATTTCTACAGATAAAGGGTTACTACTGTATTGCTTATAGGCCATACAATGACAGTGTTTTAATATTAAATACTATTAGGGTTGTAAAAAAAAAAAAAAATAGTATGTCAAAGAGTATCTATAAATTACTAAGAACCTACCAAATAACAAAGAATGCAATAGTGTTATAGTCCTCTTTTTCTGTTTCATCCTTTTTCAAAGTTTTTTTTTTCAAACTGTAGTGTCTTTAATGGTGGAAATTATAGCTTTTCATAAAACCTAAAACATTCCATGTGCTAACAAGGTTTCAGATTTTTGATGTTTACATAATACATACAATAACTTTTCACTTAGCGATGCGTTTTCAAGTGACATTTAAGCTTTGAAGAGGTGGAAAATCCTGATCCACAAATCTCGCAAGGGAAAGGCTTCTCCCCAGTGTGTGTTCGCATGTGTACATGAAGATTGGAACTCTGAGCAAAGTTAGCCCCACAAATTTCACACACAAATGGTTTCTCTCCAGTATGAGTTCTTATATGATCATTAAGACTGGACCTGCATGTGAATCTGTACCCGCAAAATTCACAGTTGAAGGGTTTCTCTCCAGTGTGTGTTCTCATGTGATGATTAAGACTTGAACTTTGTGAAAATTTGGATTCACAGATTATACAATGAAAGGGCTTTTCTCCAGTATGTGTCCGTATGTGACGCTGAAGATGAGAACTTTGTTTAAAACTTGTTCCACAAGCTTCACATTGGAAAGGTTTCTCTCCTGTGTGTATCCTCATGTGACGTTTTAGGCTTGAAGTATGTGTGAATGTCGATCCACAAACTGCACAGTTGATCGGTGTAGCTCCAGCATGTGCTTTCATGTAAGAATCGAGACCTGACAACAATGAATGAGCAGTTCCAAACACATCAAAAGAAACAATTGGTTTCTCTTTGCTGTCCACACTAATTCGTTCTATGAGGTCTGTACTATTTTTTTTCAAGAGATCTGATGATTTGGAATATGATGTCTCGGAACCATTGATGCTAATTTCTTCACTGAATGAATGTGGGCCCTTTGATTGCTCAACAAATGCTGGTGAATTGGTCATAGAGGGCATAGAAGTTAATTTCAAGTCTCCATCCATCATAGTTGCCCCTTTTCTGTGTCTGATTAGACTTGTGCCTTGTTGCTGGATGAAACCAGACATGCGAGGACACGGCAAAGTGGTGACTTCAAAGCCTTCATCCATTTTGAAAGTTCTTTTCAACAATGAAAATTCATTTTTTCTCCCTTTGTCTTTATCAAACTTTCAATTTACCTCATTTAACAAAGTTGGAGAATGGATATGTATCCACTCATGCTTACCTGTGTGTCCATATACGTGCAAAACTTCTCTATGAATTTCAATGACATTTTGTAGAAACGAGCTGAAGAACATTGATCAATTTTGGGGGTGGATCCAGGAATTCTTTCTCCATTAAGAGATATTTTTCCATTTTTTTCTTGGTGTAATTATACTTATCCACTCATCTTTGTCCACACAATAGTTCTCAATGAATTTTATTGACATTCTGTGGACAGGTGGCTATGGGCTGATTTTTCTAGATTGCAAATGGTTTTCACTCGCAAAGTTTTCCCGGACCCAACCAACAATGCTATCAAGTGTTTGTAGAGCACAATCTGAAAATAAAATGGAAATTCTCAAATACAATCAATTTTATTTAAGCAGACATTAATCTCATGTACTGAGGGAGAAATTCTTTAAAAAAAAAAAATTTGGCAAATTTTGTTTCTACGCATGAAGGTGGATCAATGATTTTATTTGGAATCATTTTATATAAAATTGTGTAAGGATTTATCTAGTATATATAGCAGTAGAAAAGACAGACAACTGATGAAAAATTTAATGTATCATGGGTTCTCTACCAAAGTTATATATATATATATATATATATATATATATAATGGCAAAGGGCTGGCCATGTAACAAGAATGAAAGACAACTGATAGACATCACAACTCACAACATGGATCCCCTGAGATTACATAAAAAACCGAGGCCGACAGAACACAAGATGGAGAGATGAACTAGACAGATCAAGGAAATACTGGCTTCACGACACCCATGAGAGAGAATTGTGGCAAATCCTGTGGAAGGTCTATGTCCAACAACAGACGTTAAAAGACTGATGATGATGATGATACATGCACATGTATAG
Source organism: Thysanoteuthis rhombus (assembly GCA_963457665.1). Lineage (NCBI taxonomy): Eukaryota > Metazoa > Mollusca > Cephalopoda > Oegopsida > Thysanoteuthidae > Thysanoteuthis > Thysanoteuthis major. The sequence continues at coordinate 63,312,629 of OY735214.1, read as the reverse complement.
ACTCAGATAAGATGCAGTGAACAATAGTCCTCCAAATATCCTTGTAAACCATTCATCATATAGACTGGTATAAACGGTATATAATTAATTTTTACCACTGGATTAAGTGCATTGACAATAAAGGAGATTATGATGAAAAATAGATATTAGTAGTGCAAAATAAATGCTTTTTCCATCATTGGACTACAGACTTACTGATGTACCCATGTACAGGGTGGCAAAAAAGTCTAGAACATATCTAAAACAATCATAACTCTTTCTATTTCAATATTTCTCATTTTTACTGATATATAAAAGGAACCATGGAAACTCATAAGTACACAATTGAGTAACTAAGTAATATATTAGAATTCTTCTTTGAACACCTTCAACATTAACCTGGGGAGTATATTCTTATTTGAATGAGTAAACACTGGCATTCGAGTCCATGATTCATCATAAGGTTAAGCTTTTTTTTTTTCAAGATTTGAGCTCTGTTAATGATCACCCAAATACAGGAAGACCACGTTCAGTCCAAAAGGCTGAAAATCATATACACATCCAAAGGAAAAAGATAACCATAAAAGAAATGTTATTGCAAAAAAATTTTCTACTTTTTACTTACTGTAAATGGTTAATGTCCAAACTCTGGAATAAACTAGGGTATAACTTCTCAAGTTCTTTCACTGAGTACTGGGAAAGAATTGCTATCATTCTGAATTTTGAACCAAACAGTCAAAGAAAAACAAAACAAATAAAATAGTGATTATAGAGAAATAAAGTTATCAGCAGATCACTACGCAGGTTCCCCTAACCCTGCCACCTGAAAGTAGATTGTTCCTATCGAAACCTTCTTCAAGTTGGAATAACAAAGACTATGGCTCAAAAGAGTAGAAGGAAGAGAGCAAAGCAAACACTTCAACTTTTTTCGTAGAAAAAAAAAAAAAAAACTCAAACTTTTATACTAAGACGATGCAAAAGTTTTCAGCATTTTTCAACAACATTGGTTATTCAAATATATTCATAGCATCATTATTCAGTCTTGATAGTAGATTCTTTGGCTTCATTGTACAATTTGAGAATAAAACATCAAAAATCGAAAATCGAAACCCATATGATATATGAGCATTTTCCAGTTTAATTAGGGGATAAAAATAAAAATTTAAAGAAAAAAGGGGAGGAGAAATCAAATTTCATCATATTTCAGTGTGGCATGTCAGATGTAGTGTTTCCGTATTACCAAGACAAATTCATGGTGCACAATATTCTGATGGCAAATAAAAGACAAGCTTCTAATTTCATTACATTATTATCAACTGCATATGTTATTCAAATCATACTTTTCATTGAGAAAAAAAAAAAAAAAATAACTTTTTGGGGCCTTTGTATGTTGCATTTAACTACAATATTTTACCTCTGTATAACCAAGAATTACCTATTTTATTCTTTAATATAAAAGAATTCTTGGTGCTTTCAATCAATAAAGCCTTAATTTCTTCAGGAACTTTTTCTGTTGAAAAAAGTCAATACATATACTTGAACTGTGAGTATGAAATGGATTCAGAATAAAGGAAAAAATTCTCGAAAATCTAACTCAAATAAATTAACCTTTGACTGAATTTGTCAAGAATCAAAATTTCACCAGCAAATTTGAGTGATAATGTCAATAGCAAGTCCACTATTTGATTTGAGTTTACAATTCATCCTCTTCAACACTTGGATTTCTTTTTTTATGATTGTAAAAGTGCAATTCTCACTACTGATGAGAAGCCTGAGAAAAATAAACTGAAGATAAATACCACACGATACACATCGAACGTTATCCATATTATATTTCATACAAAGTGATGGTAGTAAATTCATAGAATCAAATGATAAAAGAATACTATTTATACTCTTAAATGAATAATCTTAAAGAGGAATTTTTTTTCCTTTGAGGATATCCCAAATGACAATCATTGTGAAAAATATTCCTCCTCTTCTGTCTTGCTGTCTTTTAACTATGTATATTCAATAAATATCCATGGACCTAGATTATGGATATCAAATAGTACAGTTCGGGGAAGTCTGGTCATTAAAAAGAAAAAAAAAAAATACACATTAAAGAAAACAGGACCAGTAAGAAAAAAATGCATACACATACCATATGTTTTGATATAATTGTAAAATACTTGAATATAATACTGGACAAGAATATTTTCAACATAAGAATCTCAGGGAAAAACATAGAAATCTCAAGCCACTGCCAACTAGAAAGAAAATTGAAGCAACTATATAAAATAATCCCAATGAAACAAAGAGAAGACAAAGGAGATACACGACACCAATCATTGAAGTTGGGGCTTCAAAGATATTAATCAAATTCTCAATACAGGATGGGAACAAATAAATGGTGTACTAAAAAAAAAAATAAAAAATAAAAAAATGGAGACCGAACAACTAAGAGGGACTGGATTGTCAAAAAATGCCCCAAAATTTTACCAAAAACTTTACCCCTCCTAACAAGGAACATGAAACAACAAACAGCATGGGCAAGAAGTGAGCAGTCAGTTTGAGGAATTTCCAGAAGTTAATCCATGGGAAACAAAACAAGCCATCAAACAAACAATAAAAAAAAAAGAAAGGAAAGTCCCCTGGATCAGATAACATCACAATCAACCTACTCAAAAAGCTAGTAAGGTCAGCACTAGGAAACTAGCCCTTTATTCTTACACTTAAAACAAAGTAAAGTCCCAGAAGATTGGAACACTGCGATCATAATGCTGTTACATAAAAAGGAAACTGAAAGATCTCAACAACTACAGACCAAGAAGTCTACTCAACAGCATCTGCAAACTTTTCAAAGTTATCATAAAACCAACCACTGGAGCAAGTTGTCTTTAGAAGCTACTCAATCATGGACCATCTCCATTTGATAAATCAACCAACAGAGAAAGCAGCAGAATATAAAATGCCACTTGCAGTAGCATCTATAGACTTCAAGAAGGCCGTTGACTCAGTAGAAATTCCCAAGATCATTGATGCTATCACCCTACAAAGTGTAAAAAAACAGGAGTCTGAGACATCATAGAAACTATAAGAGAACTCAAATGGCAATGGGCTGGTCATGTAGCAAGAATGGCAGAGAACTAATGGACATCAAAACTCACATGGATCCCAAAAGATGTAATGCAGAACTTAGATCGGCAGAATATAAGCTGGCAAGATTAACTAGGCAGAAAATATCAGGACTGTGACACCAACAATAGAAAGGTGAGGCGAATCCTGGAAGGCAGGGTGGGGGGAGGTCCACGTCAAACAACAGATGATAAAAGACTGACAATAATGATGAAGATTTACAAAGTTTACTTATATCAGGGTGCATGCCACCATAAATAGCTATTCATCACTGCACTATTCAGTGTTTTTCAAGTTTTTACAATTATATCATCCCATTGTGCAAATACAATTCATACCAGTATGAAAAGGAGCATGAAAAGGAATGGAAAATAAGTCTCAATTCTGGATCCACCCTTAATTTTAAGCAATTCTTCCTTGCTCCATTGACCACCTTCCCAATTGAAATTATTTAAGAACTTTTGGAGATATAATACAGACAGACAATTTTAGGGGATATTTTGAGGTTGAAGAGTAAGCTACGACGTAGGGGAGAAAATTGAGCTGGGATCCAAACTAAAAATTTCATGAATTCTTTCCTAGCCTATTGGCCTCCCTTCCACAATAATTTTTCGATTTTCAAGTGGCAAGGGATTTACTATGCCTACAATGGGTTTGAGTCTTTCTCCATGGGGTAGGTGCCTGCATTGTCGAGTGTTTCAACAAGAAAAAAGTCTTGGAGACAAGTTCATTTTCCCCCCCATCGTAATGGGTAATAAAGTTTCTGTTCTAAATTTTTGAAGTTTTAGATTGAAAAAAAGTTGCACTTTGTTTACTGACACTTCCTTCGTTTCACAAATTTGCTTACTATGATCCCCATTCACTGGGCCAGTTTGAAAAACTTCTGCGCGGCCCTATATTTGGGGGGGGGGTCATGTCGCATGTCTTGCTCTCATTCAGAAAGCCCGTTTAAGACACGATTAAATCTATGGAACAATTTTTTTTTTATTTACTAAAAATAAAAAATAAATAAATAGATAAAATGAATAAAAAATAAAACAAACATTAAAAATCTATTTTCAAACAGCAAAATAGAAGTAAAATGAACTTCAAATCTGATATAAGGCAACATTTTTTTTTAATTAAAAAAAGGAGATTCCATTCTGACTGTGACGTAAATTATTAATGTAAGCTCAATAAATTGTTTTCCATTTTCTTTCGATGTTCTCACCTTTATTTTGAAAAATGAAAATATAATTAAAATTCAATTCAGAATTAGTATTATCAGTTATACTAAAATAAAGTGATCTGGATTTATCTAAGTCAACTTTGTTTTTAAAAACAAAATGTGGGAAAACGGAAAAAAAATTAATATCAAACAATTTTTTAAAACTTAAAATCAATACGGGAGTTCTCTATAATTTGCTGTTCAATTAATATTCATATCTTTTTCTTCTTGCTCAAGAGGACTCAAAATTAATCATGGAACAATTTATCAAAACCTGTCATTTTTTTAAGACGGAGACTGGCTTGGTTCCACGATTAATCTTCTTGGCATTTTTTTTCTAATATATACAGCACGCATTTTTCACATAGTGTTTTTTGGTTGATGAAACTCAGAATGGAAACAAAATACTTCGAAGGTACGTTAAAAAAGCATTACCATAAAGTCTTGACAACAGAAAAAAAATTGCGTAAGTTGAAACCCGATTACCACCGGAAAGCAAGCTTTTAAAAGTAACATTAAAAACAAGTCATAGTCCGTTCGTTGCAGTGTTGAAAAAAATGACGTACCTCCCGGTCTCTTCCTCGCAATTAAAACATCTGACTCAATAGAAATTCACTGAATATTCGAAAGCTAGACATATTTGAAAAAATTTCTTGAATTAAATCACAAACAACTTACCCTAAACAGGGAGAGAGCAAGAAGCGGTTCATTCATCTATCAATCTCTGCCCTGCCAAATTACAAGGACAAGGGACGTAATTTTAGTAAACTTTCCAACCCACGGTCCACCACAACACACCAACTTTTCTTTAAATAAATAAAATGCTGAGGCGCTAACCGACTACACAGCGTTGCCAATCGAGCGCATTTCGCGCTAAATTTAGCACGTTCATTTTGGCACTCCGAGAGAGTGGTATATTAGCGTAGGCATGATTGAAGGTCTTGACCATTTTTAGCATCTTTTGGCTATTTTTTTTTCAAAAATCCAGCCCTTTTGGCAATCAGACAGTTCTGTAAATATATTTCAGCTGGCAACATTGCCACCACACCAGGCTACAAATTTTCTCCACCAATCCTGTCAGGTATCCCTCATCAAAAGTCATTCATGAAAAAAACTTCTGAAGTCCTATGGATATTTTTAGTTGATATTTTATCTTTATTCAAAACGGTTAAGATTAAATGAAAACATTTTTTCCTATGCAGTATGACCTGCTTCGTTTGAATTTGACTTTCTTATATTCCAAAATTTTTCATTTTAAAAAAATTTACTTTTATAGGGATAGCGAGTGAATTAACTCTAAATGGGTAATCAATCTACAATATCATATAATGGGGAAATGGACCCTGATTATATGTCCCACTATGCAACACTATACGCTCAATTTACTACGTAAATATCTGCGAGAGTGGACACTGCCTTTATGTCCACTTTTTTCCCCCAACCTGAGCACCAACTCCCCACCCCCCAAAATCTTAATTTGATAAAAAATTAAAATTTCAAAATCATCTGATTACTTTCTTTAATACCATCAACTCCAACCCACCTTTCTCAACCAATTAATGTTTGTACTTTTAGCCAATTTGCTGCATCCTCTTTCTACATGGTCAGTCCAAAAAGTATCCATTCAATATTGACAAAAACATTATCTACTTGGCACAGTGGTTCCTTAGCCCCCCTTTACACGCTTATCTCTGTGTCCCTTTCACTTAATAATCTGCAAAGTCCTTTTTTGGGATCGCTATCAGCTACCACATTGCATTCTCTTTAATCTTGGTCAACAGTTTGAAATCTGTGGGAAAAGCCGGGAGCTGAAGGGAGCTAAATCTAGACTGTAAGAAGGGCTGACAGACCCAGGTGATATGGTTTTGCCAAAACCCCACGAGACATGTAGATTGGACATGCTCCATCATTACGAATGCTGCAGTCACACAGTACCCAAGCTTACACAATGGTGTCTCAGAGCAGACTGAGTAACCACATGGGAGAGTGTCTGTTCATGCATGCAGAGTAAGGTCCTCTCTGTTTGGTTGCTTGGATGATGTGATTTTGCCAAAAACCCACGAGACATATAGACTGGATAGGCTAAGTCATTATGAATGCGACAGTCACACAGTACACAAGCTTACTCAATGGTGTCTCACTGCAGACTGAGCCTCTCCATGGGAGAGTATCTGTTCATGCATGCAGAGTAAGGTCCCCTCTGATCAGTTGCCAAGTTAGGTCAACCAGTTCTTGAGATAATCGAAATGGTCTCATTATTGCCACAGGCTCTATACTTACCATTTTGTTGTGCCAGATTATTTGGGTCTTAACATAGGTTGCTCATGTTGTTTGAGATCTGGTCTTGAATCTGACTTCGATTAAGTGATGCTTTTCATTATCTCAAATGTTGAACAATCAAAGACGGCAAAGGGTTCTATCCTTCATTATATTTGCAATGTGTTTGTTCGTGCGTTCCAACACTCCTGTCCATACTGTTTTGTCTACAGACTTGGAAATTTGCATCAGTCCTCCACTTGACACCTTCAATTAATGCTGATTTCTTTTTGTTATTTTTTTTTTAAAAGCTTTTTCAACTTTTTGTGAGCCCTATTCTGACAGGTTTAATGATAACATCTAGGTTTTCCAGAATCTAGATGTTACTTTATTTTAGATGTGGAAAACGCCAGTGATGTCATAAATAAAAATTATTCTGACCATATCTATTCTTTGATGGAATTTTTATACGTGACCAAACTTTTCTTGGTGCTCCAACAATAATTGGCACAACTGACTGCCACTCTTATACTGTATGTAATTTTGATGAGGGTTATTAACATTCAAATAGTTTTTTTGACATTTGAATACCTTCTCATTGTTCATCTTGTTCACACAATGTTTTGGCCAATTCATCCTGCAGCATTCGTTAGCGTAATATAATATCCGTAAAGAAAGCAAGTCTCTTTTCTAATGGATATTACATATTAGACTATATCATACATTACACTATGGATAAAGATTAATGTGTATTATTGTTAATCTGAAAATATGAGAAATGAATGACAATGTTGGAAGTTTTTTTTTCAACTGCTGAAATCATATTACTTTTCTTTCATCCATTATTTCTGGACTTCTTCAAAAGGCAAATGATGTGAGAAAATAAGGAGATTGCCATTTATAGCTTGAAATTTTTAATTATGTGCGGGTAATTGTACATCATTTTTTTAAACAATGGTGTGCTTGTTTGACTTGATAGGTGTTGATATGGAAGGGTATGGAAACGTTGAATATAATAAAAGCATACGTACCTAGCATTTCTATGAGCAGGGTACACAAGCCCTTATTACATTCAAGATTTCAACACATATTAACACCTACACAGGTCAAACAAGCACACCATTGTTTCATAAAATAACACACAATTACCTACACATAATCAAAAATTTCCAGTTACCGTTTTCTCCTTATTTCTATGCATCATTTGCTCTTTGAAGATGTCCAGAAAAATGGACAGAACATCAGGAAAGAAATTCTAATAATTCAAAGCAAAACTTTGAATTTTGTCATTCATTTTTTATATTATACTACGTGAAATACATAATGTCTGCAAGGTGATAAACTGTCTTCCCTTACTCATATTACATTAAACGTTGTTCACACAACATTTTTAACAATTTATTCTACCATAGGATGAAATGACCAAAACATCATGTGAACTGCATAAACTATAAGGAGTTCAATTGTCCGAAAAATTCATTGAATGTCAGCCTCATGTTCCATGCTTTGTTAAGTTCTTGGTCAAAGTTTAAATACTTATCCAGCATTTTGCCTTCCTTTATTCTTACTCTGTGGTCTGCTGGTTCATCAAATTTTCACCATCTGACACATCATTCATACTCATATTCAAATTGTATATTTACTCAAGGATTTAATCTTCACATTTTGTCTTTCATCAAAATATGGTTTTTATTCAATCTTCGATCAGGTATGTCTTGCTGGAGATGGGTAGCTGAAAAATGAATCAAAATCTAAATGGAAAGTTGCTTTCAAACAATTGTGCAGATGTTTTATAGAAGTTGAATGATATGATTAGATAGATGCAACTGATGAATACCGTTTCTTTCTAATGTGTCTTTATATGCTTGGATCTGATGGAAAAGAGTGCCATTTAATTAAAAGAATAAGATTCTTCTTCAGTATGTTTGCATCTGCAACATCAATTATGATTTTCTGTTTAAAGGAAGAGTCACACACTTCACACATTGGCTTTCAGAAATAATTGAATATATCCCAACGATGACAGGTGGAGCCGAGGATTTCAAAAGTTGATATTCAAAAGACAGATTCATCACATCCAATGGGAAGATTGACGTACTACATTCTTCATAACCCTACTTTCTCCCTATTTATTTGACCTTGTGCCATATCAAGTCTAAGTCAAGATCAAATTTTTATTTGGTTACTTAACTTACTTCGCAATCCATCTGATAGATATTTTGGTAATATTTCTATTTTTAGAATAATCTTTGATTATGATTCTTTTTCTGGTGTGTTTCTTTCGAGGATATTGCCTTTTGCCACGATTGATTTCAGCCAAAAAATATTTGGTAGAGCTTGCTGAAGAGCAAGGGCTGACTGTACAGTCTCTGGCATACAGAGCAAGCTGAACTTTGGCGCCATTTGAAGAATAGTATTATCTTATAAATTTATTTACTGTGAGAAAAATAGATAGGAACAGGGGTGCTACACTAACGTTTAAGGTGCCTGAGCTGAAAATAGGTACTGGAGCATTTTATCTTGTTCACTGATTTTGGCCATTTCTTTTTTTAGAAGTGTCAGAATGGCACTCAGGCACTACCAAAGTCCTGTATTGTAGGAATATATATGGGTATTATACTAGACTGTTTAATTTATTCATTTCCCCATTTGTATTTAGAAAGTCCTACTGTCTCAGTAAGACACATGACAGATACCTTCTAGCACTATGTGCCCTGGGCAACTGCCCATGTTGCTGGTACTTTTGGCCAGCCATGTGTAGAACAATGATAGGCAGACTCATTTCATTTATTTAGTTGCTGGTAGCAATTTCTATCTTCTCATTGGTAAGCATAATGTTCTCAGTCAAAATTTGGCTTTGATCCTAATGAGAGATCTAAACTGTTTTCAAGGTATACCTCAATTCTCATTCATTTTACCACAAAATACAAAGCAAGAAAGGATTGAGGAGGCATAAAATTATCAGCAGCAGTTTTGGTTGTGACTCATATAAAGATCACTAGTAATAAAGAATATATGAACTATGTCTCATTCAAATTTTAGCATGAGAACTGCAAGAAGTTTTGTTGAGCATCATAATCGGCATCATACACAAATATATCCATAATAGACATCTCTCTGAGTTTAGCTCATTTGCACATATTTTATATAAAATGTAGAATAATTGAATACAGGGTTCAGAAACAAGAGCAAGATCAAACATGATTTCTCATGAAGACAACTGTTAAGAAATGTTTTTATACCTAAAATCGCTTAATTAATCAAAAAACTGTCTATAAAGGAATTACTATTCATTTTACCACAAAATACAAAGCCAGAAAGGATCAGAGTGGATTGAGGATGCATCGAATTATCAGCAGCAAAACACAATTTTATAAATAATTTTCTTTCTTCAAACTTTTATCAGTCATTGCATTGAAAATTATTTGCTTTTCTATGAAGAGAATTTCTTTTCAGTTATGCGAAAATTTTCTAGATATAGTCAGAGAAGACACTGCTGTATACTCCATAATGAATTGTAGTCTCTCAGGAATAAGTTTTCAAGTGAGCTGTTAAGGCACTCTTTTGAGAATAGGATCAGTCACACAAGTTATATTTATATGGAGATTGTCCAGTATGAACTGTCATATGAGTTTTTAAAGAATTTTTTCAAGAAAAACCTCTGCCACACAATTCACAACAAAATGGAGTCTCCCCAGTATGAGTTATTACTTGTCTTTCTAAGGTACTCTCAAGAGAAAATGCTTTGCCACACACTCCACAGACAAATGGAGTTTCCCCTGTATGAGTACTCATGTGTCTTTCCAAATTACCCTTTTGAGTACACGCTTTGCCACATATAGTACAAATAAATGGGGTCTCTCCAGTATGGGTTCTCATATACCTTGCTCCTTCACTTTTCTGTGGAAATGTCTTTTCACATGGTTCACAAGTAAATGGATTTTCTCCGGTATGAGTACTCATATGTCTTTTTACATCACCTTTTTGTAAAAAAGATTTGCAACATAATTCACATGTGAATGGGGTTTCCCCTGTGTGAGTTCATACATATCTCTTCTTATCACTTCTCTGAGAAAAAGTTTTGGCACAGAACCTCCAAGAAAATGGAGTTTCATCAGTTGTCATACAAATCTCATCAGTATAAGTACTTAAGCAATTTTCCATTTTTTTTTCCTATTCATAAGACATTGCTGTGTTTTTCATATATGATACAAGATGATTTTCTTGCATAAACAAATTTCAGTTCAGTTTTTCTCATTCTGCATCATAGAACTCCAATTTTTAAAATAAAGGTGCATCACTTCCTTCACAATGACTATTTCCTGAACATAGACACGCACAATCTAAAATTTGGATAAGTGAACATTTAGGTTACAATTCAAAGCATTATCCATCAGGCATTTGAAACATAAAAGAGGAAAGTAACTTGAAAGTGTTTAATGCCTGAATTTATTGATTCTATTGAAGAAAACATTTTCCAGATGTTTAGCATTCAGAACCACAAAACACGACTAAATGCATGCCTTGTTAGGTTGATTGCAAAAAGATTTGGTTCTTCTTGTCAAATTTTCCCATTTTTTACACTAAAAAACCAAGTGATTGTATTGTTTACGTCCACACATACATTGATACATTTAGTCCATAATACACTGTTTGCATATTGACTGATGCTTTTCTGACTGATGCTTTTTGACTGTTCATCATACAGAATCGTTTCTCCCACTTCAATTATGGCAGTAAATGATAATTCAGCAAATGTTACAATGTTAATACTTTTAATCCTTAATCCAATGAATAAATTTTGGGGGTTGTTTTTCATCAATTAAGTGCAAGTCTATTGCATATTTTTCCTCTGACATCAAATCTCACTAAATCAGACCAGCAAAGGTTTCAAAATTTCAAGGGAAAGTTTCTAGAAGTTTTAAAATATCTATCTCAGTGTATTGAAAACCTATCTTGACATAATTTAATCTAATAGGAGGGGGAAAAAAACTTTTAACAGGCATATATCTTCTTCAGTGCAGGAGATTCATATAGATTCATCACATGCAGGGGCGAGGGAACAGCACTCAAAATTGCAGGAGACTCGGTAGGTCTGCTTAATTAGGAGGGAAAGACTCAACAGACCAAGTCCCCCACGCCCTCAAATCTCTAGGAAGGTACGTCACTCACTGTCAATGTTTTTTGAATTACCTACATCTTCTCAGGTAAGTACATAAGTGAATTAACATTAGAAAAAAAAAAAGGTCTTTTCACAGACTATTGAAATGTTTTTGACTAATCCATGTCTTTCTTACTAAAATATATTTCTCAGTGGGGAAAGGGTTCACATCATTGCTGTCATCAAATGAGGTTAATTTTAGAAATGCATAAAATTTTTTCAGCATACATTTCACTCAGATCAGGAAACAAAATTTTTTGTGTTTTACACAAAGAAATATGGTAATCAAACTCTAAAGATGAAGTACAAACATACACCTAATGAATGTCGAACATCTTATCAGTCAAAATATTGAATTAATAACAACAAAGATCAAGATTGAAATCCATATAATATATGGAATATAAGTTTCCCAACTATCCGAAAATATAGTGTTCCAATGAAAACCTTCCATAAACTGAATTGGTGTAAAGCGTAGAAGCGATTACTGATAATTTATATTCGAAAAAGTTCTGAGAATTTCCAAACCCCCAAAATGGTGATGATGGTATCTTAGGATGAGTTGTCGGTGGTTGGGAATGTTGGTAGATACAGAACATAGGGATGTAGATGAGAGTGGAAGAGGATGCGCTGCCTCTATAACTGCTCCCTGCAAGATAAATGCTGAACCCTATTTTTGCCTCTTTTACACAAAAGCAAAAGAGTGGTATGAAACGTACCTTCAAAAGATGGGCATACTAGTACAACACATTTCGTTTTCCTTATGTTTACATGACCTCCTCCCAAATCCTCCCACTCCTAGATACGTTCTCCTCACAAGTCTTTATCAAACTCCAACGTAACTGAGAACATAGCAATCATCTTTCCTTGTAATTATATTTCATAGATATTTTGTTTTTCTTTCATCTGATTACATTTACAGAATTCTTTGAAAGGATTCACACAATTGTGAACATCTGATCAATTCCACCATATTCTATATCTGATGCAAATAAATGAAATTTTAATCAATAGAATTGTAGATACTATAGAGTAACAATGATCACCATGTATATTTTGTTATGGGTATGTCACAAGTGAGGAAGAATGAAATGTTCTACAACATTGCTCATGTGGTCAGCTGTGAGGGATTATGATGAAGATCAACCACAACCCTCTTAATGTTTCAAGAGAATTGATTATCAATTCTCTTCCAGGGAACAAGAAATGCATATTTGTTATTTGTCTTGGTATGTGAGTCCTCATGATATTTTGGCATCACTTCAAATGGTAAAATTTACAGGGTGAATGCAGAGTAAAATGGAAGTGATTTTGATTATTTGTTTGTTGTATGATTTTTAAAAAAAAGTATTGTTATAAAAAAATGATATAACATAGCAACCCTGGAACTATTTTATGACACAAATATGTAGAGAGGAAAAAAGGAGTACTTTTTTTTAATCTATACACCACTCATTGAGTCTTGTTCCTCCATATCACTGCTCTGCCTTTTGTACGTTAACTTCTCAGGCTACTCTTTGTTATTATCGGACTACAGAAGTACTTCTCAATACTGTCAAGGAGTACATCGCTGAAAGATCCATGATCTATTCAAATTGTTGGTGGAGTTATTCCTTGAAGGAATTGAATGCAGCATGTTTTCCTTGCTTTAGGGTAAATCATTAATATAAATTTGTTGACCCTGAAACAGGAGCTAACACACAAAATACAAAAGTAATGTCAGTATTGACAAAATGGAAGAATAACATGCAATGATGAGCATACAGATTACTACATCAAAATTATATTTGAAATACATATATACTTTACTTACATTTCAAAGAACACCATGAACATTATATTAGTATTTCTAGAATCAGGTGAAGATCTCAGACTTAACATAAAGTTCCCTAGAGAACCGTTCAGCACCAACTAGGATTTATATGGCAATAAAATAAGAGTAGTGAAATTTAGTTTATTGTAATGAACTGAGACTGATCAATTTATAGCTGTTATTAATACTGTTAAACTAGGCTTGGGATGAATGTTCTTTAATCAACGGCTACGAATGGATGAAATGTTGGGGATGAATTGTTACACGGCTATCAAATGTTGGGGATGAATACTTGGGGGACAAAACTTGCTGGATCCCTGCTTGCACGTTAGTTCAAAGTAAGCAGATACTGGAGGCACATGCATTACAACACGATAATCAATGATAAAAAAGGAAAAAAATCAGATATCCAAACCCTAACTCTAAGCTTTTTTGCTATGAGCTACCTTTTTCATTATTCAAATCATTTCTCATTCATGTTGAATTGTATACAACTTTAAACTTGTTGATACTTCCTCCTCAAACATGATGGGCTGGCTCAGTGATTGACTTGCATAATCAAGATCATTCATGTCATATTTGTGATAGATAATCATTTCGCCTCCCATGTTAGTCCAGGGACTAGACCAGATTTCAGTACCACCTGAGATGTCCAAAAAATTATTGTATCTTTGACTTCCTACAAGTCTCTAGTTTATACTTTGGTGTGATGACCCCGCCTATCTCATAGTTTGATAATAGTAATCACACTGTAAATGATCTTAACTCCATATAAAACAAGGAAAGCACACAAAGAGTGCATATGTCTGTCACCGAGAGTAATTTGAATGGATCCATTCTAAAACTTTAGAACTTCTTGCATAGACTATTGCCCCGCCTTGCACAAAATGTAATTGAAATGTATCGAGAAGTTTTGGAGATATTGAGTGGACAGAGATGATCATATACATGAACATATAAAAAAAATGAAAAATTATCAAATTGAGGTGATGGATCCAATGGGTTGACACAGAGTGATAAATAATAGGAAAATCTACATTAAGAGACTGATGAGTGCCTCCGATAAACAAAACGTTAAATTTTTAAGACCAGAAAAAAAAAAATAAGTGGTGAAATTTTCTCAAAAAAGTACGGATATACATAAATTTTCAAACCAGGTGTGGAAAAAAGAATTCATTATTCTTATACTTATTTTATTTTAGGATGAGTCATGATATGTTTTATGAAACAAAACTGAACAATGCAGCAGTCAATCTCTTTTTATCAATCAGGAATTATTCTGACATATATTCCATGGGGACTGTCTCAAACACACCTTATTTTATGATTCCGATAAGCTATGATTTTCATTCTAGATTCAGGATGACTTTCGAACAGTCAAAAAAATTTAATGTATCTTTTTTTTAAATATTTCCACAGATTTGGATCACTGTGCATAAGATATAATTTAAACAGGTATATAACCACCCATATCAGACGTAGATAAAAAAAAAATTCATTGATAAAATTCATATTTTTCTGGAATTAGCCAATACATATCTTCTACTATAAAAAGGAAGGAAACATCACTCTGGCTGTCAGATTTCTTCTATCCAGATACTGTTTTGATTTACACTATAATTTGCTGACACAAAGACACTTTATTATGCAATTCCAATAAGTTCAGATTTCCATGGAAGAGTCAGGGTGTGTTCTCATAGGTCCTCTACCAAATTCATGTTTCCATTGTTGAAAGATGTATAAAAATTGACATGGCTAGCACTTTCACAGTTTAGTTCTCTGGCCCAACGCAAGTCCTCTTGTTTACACAGAGAGTTATCTCTTGCTCAATTAACAGTTGACCTGAACATCTCATCTTCACAAATTCACCAAAAAACTAATTCATCAGGGATCAAAAGACAAGAAGTCTTCATTGCAGATTATACAGATGAACTTCCATTACAAAATAAATTATGACAGCTCCCCCCATCAAAATAATCCAAAGCATTTTCAAGTACATAACAGACTCTTCAAACCTTCAAAATAGTATGATTTCACACGAGTTGTAAACAGGAACTATCATCAAAAAACTGTCACAACTCTACAGACTCATTTTGGTTTTCAAATCAAAATAAACTTAACTTACAAAAACTGATTTACCAAGGAATACGGATTCATGATTCAGAGTACTCAATAGTAGTTGGGGAGGTGCAAAATTCATCTGAAGATTGGCAATGTAAAAGAATTAACAACAATATAACTAATGCTACACTTGCAGTGAACTCATAAAGAAGCTGATCTCCACAAGTGTGGGAGTTTCCCTCCAGTATGTGTCTACATGTGTATTTTTAAAAAGGATTTTGTAGAAAATACTGATCAACACACTCCACAAGAGAAAGGGTTTTATCCAGTGTGTGTTTGTATGTGTACTTTTAAATGTGATCTCTCTGAAAATGCTGCTCCACACACTTCACAAGCAAAGGGTTTCTCTCCAGTGTGCGTCCGCATGTGTCTTTTCAAAGCTGAATTCAAAGAAAATGCTGATTCACATACTTCACAAACGAAAGGTTTCTCTCCAGTGTGTGTTCTCATGTGTCTTTTCAAAGTTGAACACACTGAAAATGCTGATCCACAGACTTCACAAGTGTAGGCTTTCTCTCCTGTATGTGTTCGTAAGTGTATTTTTATTTTTGAACTCTGTGAAAACGCTGCTCCACATACTTTACAAGTGTATGGTTTCTCTCCAGTATGTGTTCGCATATGCGATTTTAAATTGGAAATCGTTGAAAATCCTGATCCACACACTTCACAAGCAAAGGGTTTCTCTCCAGTATGTACCCGCAAATGCGTTTGCAAGGCTGATCTCACTGAAAATGCTGATCTGCACACTTCACAAACAAAAGGTTTCTCACCTGTATGTGTTCGCATATGTATTTTCATTGCTGAACTCACTGAAAATGCTAATCCACATACTTCACAGGCAAAGGGTTTCTCTCCAGTGTGTGAACGCATGTGAGTTTTCAAAGCAGAACTAACTGAAAATGGTGATCCACACACTTCACAAACGAAAGGTTTCTTTCCTGAGTGCGTTTGCAAGTGAGTTTTTAAAGAAGAACTCATTGAAAATGCTGCTCCACACTCTTCACAAGCAAAGGGTTTCTCTCCAGTATGCGTCCGCACGTGTCTTTTCAAAGCTGAACTCACAGAAAATGCTGATTCACATACTTCACAAACGAAAGGTTTCTCTCCAGTGTGTGTTCTCATGTGTGTTTTCAAAGATGAACACACTGAAAATGCTGATCCACAGACTTCACAAGTGTAGGCTTTCTCTCCTGTATGTGTTCGTATGTGTATTTTTAATTTTGAACTCTGTGAAAACGCTGCTCCACACACTTTACACGCAAAGGGTTTTTTACCAGAGTGTGTTTGCATGTGTGCTTTTAAAGATGAATTCACTGTAAATGCTAATCCACATACTTCACAGGCAAAGGGTTTCTCTCCAGTGTGTGTTCGCATGTGTGTTTTCAGACTGGTAATATATGGAAATCCTGATCCACACTCTTCACAGGTGTAAGGTTTCTCTCCAGTGTGTTTTCGCATATGTGTTTTTAAAGATGAATTTGTTAAAAATCCTGATTCACACACTTCGCAAGTGTAGCATTTCTCTCCAGTGTGTGTTCGCATGTGTATTTTCAAACTGGAAGTCTGTGAAAATCCTAATCCACACACTTCACAGGTGCGGATATTCTCTCCTGTCTGTTTTTGCATGTACATCTTTAAGCTCAAAATCTGCAAAAATCCTGATTCACACACTTCACAAGTGTAGGGCTCTTCTTCAGCATGTTTGCATGTATATTTTGATAAGGATTCCCTCATTTATGCTAATCCACATTCTTCACAAGAAATGGGTTCTTCTCAAGTATGTGTTGGCATACGTGATATCAAATTTTAAGTCTGAAAATTCTGATCCACACACTTCACAAGGGAAAAGTTTATCTCCAGTGTGTGTCCATATGAATGTTTTTAAAGCTGAATGTACTGAAAATGCTGATCCCCACACTTCACAAGAGAACGGTTTCTTTCTCAAATGACTTTACATGGGTATTCTTAGATGAGAATTCTATGAAAATTTGGATTCATAAACTTTGCAAGTGCAGATTTTCAACCAATGTGTGTTTGCATGTGTATTTCCATAGCTCAAACTCATTAAAAAATTCTCATCCATACACTTAAGAAGTTGAGAGTGTCTTAGCTCTGAGAGTATTCACATGTTATTTCACATTTAAAGTTGTTGAAAATGATGATCGATACACTTCACAAAGATGCTGATCCATACCATTCACAGGTATAAAGGTTTCTCTCAAATATCTGTCTACATGAGTGCTTCCAAGTCAGAAGTCATTGAAAATACTGATCCACACATTTAACAAGAAAACTTTTTTCCTGTGCTTGCAATTGTATTCAAAAAATCAACCAGAAATGATGATCCACACACCTCAAGATATCAATGTTTGTCTCCTGTGTGTGTCTGAATGTGTTTTCCAGTGTTAACCCTAGGAAAATGCAGAGCATGATTTTCTAACTACCCTATTTGATAGCATATCTTGTAAAAGAACTATTCTTCGTATGATATTAATGTATGGCCATCAAATGATTTCAATTCTTCTCCACCGCAATCAACATCTGTGAATGAAAGAGAAATGTTATTAATGAAGATAGTATCCTATTGTGTTATTCGAAATTACATGGTCATAACAATATAGTTTGTATTCCAATAAACTCTAACATATTGCATATGCCATATTCAAAGAGAAATGAAATTCAATTTTGATCATTGAATTATTACTTATTCATAAGACATGAAAGATAAATATACAGCAAAAACTATTACACAGATTTTTTCTAACTGATGCCCACATCTTCCTTATTGCAGTCACAACATGCTGTATGCGGTGAATCCAGGGAAAAGATGAGGAAAGAAGAAACAGTAGGTTTGAAGCTCCAGTACCATGGGACAATGACCTGGTATAGTACTGATTAGGTGTATGCAGGTTATCTGGTGGTCATGACTTTGATATCTGGGTCAGGTAATGAAATTCATGTACTCTGTTTCAGTGGAACAAAGAGAAATGGCATCATAAAGACAAATTAACCAAGAAAAATCAAGTAATATCAGAGATTCTCTAACATAAATAACAAAATGAAGTCAATCTATACCAGTGGATTTAATACAGAGATTGGTTCATAATTCTGAATACCTGAAGAAGGCTGAGAGATTAACGGCTGAAACATTTTCACTATAACAAACAAGATGAAGACACTGGTTTGAATAAATCAGTGTACAACAATAATGCATTCTCATCTAAGAAATTTTGAGAAAATTTCTTAGACCTTAAACCTTTAATTAGCAAATCAAGTATAATTGGGTGAAACCTTTTATGACCTGAAACTTATATTATTGAAACATATATAAATGATATTTTATAATCTGTTTTAGAAAAAATCTTTTGAATTCATCAGGAGTATTTATTTAATTTTTATTTTTGAATTTAAGTGTTAGATGAATTAAATTCTTTTCAATTCCAATTGATATCCGTCCATGAACTAGAAGTATTATTATCATCATTATCATTATTATTATTATTTGTTGATATGTTCAAAAGTAATTGACCAACTAGAAAATTATTTTCCTGGAAAGTAATGAGTAAAACTGAAAATGTACATACTATAAATTATAAACAATATAAAAAACGTTTACAGAATACATTTGAGTTGAAACAGTGAATCATTTTGTAGTTTATTGTTGAGTCTGTCAATCAGGAATGTATGAAAAGAATAATGGGAAAAGTGTTCTGAAGGATTTACTAAGAAAGACTTGACAGAAAAATTCTTGATATTCAAGTATAATTGATATACTAGTACAGATGAGATAGTCTAGCATATAAATCAAAAGTATCAAATGTTACTATCTATAGTTTGAGACGGGTCACTAACATTCACTCGTCTGACTTGTACATTAAAAGAAGCAGCACATATCAACATGTTAACTGAGCATATGTCAGACAAGTACCAAGTTCAAACCAATATGGCTTCTGCTATTCAGTAAGGGACAAGGTATGGAAGTTCAGACCTAATACAGAAAGAAAAAGAATACCCTTGAATCCCATATTGCTACCATTGCTACCTATTTACTACCATCACATTCAAATAGTACGCATTAAGAAGGCCATAGAATAGATTGTCTGAAACGTCATGTTGGCAACTCAAACAACAAGAAGGAGTTCAATCATGCAAAAAACTAAAAGTTTGTCCCATTCAAGAAACACAAGGACATCCACGCAATTCAAACTGTCCCTCACTTAAGCTTCAATACAAATACTTTTTCAAGTTTTTGTAATTGGAATTACACTTTTATCTTAATTTTTTAGCTTCTCAGTTTAGTGTACATATATTTCTAAATTCCAAGAATGGAGTCTGTGCTCATTTCAAAAACTGATATTTTTTCCATAGCATAGTAATGTTTTTTTTTTAAATAACAGGATCTAATTCTTATTTAGCACTGCAGAATTTTTGCGTTATCTCAAAGATAATATAGACAAGAAATTAAAAAATGTATCTATCATCAATGCAAATTTTATCAATTGAAAGAAACTTAACTTTCCAAATGAGTTAAAACGTATTCATTCCAGAGAAGTAAGAGAAAATAAAGTGCTAAAGAAAAATGCCACATTTGACTATCTATTTTTCTATCCAAAACCCACTGTTCTTTGTAACCCAAAAAAGAATAATCTCCCAAATTATATACAACACTGCATGACAATCTCTTACTTCATCTTCACTGTCAAGATGAAATATTTTCTATATGAGCATTGGATGCTTGCATTATTGTTATGAATTGAAATCCAAATGAGCCAAATAAATTTGAACACCACTGGAAAAACTTGGGAATTGTACAAAGATCTATAACAGGATTTTGTTGTTTTCTTCTCTGATAACAGAAATTTGGAAAAAATAACTAATGTACAACAGCTATGAAACTGATATTAGGGAACAAATGTGCAACTACTAGTTCTCATAAAAAATGACAATCCTCCTTCAATAATTTAAATCTTATTTGAAAATCTTATTTATTGACTTTTTTGCAAAGTAATTGGTTTAAAGATTCTTTTCCCAAATACATATATTAATGCACACCAGAATTGAGCTATTTCAAAATTCATTGCTAAAATTTTATAGGTACTTTCATCAACTCTAAAATCGAGGTGGAACTTCACAATATTATGTCATTAGAAGTCTCCCATAAATCCGAGCATTGCAATTTGATGGAAAAGATTAAATCTTAAAACTGTTCAACTCAATTGTAAAAAATATTATTTGGGGGATAAAATACAATAGAAAGTATTAATATTTATGAAACGTGATCTTTAAACTATCACCAGCTCAAAGTTCAAAGTGAAATAGGACTGTCATCTTTAAATCAAAGCCATGATGATAGTTTTACACAGAAAAAGCAGATGATAATGATCCTCTACTTCATAGTAAGGATTTTAAAATGAATATAATTATTCTTTCCATGCGTGTTATGCTTAGCTTGAATAAATGAGGGATATGTCACATTCTAGAGGTTTATACCTAAATACTGTATCAGGTTTTAGGGAAAGAAAGTTAACTTCCATGAGTTCAAGCCAATATTTTTAGGAAACAGAACTACCATTTATTTCGTATAGAGAAAAGAACGTTTAAACAAGACAAAGTATTTCTCACAAGAGGAAGAAATCAACTTGTCTTTGAAGGAAATAAAACTGTGTTAAGCATTGATATCCAAATCAATCAAAAATTAAGATGAAGGTAAATGGTAGTAAAAAAATTGATAATAATGGTTAAAAATACTTTATAAAAAAAAATAGAATAATTACTTTCAATTTTATCATTAAAAAAACTATCTAATTTAGCAGTAACACAGAATCGTATGTCCCTACGCTTCACCTCTCCACCACCCACTCACTTTTTGTCATTGAGAAAAGAGAAAGGGTAGAAAGAGAAACCAAATATTCTAGTGTTATGCTTACTGCTGCTAAAGACGGTTTCATTGCCCAAAAAAGGCAATATATAACTAAAAAACACCAGAACTTGATTAAGAAGTGATTTTATAGTAAGAATAACAAGTGCCATTTGTGATAAGAATGATCAACAAAAATCCTGGTATTAAGATAATTTATTTCTAATATTTAGAACTGAAGAATGCCTTGAGATGGACCTCAGGTGACTCCAAATAGTCTCCAAGATTAACCTATGTGAGGAGTTGATTTTCTAAAATTCTTTATGCCAAATTTTAGGTCAATAGCATTTGTAGTTTTAGCAGAGAAGAGGCATAGACAAATTAGAAAAAAAACTCAGTATAAATATATTTTTTTATTTATGTATTTATTGCTTGTGAATAACATTTTAGACATTATCAAAGGTCAGTAAAAAATAAGACAAAGATTTCAAATTATTTTTCATTCTAAAAAATGTGACTGAATTTTTGAAAAAGGATTTTAACACATGGATTTTGCATTTGGTGCTCTCTCTCTCTCTCTCTCTCTCATCCACAATCTCAAAAACACATTTTTCGGTCAGTCAGCCAGATCCAGTTACGTTAAACAAGGGAAAAAAGGAAGGAAGGGCTGTGATTTCATTCAAGGTGGGACATCGTTAAGAAACTGCTATCATGTCAAACAGAATGTATGGGATCGACATTTTTTAATTTAAAAAAGTCAAAAATGGCAACAAAAAAAAAAAAATGCACCGAAATTCGTACTACGAAGGCGGGGAATACGATTCCCAACTCCCAAGATTTCTCACATAAATGCATTAATATAACGATATAAAGTTATTTTTGACCCAATAAATCCAAGATCTGTAGTACCTTAAATTTGAGTGGATTTTTGACGCAAAATTCTTTGAGAATGCTTGTGCTTCACAAGGTAATAATGAATGCGATTTCAGAGGAAAATCATTTCTAAACTAAGAAAATGAGAGTATCTTTTACTTACTTTCGTCTCCTTTGGCCTGATTTGTCTTACTAAGAGCAATGCAAAATTACAGACAGAGAGAAAAAATGAAACTTTAAATAAACTAAGATTTTCCACGTCAATTTTCTCTAAGAAGAGACACTGGTTACCTTCGACGTGAAAATATCTTTAAAAACTGAAGGGTTTTCATTGTTTGGTTTGATAATCTCCCTTGATTCCCGCTCTTAAAATATATCTTCACATTGATCGAAAACGGAGTTTGTTTTTCTAAACAAAATTCAACGCAGAAAATTTCTGTTTATTTCAAGTTGTATAGATCCTTACCTTCTCTAATGTTGCATTGCCTTTAGTAGAACAAATCAGGTGATAGAAGACAAAATGAAGTAAGTAAAACGTTCTCTCATTTTCATTATGATTCTCCCTTTTTCTATAAAGTTGAACATAGCCGCAAGAAACATTTTGATCGAATTTCGTAGGATTGACATCCGTAACAAAAATCCGTTCAAACTTAAATAAGATACTGGACTCATTCATTAGTATATGACCAACGGAACATTGAACTTGGATTTATAGCCACAAAAATGACTTGTATCGTTGCATTGTGGGATGTGACGAAATGTTGGGACTAAAAACTTACTAGCAACTTGGGAATCTCCTTCCCTCACTGACGTAAGATTTTCAGTCGGTACCGGACATGGTTAATAACACTGAAAGTTTGACTACAATTTCTTACTAACACGACAGAACCTAACAGTGGGCACTAACAAAAAATATCCGTCGAAATTATGCCTTATCAGTTATTTGAAGACTGGTAAATGAAGAAAAATATTGTTTTGTTTTGGGGGCAATTGATTTAGTTTTATTGGTAGACTTATGAAAAGGAGTCAGAAGGAAAAAATACACACTAAAATTTTTCTCAAATTGAAAATGTTTTGAATCCTTGTTTTATTTTTTTTTATTTTCATCCTGTTACTATAGCAACACACACTCATATTTCAGAAACTCAGTAACATCAGAAACCCGGGTATTATTTATAATTATCTAGTTTAAATAATCCCATTCGGTTTTGCTCATGTTTCTTCTCGTTTGTCCTTATCATGAGAGTGGAAAATTTCTGTTTCTCCATGGGTGTGTACATCTGCAAACTCCCCTCCTGTATTTTTTGATCCTCACCAAATTCAGACTGACTTGTATACTTATATCATAATTTGTGTATGAGTAGATGGAATATTTACACCCGACAAAATGTGATAATTATTTTGATAGAAATTATATTTTGCTGGGCACTGGTGTAACACAGTAGCAAATCCTGCGGACCTAGATAGTGTAAATAAATGAAGAAATGAGTGTTTTGTAGGAATTGAACCTGCATCCACCAGGAAGCAGCCTAAATATATATAAATGCTCTTCTCAAATTCCTGTCTTACCAGAGTATTGTTAGCTTGGTTGGTAAGAGCAGACCTGTGTATAGGCTGTTTCTTGGTTGACACAGGTGCTATCCCTGCACAATGCTCATTTCTTTCTATATTTACGCGATCTGGAGCTGCTTTATTCACTACTGGGTAAGATCTGTGGCAAGCAAGGTATAATTCCTCCTAGAATGTGTTTATAATCATTATATTATATAGTATATGAATAAAATCTGATTATATGCAATTCAACTCGACTATGACATCGCAATAGTTCTGGGCAATACATAGGCTTTACACAATGTATTGGTGTATTTTCAAATGCTGTCCAAGGAATATCACGCACTTTTGCAAACATGCTGACATGTTCATATATAAAATGAAAGGATATCATGAAATATCAACATTATCACAAAAAAATTGGTAACAGAGAGAAGACAAATTGGCATATTTTTTGCCAATCTTTCTTCTCTCTGATGACACAAACATTATTAGAACAACATCTATATATTAGAAGTTTTGTGCATTTACTTACTGAAATATCAGGTTGTTGACATAAAGTGATGGGTATCTCTTTACATTGTTTACATCAATAAGTAGCAAGTTTTGGTCCAGAAACTTCTTCAACTATGTGGCAACTACATCTGCTTCACTGTTTGCCAATAGCATCTATGATGTAGCTAATCGTCAAGTCCCACAGATTGATTATCTCCCCTGTTGGAAATTCTGTGCGTACCAAACAATTACTAAATTGTACACTGTATTTCACTCTTTCAAAATGCATTGAAAAATTTTCTAATAAAATATTTCAGGTTTATTGTCATTCTTTTTGTCCGAATGTCAGGGCAAAATTAGAAAATAATCTGCATCATTGATTAAAATTTCAATCTGTCAAATTTTGTCATACAGAAAATATTTTGAGATTTTATATAATCAAATGAGTATTTTGTTAATATTAGGGTGACCTTAAATTCTGTGCTATTGGTGTTAATGACCCAAAAGTAGGCCAAGCACGGCCCCTAGTTTGCGATGCTCACTTGTACTACCACAATTAGCAATGTTGAATATCAATTTTCTCAGCCATATCATTCATTTGTTGATATTATAGTGTAAATAAATATAACAAGCAGTATGATCCTGTTTCTAACATTTCATTCAATCCTTATAAATCTCAGACCATATATCTGAAGAGAAGCTCAAAAGCATTGTTTTGTTAGCTGACAGGGTAAAAAGACTCCTGTGGATCAGGAGCACTGCGTGCTGGCTTCATATATTCTGGCTAGTTTTGATCTTTGTATCTGTGATCATGTTTAGTAGATTAAAAGGCTTGGTCTACTGCACCGGTCACAGCACAAGTGTATGATCTCAGTGCAGCAGATACATGATTTATTAATAGGTTTTTGTATTGTTCAGTGATGGTTCCAATTATTTCATCTTTATGAAAAGACCAGTGTCATATGGCATACGTAGCATCAATGAATACTTTTGTCTTAGTTGACACAAGGCTGGGTCCACTGTACTCGAGTGTCCTTTTTCTTCTTTTTTTTTGACAGCATATGTATATACATTTGTTTTTTGCTGCTCCCCAACTAAAGAAACACCATATGTACATATGTATATGTGTGTATGTATACATGTTTATTTTTATGTATAAATATACATAAAGAAATACATATATCCCTGCCAAGACAGTTAGAAGAAAAAAAAAAACTGTTAGTCCTTGGGTTAGGTACCAGAAATGAGATGGTAAGTAAAAAAGAAATCATAACTCAAATGCATTACAAATTTCCATGTAGCAACATGAAATGGATTAATGCTGTTTGTTTGGTTTTATTTACAATCTTAAATGAAGAAAGATATGATTGTAACTTTGAAATATTTTGAGTTAAGGACTGATTATAGAAAGTGCTGTAAAAAAAGAATTATCAAGAAAATATCTCATACCTAGGTGAAACAAAATGTATACCCAAGAAATGAAACTTTCCTGAATTTTCAAAAATCATTTCCACTCTTCTTCAAAAGAAGACCAACGTTCAAAATAAATATCTCTCTTGGGAACTATAAACATTTTATCTCTATCTCTATCTATGTCTTTCTCTGTTTCTCTTGTATAGTCACACACAGATAAACAGAATTTGATTGTATTTATTTAATCTGAGATTCTGACACTTGAACCATACACAAATACACGAAAAAAGAATTTTTTTTTGCATTTCTCTGTCATCTTCCCATTATGAAGATAAGTAGAGTCTGAGCATGATTGTTTTTAAAAGAAAGAACAAATCACAGTATGAAATATACTAAAAATTTCTTATATTCACAAATTATGTAAGCTTTCTATGACACATCTTCATTTTGAGACCTTACTTCAAAAAGGAATAGTATTTTTTCCTTTATAACACATTTTTTGGTTAAGGATTAATTGTATATGAATTCTTAACATGGAATAATGCAGGAGTTTGAAGTAATACAAAATATGTTATGAATTTATAGTTGTAAATAATGCATGAAGGTGCTGTTTCCTTTAATGATTTTTCTCTTTCATTCACAGGTGTCAATTGTTGTGGAGAAGGAATGGACTCATTTGATTGCCACACATAAATAAATAAAGAATTCCTTCAAAATATACCAGCAAACTCAGTTGTAAATCATGAGTTGTGGGGGTTTGAATTTTCCTTGAGTTGATATTTGAAAGCATATTGATACACTCATTGGAAACAAAGGCTATTCTGGCTAGGTATGTGGATCATCATTTTCAGTGAATTAAAAGAAGTACAAGTGCAAATACATACTTGGAAGAAATTTTGTAAAGTGTGTTCACCATATTGGATGCATTAATTTTAACTGAAAAAAGATCCTACATTTGTGATTGGTATGGATAGGCAAGCAGATTTTGTATGAAGTGTGCGGATCATTTTCAATGACTTGAATATTGAAGTTATGTGTGTGGCTTGTGACTTGTATGGAAAAGGCTTTCAAACAACTTTCAATTTGAAAGCATACTTGCAAACCAACTCTAGAAATGGACTCTTTACTTGTGAAGTGTATGGATAAGGAGTTCAATCTGGATAAAACACACACAAAGAAACACTGAAGAGGAACCTTTTGGTTCTGATGTATATGGTGCTACATTTTTAAGAGGATCCTGTTTAAAAATACATATGCAAAAACATACGGGACAGAAACCTTTCCATTGTGAAGTGTGTGGATCAGGATTTTCAACAACTTCAATTTTGAAAACACACATGCGAACACACACTGGAGAGAAACCCTATCCTTGCGAAGTGTGTGGATCAGCCTTTTCAGTGAGTTCAGCTTTAAAAACACATGTGCGAACACACACCGGAGAGAAACCCTATTCTTGTGATGTGTGTGAATCAGCATTTTCAAACACTTCAATTTTGAAAAAGCACCTGCTAACACACACTGGAGAGAAACCTTTTGCTTGTGAAGTATGTGGTTCGGCATTTTCAAGAAAATCCAGTTTGCAAATACATATGCAAAAACACACTGGAGAGAAACCTTTCTCTTGTGAAGTATGTGGATCAGGTTTTTCAAAAGGTTCAATTTTGAAAATACACATGCGAAAACACACTGGAGAAAAACCTTATGCTTGTGAATTATGTGGATCAGCTTTTTCAGTGAGTTCAGTTTTAAAAACACACATGCGAACACACACTGGAGAGAAACCTTATGCTTGCGAAGTGTGTGGATCACGATTTTCAAATAGTTCTATTTTGAAAACACACATGCGAACACACACTGGAGAGAAACCTTTTGCTTGTGAAGTGTGTGGATCTGCATTTTCACAAAAATGCTACCTAAAAATACATATGCGTATACATACTGGAGAGAAACCTTACTCTTGTGAGATCTGTGGATCAGCATTTTCAGTAAGTTCAGCATTAAAAACACACATGCGGACACACACTGGGGAGAGACCCTATAGTTGTGGAGTGTGTGGGTCACGATTTTCATCCACTTCACATTTAAAAGCACACATGCGAACACACACTGGAGAGAAACCTTTTGCTTGTGAAGTGTGTAAATCAGCATTTTCCATGAGTTCGCATTTGAAAAGACACATGCTAACACATACTGGACAGAAACCTTTCTCTTGTCAGGTGTGTGATTCAGCATTTTCAAGGAGATCTGATTTAAAAATACACCTGAGAACACATACTGGAGAAAAACCTTTCTCCTGTGAAGTGTGTGGATCAGTATTTTCAACGACTTCAATTTTGAAAACACACATGCGAACACACACTGGAGAGAAACCATATACTTGTGAAGTGTGTGGATCAGCATTTTCACAAAGTTCCTATTTGAAGATACACTTACGATCGCACACTGGAGAAAAACCTTATAATTGTGAAGTATGTGGGCTGGCATTTTCAAACAGTTCAATTTTGAATAAACACTTGCAAGAACACACAGGAGTGAAACCCTTCACTTGTGAAGTGTGTGGCTCAGCTTTCTCAAGTAAATACGATTTGAAAATACACATGCGAACACACACTGGAGAGAAACCTTTTGCTTGTGAAGTGTGTGGATCAGCATTTTCATTATCTTCATCTTTGAAAAGACACATGTATACACACACTGCAGATAAATCCTATTCTTGTAATGTGGATCAGCATTTTCAATGAGATCTGATAATACATGTGAGACCACACACTGGAGAAAAACCTTTTTCCGTTAACTGTATGGATCAGTATTTCTTATTACTTCAATCTTGAAAACACATGCAAACAGACACTTGAGTGAAAATTTATACCAGTATGTATAGAAAAACAGGTCAGAAATTACATTCTTGTAAAGTATGTGGATCTATCACACAACACTGGCATGTGGCTGATCTTGGGTCAAGAATCGAGTATGTCGCAACGATTATCACACCTTTTTCCAGAACTCCCCACACCAGCTGTCATCCTCTCTATGTTGTGCAAAGATCAGAAGACAAAGTTCAGGAATGGGAGTTGAAGTGACAAAACAAAATCAAGCAAGATAAACAGGAGCTTTGAAAGCAGGAATCAGAAAGCTTGTTAATAAAAACTGTTCATTTCCTATTGGTAATTTGTCAGCTTATCCAGTATCAGAAGCAACGTGATACTTCCACTAGGGTTAAATGGGTCACTCACTTATTGTTTACTTCACATGACAGAAGGGAATGGGTTTGTTGCAGGGATGTTGAGGCTCAAGCCTACGATCCAATGAACAAAAATCATACTTTTGCCTGCTGTTTCTTAGTGAAATATTCAAGTTGAAGGTTCTAATGCTGTTTTCTTGTCTTAGCAATCCAGGTCACTGTTGTTAACAACAAGGATCCAGGTGACAACTACTTTTGTCTGCCTAGAGAGTTAAAAAGTCAACTCTTTTTATCAAAATTAGTTATTTTTTGCATGAGGTTTAATGCAGTATTAGGCATTATTAATAACCCTCTGGCCAAAATTAATCTCCCACTTCTATTTGGGAGATTTTTAAATTTGAAATTCAATTCCAACATCTTCCTCTTCGCGATACCTATCTTTAGACTTACCTTGTACTCTTAATTTCATGGGTCCACCTCCTCTCTCAGGCGGGACCACAATTCTTTTTTATATTGTTCAGCCACTCACCTCTTTTTTAGCTGATTAGAATCAGGAAACTTATTGATGTATCTCCAAGCTGTAGAATGAACATTCCCTGTTTTCTGGCCCTTCAAAAGAACTTTTTAACCTGGATCTTGAATAAACCCCAAAATGTAAATTAGACTCTTTCTTTCCTTTGCTGGTTTTCAAGTATGTTTGATTTTTTTATGAAATACCAAGTACAACATATCTGCTTGTAAAATCCAGCAGTTTCTGGAAGAAAAATAAAGTTTGTATGCATAGCTTCGATGCACTATAATTTGTCTGTTACAACTATTGTGTACAATTATTGGATAGAAAGTGAGGGTTGGCAGTGAAAAGATTTTATGAATTGTAACTTAAAACGAACAAGCAGAAGTAGGTTAATTCAAAATGTATATAGTGGTTGAGTGGAGAGGCTTGCAACTTCTGACTGGACCAGAAAAAGGTATGGTACATGCATGTGAGTATTCTGTGTTTGTTTCTATCTAATAAGACTTACAATGACATTTAAGGTTAGCAAAGCCTTTTTCTTCAAGTCACTATACTACATGAATTTAGAAGCCAAGTTGATTAGAACTGGATGGCCTTTTTGGAATCTGACACTTTCAACTTTTTATTATGTATTCCTCTTCTGAAAAGGTGTTTTGCTTATGAAATAATGAAGACATTTATTTTGTGATGTTTTACTTGGTTTGGTCTTGATATGTACTCAGATTGTAAGTGGAGAATGCCTGCAAGCCTAGAAATATGGCATTTGAAATCCTGAACAAAGAGAAAATGATTTTCATTGCCACCTTAGCAATATTCTTTGTCATTACATGAAATATATTCTCTAAGATAATTTGATGTTTGTGTGGAAGTTTTTGTTTCCTAATACTGCTTTCTTTGTGCCATTCTTTTCAACTTAGATATTGTTATCTTATGAAATGAATGAACAATAGTAAAATTGTGTATTTACCGAGAAATTCAAACAGACTGATAAGATCAGATTCAAACTGCAGTGTGGAAACAGAGACTTTTATATTGCCATCTCTTACTTTTGTTGGTTTTTTTTTTGTATTATCATTCCAGGATTTTTATAAAACAGTAAAAAATTACTGACAATAACTATTCAAGAAAATTATTGTCAGCTCTTTATCCGTCAAACCCCATATATCATTCCAATTTTGTTTGAGTTGTTTCAATTTACACACACACTGTTACTAGCTCCTTACCAGCTTCTTCAGCCTAAATTGTGTTTTCTTTCTTCTGAAGTGTCTAGCTTTTACCAGAGCTACAGAGGGGTTCATGCAAAAAAGAAGAAAGCAACACATAACCAACTCTGAAGAAGCAAAGAACAATTGTTCATAATATTTCTTATTTACAATTTCTTTTATTTTTGCTTCTTCTTTAGTTGATCTTTGATTGATGTGGCTGTATTATTTTTTACTGCTGATATGTTGGACAGAATGACCCCCCACCCCCACCCACTGTCTGAACACTTTAGCAACTTTGATATCTTTTCTCCTATCCAAACACTGCCCCGGCCATCAGTAGGGATTGATGCTAACAGCTGATTATGGCTGCAGCAACTTTGATGAATTTTCCCCTGCCAGAACACTGACTGGTGTGGAACTGCTATATCTGTGTTTCCAAAGCCAGGAAAACTTCCAACTGCTATGTTTTGGAGGAAAAAACCTGTTGATTTACCTTGACACATATTGCAATATTTTTCTCTATAATATTTGTGACTAGATGGTAACTTAGCTTTCTCTATTTACTTTGCTATCCATACCAATTATTGGATGATGAAAAATTTCATGAAGGTTTATTTGTATTGGTTTCAGAATATGAAAATGGAAAAAAAGAGATCCTGTTTTTGATACATCTTTTTATTTCAATTTCTTCGAACTTACACTATACAATAGAAAGACTTTTTTGACAATTGATTGAAAAGTATTTTGCAGTCATCAAATTATCCAAAAATAAACTGTATAACATGATAACAACTATGAGGTTTATACCAACTTTAGAGCAATATATTTTGCTAAGAATAAAAGTTATTAATCAAAATAAGAACCTTCAGAATCCGCACTCATTTGCTAAAACAAGTCCATTTATTCAGGAGGCATAGAATTCTGGGGCCCCGGAACCAATGAATTCTTCAAAGGCCTTCTGAGCTGCTGCTCAATTGTTGAATACATTCCATTGCTAGAAGTGGTCAAAATGTTTGAAAAACTTGGTGGGAGAGAGATCTGGTGTTAGCTGGGTTTGGTAGAGTTTCGTTGCTCAGTTCATTTATTTTTCAGCAGGGTCATTCACACAACTGTCAATTGTCATGGAGGAGAATCGGTTCTTTTTGATTGGCTTATACTGGATGTAATCATTGCAGTTCTTACTATATTTTATTGATTTTGTGGCAATATTTCTTTACTGTGATGGTTTCATCTGGATTATAGTGTAGTTAAAGTTGATGGTTCCACTTTCCAAATACCAAACAGTGATTATAATCTTTCAATGCAGGTTTGGTTTTGGGAAGTATTTTGGCGTTTAACCTCTGTCAAGCCACTGTGCAGAATGCCATCAATTATTGTACAGAATCCATTTTTCATCACGTCACAATGCAATCAGGAATAGGATCATTTTTGTTTCACAAAAGAAGCAGAATAGACTGTGTAAAGGCTAATTTTTTCTAAATTTATGTTCAACTTGTGCTGCACATGTAAGTTTTTTCCTCTTCCAATTTGGTGCAAATGTTGAACAACTGTTGAATGATCTACGTTTTTTTTTTATCTGCATTCTCTCAAGTTGATTTTCCATGGGTCCAACTCACTAATGGCCTTTAATTGCATGGTGTTAATCACAAATAGGCGTCTATGATCTTCGTCTTTTTTTAAGCGTACATCTCCTTTTCAAAATTTTGTTGATTCAATCTTAAGCTGTATCTTCATTGATGGTCTCCTGCCCAAAGAAGCTTTATTTCCCATTTTAAACTTTTACGACAAAATAGATTGAATCTGCTTTTTTTCCATCTTTGATTTAACAGCTTCAAATAAACTAGAATGAATAGTGAAAAGAAAACTTTCAGCTTAAATTGATAAATTCATGCTTCAGAATGGTATATTCCAAGATGATAGTTGAATAGTTTACTCCAAAACAAACATCAAAACTTGAAATAACTTAAAACACAATTATTCTTGCACCAACTTGATAAAATAGTATACCTGAAAATTCTGATTTAAAACAATACAATACAAAGAGTATTATCAAATTTGATTGATTTTAGAGTTATCAAATTATTGTTCAATCCAAAATTAATCTAAAATATAATGTAGAAATAGTGTACATGAAAATTGTCTTGTAAAATCTGAATAACCCAAAAGGATGCAAAATATGTTTTCCAGTGTCCAATCTCAACTTGATGATGAATACTTTCTAGAAAAAATTGACCTAGACAATTAAGAAGCAGGACTGTCAAATCAGAAGTTGTTTGACCTACATGACATTGATTGGACAATTCTCGAATATGGCTTTTTGATACAAGTTGCCATTGTGTTACAGGAAACATGTTTGTATGTGTAGCATCCACGTTCTTGGAGGAGGCAGCATTTGAGAAGACATTTGCTTGAAAGGAACATTGCTTCTGTTGAGTGAAGATCTTTACTGCCCCTAATACAGCATCTACCTATCAGTAACAAAGTTCCAAAGACATTATCTGGTAATGACAACACAGCAACAATTCCACCAATATCAATCGGCATTTCAGGGAGTAAATGAGTAAACCAACTATCAGGTTTTAACATAAGTAATGTCTGAACTCTTCTACCTGCAAATTGAATTATATTTTGGCTATTCTGAAATGCTTAAATGATATCAATAATACATGTTGGTATAAGTGTGTATAGTTTTAAACAAGTTGCATCATAACTACAATTCTATTTACTTCTGTGTAATTATGGATGAGTTTAGAAAAGGCTATAATGCTGCAGAAGCAATCTAAAATATTGGGATAGATTCTACAAGTGAAAGTAATTGCTGAAGATAGATTGAAAGTTTTTGAAAAGTGACTTTGGCTCAAAAGATGCTCCACAAACAGGTCACTGTCAAGCTTAACAATGATCTGCAATGGTAAGTCAATGAGAAATAGTTCTGTTACAATGGAAAAATTATCTGAAAAATGGAATTCAAACCATTGAATAGATCATCACACAACAATTCAGAAAGGTGCCTAAACTTGGATAACCAAGATTTTATAGAAGCAAACCTTAAGGGAGAAGTGGATACCTGCATTTCTATGCACTCTCGCAAACACATCTTGAAACCCATTTCGGAACAAATTAGGGACTAGTGATAATGAATTTACTAGAATTAATATTTAACAATATTATAAAGTGATGCAGGTAATGGCTTAGTGGAGGTAAAGAGGCTAAAAAAACAACTCTAATTGACTTCCATCTAAGGGAAGTTCTGGTAAGCATTCTATAGGATTGTGTTGGTGTGGTCCACTTTGAGTTGCTACCAGTCTATATCAACTACACCAGGTATCTATTGTCAAAGTGAAGTGGACCAGTTTGTTCAAATACAAAGATTTGGTGTTCCATCATGACAATGCATAGCCTCATAGAGCAAAGAATACATCTGACAAGATTTGAGACCTTGGCTGGGGGACATACTGTACTGTCCTTATTCTCTAGATTTTGTTCCATCTGATTAACTCATATTCCAGAATTACAGAACCATCTTGATGGACTAGTTACTTCACACTTTACATTGTTTTTCTGCAAAGCAAAAGACTTACGAAAGTTTACAAATAACTTTTGGGTTTTGTTCAAAACCAATTTGTTTTAATGGAACTAGATAAATATAATTATTTATGTATACATTTTAATGGTGTTTTTATCATGTTATTAATGACTAACAACTATATAATAACAAAGTATAGAAACAACATTTTGATTTTGGGACAGTTTACATCTCCTTTGATAGTGTTAAAATTGTTTTTAGGGACAGTGGGGAAAACAATTAGTCTTGAGCCCTGGTGTTGGGTCATTCTCAGTCTATCAACCAGGTAAATGTGGACTCAAAGAGATCAGTTGACAATTGCTAAGATACCCATCAATGATTTCTACCTGATTGATGAACAGTAAAACTAACATACGCACAATTATGAGCTTATATGCGGAGGTTAGGTTTTCAAATCATCTTAAATATGTGTAGATGACTTGGTTTACATGACTTCTGAACGCAGTAAGGCTCAGGCTTGTCACAGATATTTAGTCTGGTAGATCATGTTATCACTGAGTTTGGAAAAGAGCTACTTTGCTGAAATTTATATGCAAGGATGGTCTCTAATATGACTTTGTCTGTAGCAACTTGATGGCTTAATTCAAAGGTTCATAGTCACGCTCTATAGCAAAGCCATGTCGGAATGATATGTTATGGAGTGAATCCGTAAAGCCAGGTGCTTGGTCCACTCTTACATTAATTTGTGATGTGAGAGGACACATCTCTACGCTGAATCTAACCAGAGCATTTCGTGATATGTCTAGAATTGGCAGGGTAGAATAATTGTCTTATTGGAACCTAAAGTATCTTGAGTACTTTTTTGAACAAGTCAGACAACTGTTTTACATTTGAAGTAGTTTGATGACTGTTTCCTTAAAATAAATAAATAAGTATTGAGTTGATTTGGAGATCAACTTGATAGACACAAAACTAACACCACTAATGGCTATCCTGCCTGCTGTAAGTAAAATCTTATAGGAAAAGCACTTTTTGTTATAGTCTTAAGTGAGTTCTCTGTCTATAGAGCCACTGCTACAATGTCAGGTAGTGAAAAGTCCAGTCTGCTATGTCCAACGACATGAGTTTGTTCAAACTTTTGGGGGATTAGGTAAATTATACATATTTGGAAACTACATAGAATAACAAATCAAAAAATCTTTGATTCCATTTTCTCAGAAGCCAGTATGGTGGTCATCTTGGATTTTTTTAAAATGACAACCTTTCGAATAATAGCTCTTCATTATCTCAACTCCTAGATATCTTGAGATCAAGATTTCAGTCGCCAAATTGACTCTAAAAAATATGTATGGATGGTCATCTTGGATTTTTATACAGGTAACTGAATTTTAATTGTCTTCCTCATTATCTTAACTTGGCATAATCCTTTTCAACCATCATCTGCCTCAGCAATGGTGAGTCTGTCACATTATATCTTATCCGGGGCTTCAGCTATTGTATCTTAGGACAACATTTCCTCTGCTGATTGCTTCAGCACAATTTAATGATATGTCATTATCAGAGCCACAATGATTGTAAAAGTTGATTGTAAGTAGCTATATTGTTGAAGTTGAACGCAAGTAGCATTTTTTCTAATAATAAACACTTTTTCAGTCCTCAAGAAGCAAGAATAACCCTTACAAAACTACAATTAACTTTTTTTTAGTGATGTATGTATCTCTCTATCATTTTGGTCTACAAAATTTTCTAAATGAATCACGGTAATATTTGTATTTTGATCTGGTATTTGAGGAATATCATTGTACGA
Organism: Thysanoteuthis rhombus; assembly: GCA_963457665.1. Classification (NCBI taxonomy): domain Eukaryota; kingdom Metazoa; phylum Mollusca; class Cephalopoda; order Oegopsida; family Thysanoteuthidae; genus Thysanoteuthis; species Thysanoteuthis major. The sequence goes on along the minus strand of OY735214.1, from coordinate 63,276,553 downwards.
AGACCAAAACAAAAATATCAAGTATAAGAGTAAGAAATGTTAGCTTCTTATCTGAAAAATACAGTTAACTCAAAATCTGTTCTAATGAAACAGACCAATCTTGATGGCTTGATGGTTAAATTTTGCCAATTTTTTGCACAATCTTCCTAAGAAATATCAATAAATGAAGAAAAACTTATTCATAAAAAATGATAATTTATGTATGTCTGGGAACCCATGTAGATCAACTTGGATTTGTCCTTTTTCTTATTTGAGTCATTCCATATCAAATTCCCCAATTTTAGGAACTTTTACTAGATCACTTTCCCAGATTCCACTGAGAAAAATCACTGGTGCTCCTATACAAAACTTATGGAGAAATCCAAAATATTAGGTCTGTACTTTTGATCGTTTTGAATTTGAATTTTAAAGAATTTTACTCAATTTTATATATTTTGCCAAACAAGCCTTTCCATTCAAACTCCAACATTTATAGGTCCTTTGATCTAGCATGTATGGCTTTGAAACATTTTGTAGAAATCAAAAATGTTCTCAAATTGAGTGTATCTTGTGTACTTTTCCCCTTGCAAAGCTCTGAAAATGGCTGAGAAAGATGATGTCAACTTTGAGAGCTTCACACTCAAACAGTATGCTAGATAAAGCACATCCTTTTTCCTGCCATTTATAACATTATAGGTTTGTGTATACAGTAATCATATTTACGATACTTTGAAATGTGTTTCATTTTCAGGGATCTTCAAAATTGCTTATTTTCATCCTCATTTGACTGGGCAGTTAACCACTATTCTATATTGTTACAATGTATTTTTATATATCTGGAGATGATCAGACAAGTATTTGATGCTGCTGCTGAGCTTCCTTTTGGAATAATGATTTTTCAATGCATATGGGGTCAGGGGCTGAAAAGCTCCTGACTAGAAAAACAATATCAGTTCTTGGCCCAACCCACTTCACAAAACCTGAGCATAATTTCGTTGCTGTATATTGTGAAGTGTCGATTTGCGAGATAAAATTATGTTCCTTTCGACATCCTATGAAAGATAAATATTGTCTTTTTTTCTGTACAAAACTGTCATACCTTTTATCATGGCTCCAGTTAAAAGATAGGAGTCCAATTTCACTCTGTGTTTTTAGCTGTTCCAATAGTTTAAAAATCCTTCTCATAAGTTACAATACTTCATCCAAAAAGTTATATTTTTGTGCAGCTGAGTTGAATAGTCATTAAATAAAGTATTTTCATAGAATTACAATGCCCTGATTGATTTATGGGAGACTTCTGATGACATGATAAATGTCTACCTCTACAACTTATATATGTAATTCCATCAAACACACTAATATTAGCAGTGACTAGCATAATCAAATCCTATTTTGCATAAATATGTATATTTTGAAAAAGAAGCTGATCTGAGTAATTATTGAGACTCAAACATGCTAAACAAGAATCAGTCTCTTGTATACAAAAGAGGAAACTTACAAAGTTATGGGGAGATATTTTGTTTTTTTCTAAGTGAGCAGTGATTCCATTTTTGGAATTTTCAAATATATGCACAGTAACTGAGAATGTGAAAGATGAACGTAAATAAAAGTTTGGTTTGTGTATAAAAAAAGTTGAAAAATAATTTTTACAGCTGTTAAAATAAGGGACAGTTTGAATAATGTTTGTCCTTGTATGTCATTAAATGGGACAAACTTAGCTGTCTCAGAATAAATGGATTCTCCTTTCATTTTAAATCAGTAATAACATTTGATACATTAGATTCATGTACAAGAATATTTCATGTGTACAAGTATATGTATAGTTGATGAGTACCAAGAATTTTTTCTGTCATACTTTTCTTAATAAATCTTTCCTGCCTGTTTTCTCACTAATCTCGTTATACACTGTTGATTGATTGGGTCTTTGAAAAATAGTTAAAAAAATTACTGTTTTAATCAAAATATATTTTGTAGGTGTCTTATATTCCACACATTTCAAAGTTTGTACATTTGGAGTTGTCTCCCCTTATCTTTCAGGAAAATAATTTCAAAACATTTCCATTACTTATGTTCACATTAAAAACTTATCATTCCATTTAAATTCAGAAGAAAACAAATATCTTACAAATGAATCTGTTATACTTTTGTTGAACGTGAGAAAATGTATATTTCCTGTTTCATTCAATTTGTTTTGTTAGATTGTAAAGGGTTTCTCACAATCACACTTAATTTGCTGGTTGAATTCTGGGGGATAAATATTTCTCTTATTTTGATACTTAGCTTTTGATAGATAAAACTTATGAAGTATGAATACAAATGTATAAATCATTTTCCATTCAATTCTCTTTGAAAAAGAGTTGTATATAAATTCTATTCATGCCTGTTTTTTTAAAGATATTTTTTCATCATTTCTAGATGTCAATTACAGAGGAGTAAAAATTAATTCATGTCATGGATCAGCATATTTGTGGTCAACATTTTCAATGATTTCAATTTCGAAATTACTTATGCAAACATGCATATATGTTGTAAGCTGTATTTGAAAGTACAAATACAAACATACTCTTGAGAGAAACCCTACACTTGTAAAGTGTGTGGATCCAGATTTATGAGTTCAATTTTTTGAAAAATATGCAAAGACACCCTGAAGAAAGACATTTTGCTTGTAAAGTTTGTGGCTCAGCATTTTCAAGGATATTCTGTTTGAAAATGCAATTGCATAATCACACTGGAGAGAAACCTTCCTCTTGTGAAGTGTGTAGATCAGCATTTTCAATGAATTTGGATTTGAAAACACATGCAAATACACACAGGAGAGAAACCCTACACTTTTGAAGAAAGTGGATCAGCATTTTCAGGGAGTTCAGCTTTAAAAACATGTGCGCAAACACACAATGGGGAGAAACCCTACACTTATGAAGTATGTGGATCAAAATTTTCGAACAGTTTGATTTTGCAAATACACATGTGGACACACACTGGAGAGAAACCTTCTGCTTGTGAAGTGTGCGGATTGGCATTTTCACAGAATTCTTTTTTGAAAATACACATGTGAACACATACTGGAGAAAAACCCTTTTTTTGTAAAGTGTGTGGATCAGCATTTTCATTGAGTTCAGCTTTGAAAATACATATGCAAGCACATACTAGAGAGAGACCTTACGTTTGTGAGGTGTGTGGATCAGGATTATCATCCACTTCACATTTGAAAAAACACACGCAAACTCACTCTGGAGAGAAACCTTTTGCTTATTGCAGCATTTTCCATGAATTCACATTTGAAAAGGCACATGGTAAAACACACTGGCTAGGAACCTTTGTCTTGCCACGTGTGTGTATAAGCATTCCCAAGGAGATCCAATGTAGAAATACATTTGAGGACACACACTGGAGAAAAACTCTTCTCTTATGAAGTGTGTGGATTAGTAATGTCTCTAACTCTAAATTTGAAAACATATGGATGGATACATACTGGAGAGAAACCGTACACTTGTTGAATGTGAAGATCAGCATTTTCACAAAGTTCCTACTTGAAAATACACATTCAATCACACACTGGAAAGAAACCCTATACTTGTAAAATTTGTTGTTCAATATTTCAAACAACTTTGATTTTGAAAACACTAATGAGAACCTACTCTGGAGAGAAACCCCACTAGTGAAGTGAGTTCAGCTTTGAAAATACTCATGCAAACACACACTGAGGAGAAAACCTTTTCTTGTAAAGTATATAAATCTATTTTCAATGACCTCAAGTGTTATTTTGGGTAATAAAAGATAGGTTGGTTGTAAAGAACTTTTGAACTTCCCATATACGGGATCCCACATTAAAGCAACCTTGAGTCAATTGTTTGCAAGGGGAAATGAGTAGATACATATTTGATTGCAGTACATATACCAAAATAGAAATAATGCACAGAATCAAAATTCCATATTATTAATCATGATCCAGAGAAGAGAATTACATTGTTTGTCATGCATACTAGCTCAATTATCTGTGTTTATGATGAATATCCATTTAATTAATTAACAGTAATCTATTATGTGTCTGTGTTGAATATTTCACACCTTTGCAAATGATAAGTATTCATGGTAAAGTTAAATCAGGATCTCCGATGATTTTTTTGCAAATCAAGCAGGTTGTTCCTAACTTCCCAAGTTGGATGTAATACATATTTTTCAAACTACCCCCCCCCCCATTCAAGTGACATTTGCTTCTGAGTTAGGTATAGTTTAATTCTTTACCCATTTATTTAATCCTGATTCAATCTACTGAAGATGTAATGAACTATTACTAGGATTCTGTAATGATTATCTCAATTTACTATTTCTTACAATGCAAAGTTAATAGGGAAAATTCTAGTTTTTTTTTTCTTTTGTAACTTCAAATGTTTATAATGATATTTGGCCTATCACTGAGTAGATGATATGTCTTATTTTCCAGCTTCATATTCTCACTATAATTCACCAAATTTCTGTCCGTCTGTTAGAGAAATTTGTGTACTGCTGCCAAATTTTTGTGGTCGCCAATAGGACCTCAGCGACAGTATTAAGTATGATGGTTTTTGAAAACCCTAACCCTAAAAGAAGTTTGTGGTTGGTTTGACTTACAACGTAAGTTTGAGCTAAATTGGTCCATTATTTTATGTCTGGCTACATTCATGCTTGCCCAAAATATATACTATTGCTTTGATACTTTAAACAACTATGGCCACCAACTTATTTGTGGTTTTTAATTGAATCCTGGAGCAAACTTTTTATGTATTGGTTTTGTAAATGTGGGGACTGCATTTGCACTCTCCCAAATGATAATGATCTGATTTCCTTGTATTCATCCATCAAAATAATACTAAATGTCTGATCACATTTATTTGTGAATGACTTCCAAGTAGCTGAAACGGTGTATTGTGTTGCCAGTATTACAGAATCAAGGTAAATCTGAAAAACAGTTTTGGTCCACCTGACTGTTATATAATGATGAAGTTACATTTCATATTAATACGGTTTTCATTATTTTAGGGACAAATTTCGTGTATCACCGTTACGATTACGCACGAAATGTGTTCTCTTGAAAATCGTTTTTTTTTTTTTTTCATGGGCGGAAATTCAAAGTTTGCCTCGTATTACTTCGTTATATAATGGTTAACATTTTTGGATTTGTTTTCAATTGTATCAACTAAGGCCAATCTTTTTTTATTTTTTTGAACATAATAAAGAAAAGCAAAAATAATGATCCTATTCGGAAAGGGACAAAATGATGTTCAACACCGCGTATCATTATTATTGTTGGTGTTATCAGACAAAACATTTTCTCCGAGATAATTTAATGTTCGTATATTGTTCGCTCCTGTTTTTCTCAGTGCTGTTTTCTCTGAACAATTCTTTCCAACTTCAACCTTATTTTTATGAATCTGGTCTGTGAGTAGCTGATGAAATTTGGACAGCATTTTATTTGAAACAAGGAGCATTATTTATCTTGTCTACTTTCTTCACATTTTTGTCCTTTCCATTACACTTTCACATAAACAGGTAAGTTGAAAATACGGTTTGTTTACATAGTTTTTTCCATTTGAAGCGCTCAGAATATAGAAATAGGAAAAACATTTGAATAAAAAATTATTTTAGAGCGATGACTCTATTATCAGGACCGTCCATGCTAAATTCCCAAATCCTAGGCTCGGAGTATGCTTGATTCTTACGTCCGAATCCTGGATATCTGATTTTTTCTTTTGATAAATCCGGCGCCGGATATTCGGTCGGATGCGAATTCCAGTACATCATTACGAAGGTTTAATTGATATAAAACATGAAATTAGTAAGAAATTTTTTTCCAGGATAGCGATGTAACCTAAACCGAATCATGACCAAATTTATCATTGTTATTTATCTGCTATAATCAGGAGAGTTTTTGTTCACCAGGGGTTATAAATTTAATATTTACGGAGGCTTCTTGTTCTAGAATTTTCATCGAAAAATCGAGGTCTGAGGAATTTTAAAATCTGACGAAGAATATCATCAGATTAATAAAACTCTTGATCCATATTTTTCAAAGGATGAATTTAAGAAGAAAATATTTTCATTGTTAATATTGGAAGAGAAGTTTGTCTTTTTTTGATTTTTTTCATAAGAACCTACTATACTTTTTATTTCGATGATTTTTAAAATTTATATCGCTGTTTTAATTCATTTTTACACATTTAACACATAAATCCGTCGTGATATCAATCATGTATACCTATTTTATTAGTATAGCACACAGGGACTGCTCAAACTGAGTTCAATCGATGAAAAATCTTTCTTTTGATTATTGGGTAAAATCCAGATCAAAAGCCTAAATTATAATTGATTGAATAAAAATAAAAGAAATTGACCTGAAGAAACATATTTTACTTCCTTTGGGAATTGAAAAACAGAAATTAAGACTAGGTTAGAGCAATTCCCAAGTGCTTTTCTAAAGAATGTAAGCATAATTGATATCTTGATGGATTTATCTTTTAAATGATTTATCTTTCAATGAAGAAAGCAATGTATTTATTTGATGAATCATCAAAATAGTAAGAATCATTAGTAAGAGAAATTCTTTTTCTCCAATGTATGGAATGAAAAATTTTTCTTTTTAAAATAAATAAGTATAAAAAATGTTATTAGAAATCAAATAATATGCTTAAGATACATCTTTGAGTAGGTATGAACAATATGGACACAATTTCACCAGAAATTTGAAACTCTGGCATTAATCTGTATATTATTCAATTTTGATAAAATGGCTGGCGCTCCTTCATCAAAGAATGAAGTGTTAGGAAAATAATTTTCCATTCAAAATATCAGAAGAGAAACAAATTTTCATATGATTATTATCATTTTGATGAATGATGATCTATTTCATTTACATATGACCGTTTTTATTGATCTTAATACATTTAACTGATAAATCCCTTGAGATATCAATTTACCTTTTTTCCAAAAGCAGCCTAGAATCGCTCAAACTGGGAGTCTTACTTTGAGAATGGAAAAACAGGAAAATTAAGTAAAATATCTTTTTTTTTCTGGGCAAAATTTTTTAGTTTTATTTGTTTAGTTATAATTTAGTCTTTTGATCTGGAAGAAAACATTTATTTACTCAATATTTGAAAAAAAGATTTTTCATCATTTTTATCGATTACTCCCAGTTAGAGCAATTCCAGTGTGCTTTTCTGAAAGAGGTAAGCATAATTAATATCTCAAGGGATTTATCTGTTAGATGTGTAAAAATCAATGAGAGCATCAATGTATGAATAAAATAAATCATCAAAATAATAAAAGCTGGCATAGGAATGATGTGGAAAAGAAATCTTTTCTGATATTTAAAATGAAAAATTATTTTTTTTAAAATTCGTTCACAAATAAACGAGTATTAAAAAAAAAAAATCATCAAAACTGGATATGATTTTAGCCAGATTTTAGAATTTCTCAGGTATAGATTTTCCTGTAAAACTTGCGTTCATGTTGCTTATAACTATCTTTGAGTGACTTGTGTCCAATTGATAACCTTCTGAATCACTTTTGAGCAGTGACCAACTCCACAAAACACTATCCATATTCTGTGCTTTTTCTTATGCTTTTGTCCTGAGTTCATATTCAAACAGTAGATTAGCTCTGACAATCAACTTTTGGGCTGATATCAAGTTTACTCTATACTTGTGTAGTGACAAGGGTGGATATATAAGATCACAGTCTGACAGTTATTATCTGAATTTTGATCTGGAATGTTCCGTGTACAATATTTTATCTATGCAATCAATGGCAAAGCATTGGATTAAGTGCATTGACTATGAAAGTAATCCAGTTGAAAAAAGAAAATTTGTTGTACAAAATTGAGCTCTGGATTAAATTACTTATGTATACTTATCTGATGTTCATCTGGTGATAAATTCAATGTTGCTGAAAATGCTTAATATGGACTGTTGACATTTGAAGAGTTTATTTATGCTGATAAAGAAGAGAAGATAAAAAAAAACATACAAATTTTTGTTCCCATGATGTCATCATTCTTTAATGCTTGGTTGAAGTTGGTATAATTCAAAAATTGAACAAATAATCATAAAACAAGTGAATCCTGAGTGATAGTAATTGTCTCCCATTTTTAGAAAAACTGATTTCAGTAACTTAATTCATGTCGTAATGATTTTTCTAATGTTCTGATTTCAGTATGGAAGCACAATAAATGCTTCCACATTCCAAATGTTGGGAATCCACTCACCGCCATACAACAAATGGTGACACATAAAATTTGGTCCCCTGGCTTCACTGTATATTGTATGATAATTTAGTATCATATACACTTTGAGTTTAAAGTTATTACTCAATTGAGTCATATCAAACTATGGGATTTTCCCTTGTTTATTTAATCTAAATATTCAACCAATCATTTTGATACAATACAATAAACTGTAATGATTAATTGTTAATAGCAGAAGATATATTCTCCATCATGAAAATTAGAATTTAATTTCACTGTTTTATTATTTCAGGAGTCAAATTGAATCTTCTTCATTGACAGTTCATTTATTTCATCCACAGATTGTCCTGTGTCAAGGAGAAAAAAATGAAATAATTCCACCTAATCAAGTAGGCGTCGCATTAGAAAATACTAGTAGTGAATAGATTGATTTTAATGCTGGACTCATTTACAAGGAACATTATTGATAAATCAAGTGTGCTTGTGAAGATTTTTTGATAAATTACATGCAACTGAGAAACTGCTTTGTTAGTTATTCACTTCAAATTTTTAATTAGAATTTTATTTGCCTACAAATTCTGCAAAGAAATTCTATTTTTCTGATACTTGTGTATTTGGGTTTTTGCACCTTACAAGAGTGCTTTGAAAAGCAGCAGAATGCCTGGTAGGAAAGCTACAAATTTGTCTCCTATCTCTAAAAGGGCTAGAAAACTTGCCAGAGCGAGGAAGGCCCTAACAGAAGAGCAGCGCCTATTACAACGACAAGCAGATCGAGAGAGAAAAGCAAGAGCCAGGCAGGCTGAAGCCCTTAAAAGGCAACAAACAAGGCAACAAGCCAATCAAGAGAGAATGGCAGTAGACAGCCAGGCTGAGACTCCCAAGCAATGACATGAAGGGCTACAGGCTAATTAGGCAAGGATTGTAAAGGCAGAGTGAGATTCCCTTACAGCAATGAATAAGGTGACAAGCTATGTGAGAAAGAATGGCCTCAGCAAGACAAGCTGAATCTCTTCAGCTACAGCAAACAAAGCAATAGGCCAATCAAATAAGGATGACAACTGCCAAAAAGGCTGAAACTCCCCTGTAAGAATAAAGAAAGCAACAGGCCAATCAAAGAGAGGATAGCTGCACCAGGCTACTTGAGATTCCCTAACAACAATAAACAGAAAAAAAAACCCCAGCTATACTGCAGAAAAAGGCCTCAGCCAAACAGGCTTAGACTTTCCAGGAATGGCAGGCAAAGCAATTAAGGGACCTCACCTCCATCAGTTTGGGGGTCCAACTCGACCTCGTACCGCTCATCAAAAAAACTGTTGGAAATGAATATTTTTTCATGTGTAAATTGGCTTACTTTTTTTTATTGTGCAAAATGAATTTTTTTTTTTTTTGTTACATTGAAGTAAATTTCAATCCCAGCAATGCCAGTTATCCCTGCTAGTAAATTTGGTTTTAATGGTACAAATTGTATAATGCTCTAGACATTTCAAAGTCATGGATACAATTCATCAATATACTTCATTATTCATTATTCAAAGTCGATTTTTTTTTTTTTAGCTGCATTCCAAGGAATAATAACTTTATCATGTACTCAGTGAATTTGTAATTGCTTTTTAAGTAGTGTTGAGATGAGGGTGAAATAAAACGTAAGAAATTGTCAACCAAAACTGTCAACAAAGGTTTCTACTGTTTTCAAGTTGGTTTGACTGGCTTGCTCTGTATAAATGTATCATATGTACAGGCTACACCAATGGAGTGAGAAGGCTGAAAATTTCAACATTTACTCTTCATGTCTCTGAAAAAATAATTTTTTCTTAAAATTATCACCTAAATAGGTTCTTATTACAGGGTTCAATCAACAATGTAAGTTCATGTAAAAATTTATCCCTTAGTTTGTGTCCAGCAGCATTCATGCCAGATTTTTTAGAGATTCAGACTTTTTTAGTGATCACTGCCCAACAAAAGGCAAGAGTAGTAACATATTCATTAATTACCCCCAACACAGAATGCTGCAAACAGACGTTGGTCAGATGGCAGTTTCTATTAAGTGAATAGCCAGTCCTGTTGAATATATAATTGGTTTCCAAGTAATTGTTGGGTGAAGGGGAAGTAATATTTTTAATGTGTATAATTGCTTTTCAGTAATGTTGGGATGAGGTGAAAGTGAATCTATTCTAAATTATGAGCCTTTTGTTTGTTTATTTTTGCTTCTTCTCCACAATAACTTCTTGGCATGGAAATCGATATAAAAATCTACTTCTCACGTAGGCTAACCTTCAAGGTCATTCTCTTGCCAATCTTTGGTTCTAAACATCAAGAATAATTAATTTTTATTCTAGGATTTTCATTGATCATTCTTCTCATGGATGGCACCAGCACTTCTTACAAAAAATTAATTTAATAAAACAATATTTTGGTAGTTTTTCCTCGTATTCATTGAGAATCATCTTAAGTGTAAGTAGTAGTAGTAGTAGTAGTAGTAAGACAGTTGGGAAATTTTATGAACTTCTCTTGCCGTTTTCAAATAGAATAGTAGAATATTCTTTCATTCCTTTTGAAAAATACATTTTTTTTAAATCCATATTGATATGCACACCCTCCAATCTGTGTGTGAATTTATAAAATTATTCCCTTCCCAAACTGAAATATCTTTATTTAGTAAATATATCATTTAATCTAATTTTTTATAGCATTTCTGCATTTGCTGCTTGAAAATCCATCTCCCAAATATGCAACATTCCATTTGTGATAACCTTGCTCCACCCTCTTACAGAATAAAATGATATGCCTCTGCCAGACGAAAGATGAAAATAAATAATATAACTTGTGTTACTCCCCTTCTTTATAAACTCATATTAGTAAGGTTCAGATCAATCTTTTATGTAGTGGAAAAAATTCTGATGGCGGAATTTTCCCTCAATTATATTTGTTATCACTGGGTATTATTAATTATGCTATAGACTTGGACAATTGTCGCACAGCGTTTTAGTTGGGGGGGGGAGTAAACTGCTGCTACTACTCCCACTATTCCGCACTCTGGCTATCAGCAACAATTCGTATCAGTCTCGTGGACTACTAAGTTGATTCTCATAGTACTTGATTGATGGCATTAACATATTGGAAAAATATACTAGATTGATAATATAAAATGATAATTATCTAAACATAAAATGAGCTTGTATGCAAATTTTTCTGTTTACTTGTTTGTTTGTGCTCAAATGGGATGATGTCATTGTTGATTTACCTTCCTATTATGAAATAAAAAGAGTTACGTCATAAAAACTTTTAAAAACTTTAGTTGAGTTGAGACTTGGAAAAAAACTCAAAACCAAAAAAAACTATAATTATTAAAAATAGATTACTTAAAGAAATAGCTTTAGGCTCCTTAATGCCGATCCATACGTAAATAACCTTGTCATTTTGGACAGGCATGTTATCGTCATAATATAATTATACAAACTTTTTTTTTTAATCTGTTAGATTTTGTTTTGAACGAGATGATATCACTGTAAATAGATGGATAGAAGCGTTTGTGACTTATAGTTTTATGTTGAATATGTTTTGACTTTTTAAAAAAATCTCAATTCATTATCTCATAAACTTGAAATGTACCCAAAGGAGGAGAAAAGCACAGCATCTATATGCATTATATATGATCTATTAGAAAACTCTTTTAGATCTGGTAACTCCACAAGAGAGAAAGTTATATTCCTAAATTGAGTATTGGCTTCAAAAGTAAAAAAAAAAACTGTTTGGAAATTCTACTGTCAAATTTACATTGACAATGAATAGTTTGCTTGATGTTCTTGTTTGCGAACAGTTTATTGCTGGGAATATCTTCTGTTTTCAAATGATAAAAATGTATTGAATACTTTTGGATATAACGATTTGTCAAATATCGATAAAGGAGTAAAAAAAAAAAAAAAAAAAAAATAGCATAGTCTATCTTGAAAAACGTTGCCATCTGAAGTTTAATGACTGCACGTCAAAAGTTGAAGAAAAATATCCTAATGCTTTATTTATTCACTGTTTTGCCCAGACTGAATTCAGTATTATTACAAGCAGTGGCAAAAATAAGTCAATGCAAAGTATTTTTTCATGACGTTGAATACTTTTTCCTGTAAATCTACAAAAAGAACCCATCATGGGCTCCATGCCAAAACGTGGTACATCCAAATTTTTTGAAATGAGGAAAAAAAGAAAAATATTACTTCCATGTAATGCATTCTTCGAAAAAACATAATTTTCTCTTAATCCAGAGGAGGGCTGAAAATGTGTTTTGTGGGTAAAAGCAAAGCATTTATTGATAGATCCCACTCTGAAAAAAGGGGAAGGGAGAAGAACTCATTTTTTCTTCAAATTTGGCATATGTGTTTTGCCATGGAGCCCTTCACATGCACTTGATCAAGAAATAGCTTTGAGAAAACTTCCAAAACTGTCAGTCACTCATTAGAATTATGGATCAAGACTGGCTGAAACTGTGTTAGAATGGTAAGAACATTCAAGAAACAACAAAAAACTGAATACATTGATGAAAATGAACCCCAATTCAAGGGACAAAAAGGAAATGTTGATGTGAAGACTTCATTCTCATTACTTTACATAAAAATGAGAACTATGACAGGAAACTTAACCAGGTTATTATCCGATTTGCAAATTTGGATCTATTAAGATTCTTTGAGTTTTTCCCCTCCCCATTATTGTGTGACTTTGAAAAACAATTTCCAAAGCTTGCTTTTCAGTCAGTGAAGTGTAACTATGAAAATATGTTTGATTTTTATTACCGAAATCACAACTTAAAAGATCAAACTCTGAATGTCCTAGAAAAGGATTACCATGAAGTTGCTAGACTTTGTGAGTTATTTTGATAGTTCCAGCAATGATATTGTTGAATGCAGTTTCTCTTCTTTAAATGAATTAAAACTTACTGAAGAAATTCTCAAGGTCATGAAAGATTGCAAAGTTTACCCCTGCTATCAATTGAAAGAGAATTATTGCATGATCTTTAGAGCAAGCCAGAATTTTACATGTCAATTTGTTTATCTCTTGTTCAGGGTTAATCAGTTAGCACAGCCTCAAAAGGGAACTCTCTCCAACCTAAAATCAAAAAATCTTTGCTGGTTTATTGATACCCTGAGCCATTCCGCATGCAAAACCTGCTCCAGAATTCTTCAGAAATGCTGGTAGAGGGCAGCAGATTTTTAGTTTCTGCTTCAATTGACATCACTTATACTTGATTCTATTTAGATCTGGTGATTGTAAAGGCCTATCTAAGTGTTAAAATTTACTTTCACATACTTCAAACCTACTTTTAACAAATCTAATGGTGAGAATGAGTGCACACAATGAACAGATAGTCCTGAGAGTTCAACCTGCTATGTAGTGCCTCTGCTGGACCAAGAGAATTCCATGATATGATATTGCTGCCCGAATCATCAAAGATCCAACTCCATGCATCACTGTTGGAGGGAGACAATCAGGATTGTGAGCTTCTTTAGGTCTCCTCTAGGCATAATCTTGGCCAGAACATGGAAATAACATGAAGGAAAATTAGTCTGAGTGTATCTTATTATTCCATTGTACAATTCTAATGGTCATTATACTACTTTTCACAATGTTCCATGGTGATTTGCAAAAGCAGAGGTTTAACAATTGCAACCCTTACATTATATCCAACTCCATGAAGCTCAGTAAACCAACCTGAGGGTTGTGGAATAACAATGTGTATTAATCTGCAACACATCTAAATAGATTTTTCAGTTGTTGTAAGTTTTATGTTGTATTAATGTAATCCAGAAATAGAACAAGTGAAATCTGCAGATGTTTCAATTATTTCGTCCAACCCCTGTATGTATAAATTGAACAGATACATATACTAACAAACAAGGCATAAAAACACTTTTTAGACCTTGTTTTTAAGCTTATAGTGTAAAAAGGAAAACAGGTTGAAACAAACCATTAGACCTCTGTTTCTAGCAAAATATTGTACAAAAATGTAAAAAGAAAATGATTCATTAAAAAAGTGCAATGCAAGGTACATAACACAGTTTGCATTACTGAATTGAAAAATATTAAGAAAACTGGGATGAAAGATGGATTTTTTAGTCCTAAAATAAGGCATTCATTTAGTGACCATTTATTCGTTTATGTTTGAACTGAACTCGGTCATTGAGCATACATTTTTTCAAATTTTTTAAAAATATGAAAAAGTTCAATTTTTAATCGACAAAAGTTATTTTTGAAATTTGGAAATTGAAAGTTGTGACTTGTTTTCACGATTCCTTGCATTGTATTGCATTCGTTATCGGACTCAACTCCCCATGCTTTACCTATTTAAGTGCTTGGTTAGTTCAACAACGATCTCTACTGCTAAGCAATCAAACATCAGGAGACTAGAGAGGAGCAATAGCTGGTTTGTCACTCAGTAAAAACCATCACAAACATATTTTGGCAGCATGCAGTATTTGGGTGATCAATTAAAAATTGAGAAAAAAAAAGGGGTAATCAATGAATAAGTTACTTCTCTCACCTTTCGTCGGGCATTGATCATTAAAAAAAGTCCGAATTTTCCAGCCAGCTAGACCAACTTGAAAACTGAAGAAATCTATACTGACAGTTTTTGTTGGGGGTTTTTTAGTATTTGGGAAAGTCAAAATTGCCATGTAAATATTAAAGTTTTTAAGAAAATAAGACTTTTTTCCAGAATATTCTTGTCTCTGCTTTCAATAAAGATTTCACAAAGGATTTTCTGAGTTGTGTCATATTTCAAGAAAACACCCTATTTTCCATTTTGCAATATCTTATAAGTATGAAAATTAATTGACTAAAAGAAAGACTACTAACTCTCCTTCCTCCGACTATTATTCTGGATGATGGTACATCATTGAACTTATGGTTCTTGTTTTTCTCTATACTACCATATTGCACCGTGCATTATGGTATTTTTTTTTTTTAACCAGAACACAGTTCTACAATTGCTGTCGGTATAAGTGTTTCCTTATATAAAACCATGGAATGAATGCACATGTGTCAGAGACTATATACGTGTCATATGATGCACACATACTTCATGTGGCAGTAAACAAGTTGACTCCATTCTTTATGTACTTTGTATAAAATCAAGTCTTTATAAACATTTGCTTTTTTAACTATGGTCTCCCCCATGATAATCCTGAGTATCATTGTGCATGAATTGGTATAAAATTCTCATAGTGCATTTATTACTTTATAGAAAAATCATATTTCTCCATATCAAATTAAATTTTTAGAGCTTTAATCATTTTGAGGGAGTTGTCACAAGCTTTAGTTCAGCGATTTCTCTACTTGTTTTCACTCATTAATTTATGTCTCGTTTCTCAAGAAAGTGATTGGTTGGTAAGAAAAGCCAAAAGGTTTTGAGAAAATTCTAGATATTCCATACGTAGAACATAGACTGGTGAAAGTTCTAGTGAATGAATTGACTTTAGATTTGAAGTCAAGACAGTTACAAAAAGTAATGAAAAATTGTGACAAATCTTCTCCAAGCGACCAAACCATAACTAAAATCAAGATGGACCCAGTTTAGTGATCCTCGCAAGTTTTGAGTCTGGTCGAGACAAGGACATTACACCTACGAATTTTTCATGACCACCCTCTTCAGCAGGATGCAAGTCCACCGAAAGGATACCTTCACCCTAATCATACAGCTTAGTATGTACTCAATCAGCTGCCGAGTGCACAAGAAAATTTGTCCAAATGAAGAGTTTCAACATCCTTCGCTCATACTGGGAATCAAACCCGGGACCTTCTGCATGTGAGACATACATGCTAACCATTACACTGAGCGGACCGACACTGGTTGTCATCATGAAATATCGTTCATTGAAAGGTTACATTATCAAACAAGATGAACTATGGAATGCGGAAAAAATGCATCACCTATTCAATCATCCCAGTAGTGAGAAGTGCTTAGATTAGCAAGAAATGCTGAAATAACTGAAACTGATTTTTTGAAGATGGTTTACAAGCTCCTTTCTACAGGTGACATTCAATCCTTATTGGTTTTCCATTAGCTACAAAATTTAATGAGACTGTAGCCATTGATATTAAAGAGATCAACAGATCAAAGATGTTACATCGTAGAGATTATACAACAATGTAAGGAGCGGTTGCCTCTTCATATCCAATTAACACCCCACCCACTTGGAACTTTTAAATATTCAAGGTGTGTGGACAACAACTAAAAATGAAAGATTAACACTACATTTCGGGCTTAACCATACATAGCCGACAACATCCAACTAAGCAGTTCAGCTCTGTCTACTTCCTCTTTCTAGCAGCAGCCGTTGACACTCCTGAAGTTATAGAGGGAGAGTAAGTAGGCGGCAGTGAGCTCTATGGATGGTAGAGGCAGAGGGTAGGAAGACCCAGTTGTAACAATATCATTTTTATAAAAAAAATTTGCTTTGGGGGATGAGAATGTAGAGAGAGTAGTCCCTGCCTTCTCATGTGTGCAAAGAACTAGTGCATCAAGATTGTTTTGTAAATTCTGCAATTTGTGGTATTCGGATGGAGCAATATCTAGAGTAGACATGAATAGGCCACATGATATTTTTCATCTTTATCCAGGCCATACATTTACTTCAAAAATATTGATCACATCAAAGAAAGCTTTCTTAATTTCTTTTAAACATACATATGAATTACAATTTTTATATTACTAATTTGTGAAGCTAGAACAATGGTAATTTTACAATATAAATCATAATATCTAATTTCTGAGAAAAAATGATATATAGTTTTAAATAAATGTGTACATTGGCTACGGAGCTTAAAAAAAAAAAAAAAAAAAAAGTTGCGATAACCTAAATCTGGTCCACAGGCCTATGGCTGCCCACATGTGATCTACAGAATAATTACAGTATAGTATTTTTCCCAGCCAAGGTCTCAAATCTATTCAAACATGATCTTTATTGTATGGACCTGTGCATTATCATGATGGAACACTGAACCTTTGCAACTGATTGAACAGGTTTTTTTTTCTTACAAACAGCTGATAATAGATGACTGATTTAATTGTAATAGACTGCAATAGCAGAGAGCAACTCAAAGCGGACCAATGTCAATTTGGGTTGTTTTTCAGACTGTTTGCTTGCACTAGTGTGACATTAGGGGACCAGGAGTCCCCCGTGTCCTGAAAATTACTATGGCTGTTACCAAAAATTACTTTGGTTATTACCAGTAATTATTATTGTTATTACAAAAGGAGTTATCTGTGTTAAAAGGGCCTAATGTGTTTTTCGAGATGTCATGGGAAGTTGAGTTACCTGTACTTTTTCAATCTAGTGTCATCTGTCAAATCCTGGGTTTCGAAAACAAAGCCAGATATAAGGGCCAGTGTCTGGGGTCTAGAGAGAGAGAGTAAGGCTTATGAAAGAAAGGTTGTTCGCGGAGCCCTTGAGAGAGGGGGGGGAGACTAATTTATGATCTTGGACAGACCTGCGCCGCGAGATGAATGAAGGTCAATGTTTGGGGTTTTCCGGAGAGACCGAGATAACAGGAGAGGGAGAGAAGGGAAGTCAATTACAAGAGATACAGTGTTGATACCAAGGGCTTAAATAAGAGGAATCTTCGTAACAAGCAGTCGAGTAAAATTTGGTTTTGGAGAAGAGAATCGTTGCCGGCTCTCTCGTGTTAGACGCCGCCCTTAGTAACCGTCAACCGCAGCAGTCAGAGTAAAATTTGGGTTTGGAGAAGAGAATCGTTGCCAGCTCTCTCATGTTTGACGCCGCCCTTAGTAACCGTCAACCGCTGCTACGGCTGGTTTAGTATAGTTTGTGGGGACAGCACCAACAGGAACCCCCACACTAGACCTTTATCTGTGTCACTTCATAATATTTTCATCAGCAGTTTCTTATCTGCTGAAAAAAATGTCAAGATAAGAGTGAAGAGAAATGTAGATGTCCTCTTTCCGTTTACAGTCTGCTTCCATGAAATCATGAGTATCCCATTTTCAAACTTCAGGCACCTTTCCAAATTGTTGCAAATGACAGTGATCTGTTGACTGGTTTGAATTCCAATTTTTCAGTTAATTTTTCCATCATAACAGCAGCATGATTTCTATTGAGTTCAGACCAGAGTAGGTCATCATCATACTTGACAGGGTGATCTGTTTATTGAGCATCTCTCAAGCCAAAGTCACTTTTTTAAAAACTTTCAAACCATCCCTAGCAATTTCTTTTGCTTAATGAATCTATCCCATAAATACCATAAATATTTTGGATTGCTTTAGCAGCATTTATGAGCTCCAGAGAAACATATATCTTTAGGTGGGTCCATTTAGTAACTAACTTAGTTGAATAGTACGGTGATGATATTATTTATACGTTTAAAACTGTACAGTCACATACTAACGAGTATTATCATTTAAGCATTTCAGAAGAGCCAAAATATCATTCAATTTGAAGGTAGAAGAGTTCAGACATTATTTATATTATAACCGGATAGCTGGTTTACTCATCTATTCACTGAAATGCCAATTGATATTAGAGAAATTGTTGCTGTGCTATCATTACCACATGATGTGTTTGGAGCTTTGATACTGATAGGTAGATGCTGTATTAGGGGCAGTGAAGTTCTTCATTCCACAAAAAACAGTGTTCCCTTCAAGCCAATTTCTACTTTCAAGCAATGGCTCCTCTAATGACATGGATGCTACTCATACAAACATGGATCCTGTAACACAACTTACACTCACATTAAAAGGTCAGGTGGGAGGATAATCCAATCAAAGCATAAGTTTGCCAAATAACATATTCGCAATGTCAGGTTTGTTAAATGAATTTCGATTGGACAGTCCTGTTTTCAAAGTTGATTATAAAAAGAATTGATATTCCACAACAAGTTGAGATTGAACACTAAAAAGGATGCAAAATGTTTTCCCAAGTTATTCAGATTACACAAAACAATTTTCAGGTATACTTTTCTACCTGTCATTATGTTTCAGAGTTAATTTTGGATAGAACAATAATTCAATAACTCTAAAATACTTAATAATCAGTATTGTATGGGTACAAAGAAAAAAATTAAAAAACAAAACTTTAAAAAGAGAATTTTTATTTTTCATTTTCATATTCTGATACCGTTACAGATGAACATGTATGAAAATTTTCAAACATATGATTTTCATTATCCAATAATTGGTGTGGATAGTTAAGTAAATTATCATAAGGTCACAAATATCAAAGAGAAACATATTTGTAATATATGGCAAGATAAATAAACTGCTTTTTAATGAAAAACGGTACCTAATATACGAGTCTTGTTAGTCACTCAATGGAAACCATCATGTGACCAGAATCTTATGGCAGCATGCTAAGTTAGGGGTTATCAATAAAAAAATTGGGAAAGGGGTGATCAATGAATAAATTACTTCTCTTGTCTTTTATTAGGTGATCACTGAAAAAAGCCTGTATTTTTGGAAAAAACAAGTGTGAATGCTGCCAGACACAAACTGAGGGATCAATTTAGTAAAATTTTAATTTTAATTTAGTTGATTTTAAATTGAACCCCCTTAACTGAAAACCTATTATGGGGAAAAGACATTTTTATGAAAAAAGAAAAAAAAAAATGTTCCTTTACACATAAGGAGTAAATGATGAAATTTACTAACATAATAAAGAAACACTGGTTTGGGAAAGACAAAAAAAAAAAAAACTCTTGCAACAAGAGGCAAAATAAATAAATAGCATTTTATGATTGAAAATACCACAAATATAAGTGATAAAAAGCATAGAGCTCAAGTGAGCAATAATTCTTAAAATATTTCAACAATAATTTGGATGATAAGAATTAACTTGAAAATTCTTCAAGATGATACAAAAGAGAAGGCAGATTTTTCAAAAATACCATAAAATAGATGATTTGCAGAATTTGGTAAAAAAAAAAAATCATTCTTTCAAATATCCTGACATGGAAGACATTGGAGAAAACTTTTAGATTATGCTGTTGATGTCTACAGTAATTCTTACGACATCTACCACCCCAATCAGATTCTACAAGCCTGCAGTAATGAACAACGTTGGTTAATTATAAAAAGTAATTAACTGTGAAATAATAGAAATATAGTTTTTGGACACTGGAGAACTGATCTTAAAATATTGAATTATAAGAAATTTTCATCTTTAATAATACACAGTAATATAGAACTAAACGCATTGAAAAATTGAAACTGACAGGACAATTTCGATAAGGCAAATTCTCATGTTCAAAAAGCAGATAAGAGAAGAAAAATTATTTTGAGAGCCTTAATTTTGTTAAAAATCGATATCTGCTCCAAATCCGGAGGCTGGGTGCAAACATAACAATTAAAAGTTTCCCAGCTGTGGAAACGGACATAGCAGTTCCAGACAGGACTGTTTGGACTGGAGAGAAGTCATCAAAGTTGCTGTAGCCGCAACCAGCGGTTAGGACGGACAGGATAGTGTTTGAACGGGAAAAGGAAGTCATCAAACTTGCTATAATAGCAAAAAGCAGTTAGAATTTATTCTTTCATGTCATACAGAGCAGTTTCCAGACAGTGTGTAGGAGGGGACTTAATTCAAACTCTCATATCAGTAATAGGGATTTGCAAAAGAGAACCCTTTATGATCACGAAACAGCCACATTCTTCCTCCAGTTATATTGATCAGTGATCAAGCAAACAGGGTGGGGATAGTAACTTCACAAAATACAACCAAACCAATTGTTCTTTAATTCTTCCAAATTGGTTATATGTGTGGTGAACCCCTCTGTAGAAATAAAGTCTGTAGCCCAGGCAAAAGATGGAGCTTGGAGGGTTTTTTTCCAGTGCTGTCCAGATTTGGTCAGCCTGTTCAAATTTCTCAGTTGATGGACAATTTTTGTATTGTTTCTTCAATTGATAAAACAACAAGATTAAAGTTGAAAAGAATGGCACGAAGAAAACAACATTAAGAAGCCAAATCCTTAATGCAAACATCAAGTTATCTGGGAGAAAAAAAATTCAACTTGAAATCATTTCCTCCTTTTTCAAGATTTCAAAAGTTGCTTTGAAAGATTAGCAGGCCTGCTCTACTTGAACCCATTTGGATAAAACTAATTTGAATAGATATCAAGACTCCAGCAAATTCTATAATTCAAACTGGACAGAATAATTATGTGTCCATTATCTTATATGCAGAATTCCTTTCCAGAATATGAATACATAATAAAAATTTCATAGGTAATTATCACATTTTAAAAACACCAAGTACTAATTCACTTAGCACCAAATTACTTTTTAATTCATCATATCAACTCTTTCAGTAAACATCTTTCTTTACTACCAACCTTTACTTTCTAAACTGAAATAAACCACAGTTATTAAAAAACAAACACATAGTACACTAAAGCTGTACTTTCAAGAAACACACTTGAAAGTATTGAAAATGCAGATCCACATACATTAAGGGTTCCAGTATGCATTCCCTTTTGTATTTTTAAAGCTGAATTCACAGGAAATGTTGTTCCAAACACTTCACAAATGTAGGGTTTTTCTCCAGTGTGTTCGCATGTGTCTTTTCAAAGATGAACTCACTGAAAATGCTGATCCACACACGTCACAAGCATAAGGTTTCTCTCCAGTGTGTGTTCGCATGTGTGTTTTCAAAATTGAACTCATCGAAAACCTTGATCCACACACTTCACAAGCAAACGGTTTCACACCAGTGTGTTCTTGCATGTGCTTTTTCAAAACTGAACTGTTCGAAAATGCTGCTCCACACACTTCACAAGTGTAGGGTTTCTCTCCAGTGTGAGATCGTATGTGTGTTTTTAAATATGAACTTTGTGAAAATGCTGATCCACACACAACACAAGTGTAGGGTTTTTCTCCAGTGTGTGTTCTCATGTGCGTTTTCAAAATTGAAGTTGTTGAAAATACTGATCCACACACTTCACAAGAAAAAGGTTTTTCTCCAGTGTGTGTTCTCAAATGTATTTTTACATCAGATCTCCTTGAAAATGCAGATCCACATACTTCACAAGCAAAGGGTTTTTCTCCAGTGTGTGTTCGCACATGTGATTTCAAATGTGAAGTGGATTGAAACCCTGATCCACACACTTCACAAGCAAAGGGTTTCTCGCCAGTGTGTGTTCGCACATGTGCTTTCAAATGTGAAGGGGACTGAAACCCTGCTCCACACACTTCACAGGTGTAAGGTTTCTCCCCAGTATGTGTTTGTATGTGTGTTTTCAAAAATGAACTAGTTGAAAATGCTAATCCACACATTTCACAAGAGAAAGGTTTCTCTCCAGTATGTTTTTGCATGTGTATTTTTAAACAGGATCTCCATGAAAACACTGAGTCACATACTTCGCAAACAAACCGTTTTTCTCCAGAGTTTGTTTGCATGTTTGTTATCAAATTGGAAGTTGTTTGAGATCCTGATTCCACCCAGGTAACAAAATGTTACTCACCCAAGTTTTTGCATGTATAATTTCAATGCTGGTGTCATTGAAAATGATGTTTCACACATTTCATAAAAATGCTGATCCGTACCATTCACAAGTATAGGTTTTTTCTCTAGTTTCTCAACTTGAATGCTCCTAAAATGGAATTCGCCGAAAATACTGATCCACACACTTGATAAGAAAATATTTTCTCCAGTGTTTGTTTGCATTTTCACAATTCATTGAGAATGATGATTCACATGCTTCACCAGAATAGAATGTTAACTCTAAGATAAGGCAGATCAACCCAACTCAAAATTTTCAACTAATGTGTTTGACTGGATATCTTGAAAATACTGTTCTTTTTTTGATATTTACGTATTGCCATGACATAAATTCATTTCTCCTCCACTATAATTGACATCTGTGAATGAAAAAAAAAAATATTATTAAAGAAAATTCAGTCATAAATGGAATTTATATGCAACTGTTCTTCAAACATAATTAAATAGAATATGAATTCCATATACGCATTTTATTCTGTGCAGGAAGACAGGTTTGGCAATACATTATAAAAATCTCTAACTAAATTACACTGGTGTGATAGAAAAAAAAGTATTTGTGGCCAAAAAATTGTCATATTCATTGCCATGTGACAGCTTTCAGGTTCTTATTTTCATTTAAACAATATTTTACATACTAAACTCACAACGGATTTATTAAAAACTGAAGCAAGCAATAATTTACTTCAATACAAAATAGTTTATAAATCAACAATACTTTCATGCAAAACTTGATACCCAGTTCCAGTATTTTCATATGAATATTCATATTTATTGAAATATTAATTAAAAAATATATTCTGCTGAGTACCATATTGTGACAAAGCTTTCAAAAATATGACAGCTCACATGAATTAAGATAGATTTATCTAAATCAAAGATAAAATTAAAATTGTTAAGTTTGTATGAAAGTATTGTTGATTAATAACTTTTTTGTATTAAAATAGATTGTTTTGTAGTTTTTTTAATGAAAGCATTGTGTGTTTAGTACGCAAAATATTGTTTGTTCAAATCAACATTAAAATAAGAATGGGAATGATGGAATTATTTTTGCTTTGTAGTTTTTTTGATAAATTCATTGTGTTTAGTACTTAGAATATTGGTTGTTTAAATTTTTTTTTTAAACAGGGAGGCTGTCTCACTGTGATGAATGACAGAATTTTTTTCTTCTCAGATATTTCTGTCAAGAATAATATAAAATTGCTCATCCCCCAAAATTTAACCAGCAAATCAAGTGTAATTGCGTGAAACCCTTCATAATCTGATAAATCAAAATGAATGGAATATACTGAAAAAAAAAAAACATTTTCATTTTCTCATGCTCAACAAAAGATGGTCAGATTCATAAGCAAGGTATTTGATTTCTTCTGAATTCAGTTGAAATGACTTTTCTTATGTGTACATAAGTAATTGAAATGTTGCAAAATTATTTTCCTGAAAGGAAATAGGTGCAACTGAAAATGTACAAACCATAAAATGTACAGAATATG
Organism: Thysanoteuthis rhombus; assembly: GCA_963457665.1. NCBI lineage: Eukaryota > Metazoa > Mollusca > Cephalopoda > Oegopsida > Thysanoteuthidae > Thysanoteuthis > Thysanoteuthis major. The sequence goes on along the minus strand of OY735214.1, from coordinate 63,252,380 downwards.
AAAAAAAAATATGCTTGAATCAAAACAGTAAACCCTTTTGTCATTTCTCTCAAGAGCCTATAAATCAGCGATGTTTACAAAGATTTATGAGAAAAGGGGAGAGAAACATTTTTAAGAAAAGAATGACAGGAAAAATTCTTGATACTCACCTACAATAGATACAATAATACAGATGAGAGTCTTGTACATAAATGTATTAAATGTTACTGATTTAAAATCAAAGGAGAATCCATTCATTTTGAGACAGCTAAAAGTTTGTCCCATTTATTGACATACAAGGACAAACATTATTCAAACCATCCCTTATTTTCATGGTTGTACAAATTATTTTTCAACTTTTCTTGAACATTAATCAAACTTTTATTCACCTTCATTTTTCAACTTCTTAGTTACTGTACATATATTTCAAACTGCCAATAAAAAAAAAACAAAAAAAAACTAACCATAATATCTCCCCATAATTTAGTAATTTTCCCCTTTTGTTTACAAGGGACTGATTTTTGTTTAAGACTGCAGAATTTTTTTATTGTTTTACATTGCTATTAAACAATTTTCTCGAAGATGATATTGAGGAAAAGTTAATAAACTAAACTCTAATCAAATGGTACCAATTTAAAGAAATTTGATTTTTCAAGATAGTGAAAAGTACTCAAGAGAAGCAAAGAAAAATATACTGCTTAAGAAGAAAAATTCCCCAAGTAGCTAATCATTTTTATCTAAAAGTCAGTCCATTGCAACCAAAAAAGAAATCATTTCCCTAACGATGAACTCACATACACAGCATAGTAATCTCTAATTTCTGCTGAGTCATCAAGATGAAATACTTTTGGTTTTTGCATTGTGCTTTGCAGTTTTTCTTTGCACCACTTTTCAACTTGAACATTGTTATGAATTGAATGGACAATTGTGTAGACTGATAGAGAAATCCAAATGAACTAACCAAATTTGGAAAGCATTTGTAAGTTCTATAATTTGCATAAAGATATGGCCGTTTTACCTTATTGCCCTTTTCGGCTGGGTGGTGATGTTTTGAGAAGCTAAGACAGGAGATTGACTATGGTTGTGTTATGGAAGGTCAAAAGGATGTTTCTGTGGCAACAATTTCGGATATCAACTTATTTATGACATGAAAAATGGTCAACAAAATTGTTTTGATCTAACAACGGCTTCCACCAAAAAATTAGACAGCGGAATGGGACTTTGACGGCAATGACCGTCCTTCATGCTTCTCAAAACATAGATTGAAAGCCAGATTTGAGTTGTGGAAAAAAAAAGATTAGGTTTCATTTTTCCAGTAAAAGCTGAAAATCATATAAAATGATTTTATTCATGAAAATCTCTAGTCCTGAGTTGAGGAAAAAACAAAAAAAAAAAAAAGAGGTGGAGCATTCTATTCACATTGTAGTTACAATGCTGAAATGAACCTTTATTTTCCATCTGTTACACAAAACTATGGCTCTGAAGTATTTTGGTAACTTCCGTTGTTAAAAAAAAGAAAAAAAAAATTCAGGTAATTTTTAATTTTTAGCTATGTTCAGATAAATTTTTGTGTTTTGAAAACAAATTTCGATCAGTTATACTACAGATGTAAATGTCCCATTCAACATTATAGTTAAATGTTAAGAACCATCACTAACTTGATATTTTTTTCAACACTGATTTTTTTCAAAACTGATTTTTTTCCAAAGGTAATGTAGGTCTTATTGATTAGAAGTACATAAAATTCCCAAGGAAAACAAATAGATTTTGGACTTTTACAGGTAAAACAAACCTTGACTAAAAAAACAACTCCAAAAAATTAAGATGAAGACAAATAGTAGTCAAAAATTTATAAAAATGTTTCATAATATTTCAACTGAAAAAAAAAAAAAAAAAAAAAAAAAAACCCTCTCAGGTTTAGGCTTCTATAGCACTTAAAAAATAGAAGGGGGAAGTCATGTAAACATAAATAGATTCACACAGGTGTATGCTCTTACTACAGTCAATACTATTACTGTTGACTTTTTTTGGAGTACTATACTATACTAAACAATCAATTTTATAGTAAGAAATCAGTGAGTCATTGGTAATGATGGGAGAAAATTTTGATGTAAAAATTATTTTTTCCAAAGTTTAGAACCAGAGAGAGATGAAGAATACTGGTTTCATGTTTGAAAAACTTATGAATTTTTTCTGTTAAATTTCTAATAATAATTTCTTTTCATTTCATTGCTTTGACAAATATATTTCTATTTTTATATTAGAATAGGAAACAGCTCAGACTCGTCCAAAATAGTAGTTGTTTAGGTATTTTTTCAAACAATTCTAAAACTTTAAAAACTATGCAGACTTTGTACAAAATATTCCAACTGTTTGTTGCAAAGAAAAAAACTACTTAAAAATCAAAATCACAGAAACCAACCGCATGATGATTGCTTGGAATTTCACTTTTTTTGATATTTCACAAAAAAATGGTAGGATGAAGTAGACCTCCCCCCCCACCAAAAAAAACCAGCTTTGAGTTGTATGTGCATGTATTTTGTTACTACTACTCCCTAAAAGACAACTGGTTCGTATGTGAACGCTCGTGTCTTCTTCAAAAAGGCTTAAAACTTCATAAGAATTAATTTTATTGGGAGAAATTTTAGTGCTATATGTAATAAGAAATATTGGAGGGGAATCTAATAAGAATCTTTTGCTTTCACTGTTTAGAACCGATCTTTGGCTAGAGTTTGACCCCGGATGGCCTATGAGAGAAGTTGATTTATTTTGATCATGACAAATATCAGATCAATAGGTTTCATAGTTTTGGCGTGAATAAGGCACAGAAAAACAAACTAAAGACTCGAATATCAGAATAGATTCAACTCAACTGTACAAGATCACTTTTTAGAAGAATAACCATAAAAAGTAATGTTATTAATGTAAGAGGATCTTCAAAATATCAACACAGTTGAAAGAATTAAGTGGAATGGGACTGTTATCTTAGAACTGGAACCATGATAACAGATAAAATAATTTTCTACTGAGAAAACTGATGAAAATGTTTCTCTACTTCATATCAAGGAAGTCAAAATTAAAATAATTACTTTTTTCAAACAAATTATGCTTACTTTGATCATGAGTAACGTCATTCATGATGAAAATTTAGAAAAAAAGAAAATCAACTTCCATGCATTCACACCAATATTCTTGGAAAACATTAGTCTTGCATTGTGAAGAAAGCATCAAAACATGATTAAGTATTTTTTCACTAAAGGAAGAAATTAACTTGTCTTTGTTTGAAATGAAACCATGTTAAGTAGTAACATGAGCTTTTTATTTGGCGTGTAAAAAAAACTAGAAATAAACAAGTAAAAAAGTTGTGTTATCGGTCAGGTTGAAAGTCACAAAAAGAGTAAAAAGGTGTGTGTGTATACATATATATATATATATATATATATATATATATATATGTTTGTATTGCAGATGTGAAATGATCTGACAGTATGCAAATGAAAATGACAATTAGAAACCCAAGAGATAGGTATAACATCTCAAAATTCTTAATTCCGTGGGCGTTTTTTGATGCATTTAGATGTGGGCCAGCCATCTTTTTCAGAGAAAAAATATTTGTGGTGGTTCACAGAGCAAATTTTTTCTCTGAAAAAGATGTGGTGTCCTGTCGAGATGCGCCCATGTAATATTAAAAAATTTAGAAATGTAACTCCTATCTCGAGTTATTCACTTCACCTTCCAATTGTTATTTTTATTTACATATACATAAGTAGTTCTATAAATGGTTTCTCAGACAGGCCAAATTATTCAAATAGCAGATAATATGAGGAAACTAGCATTCCAAAGGAATTTAAGAATCCTTGGCACCTATATATGCTTGCTTTTACACCATTAATTAAGTAGCGGTTACAGTAAAACCAATTTATGTTGATGAAAATCCTACCAGCATGGTTTGAACCATAAATTCATGACTTGAAAAAAGGTTAACCTCTCAATAGAAACCTCCGCACGACCATTGTCTTCAGGAAGGATGCTGCATTGGAGGCGATCAATTAAAAAATTTGAAAAAGGGATGATCAATGAATAAGTTACTTCTTTTGCCTTTTGTAAGACACTGATCATTAAAAAAGTCTGAATTTAAAAAAAAAAAGTGTGAATACAGCATGAACTATGGGATAAATTTAGCATAAACTTACACTGCATATTGACCCCCCCCCCACTAAAAAACCTATCAGGGGAAAAGAGTTCAAAATCGAAAAAATGTTTCCCCTACTTTCATGAGTTCAAGCCATTAAAAAACATTTATCTGTATTGCGAAAAGAGTGTTTCAATAAGTTTTTTTCAGAAGAGAAAAGAATGAATTTGTCTTTGTATGAAATAGAGCTGTTGTAAATAATATTGACTTTTTATTTACTGCGTAAAAACCTGAGAATGAACAAGTGAGACTTGTCTCATTGAAAGATTTTCTTTGAAAGTTTAATTTGGGTTATAACTGCAAGAAAATAGCATGAAGTTAGTCATAAAAAAAAAAAAAAAAAAAGGAAAAAACTCGTGAACTCACACGGAATTTAACTAGCATTAAAGCTGTGCTTATGCTTTTTTACTTGAGAAAATACTGATACCACCCTACCAGACAGATCTGCCCCCAGAAAAAAAATGAAGTCAAGTTTTTAAATTTTTACTGTATTTATTTATTTGTCTACATGTTTACAATTTGAGAATTGTAAAGTTTTTGTACATAGAAAATTTTTCGTACTAGATTTATGGGTTCTGGAGGACCAATAAAGTTGGGGTGGGGGTCAGCAGAAATTATTTTTGAATTTAGCATATTTATGGCCTCCTGGTGCCCCAAGTCCCCCTGTGAATTGCAAGGGATAACCATGTACATGTTAATCTACATATGTTTCTAGAAAGTAAGTTACTCTTGTGGTATATAGTATAAGGAAATTTTATCTTTTTATGACAAGAAGTTTTTTTTTAGTTACTTGAATTGTTCAATAACATTTTGTTCAGGTAAGTGTCATCCATAGGGTTAATATTGTTCATCCCCTGTGTTGCAAACTCAATATTTCTTTTGAACACTAAATTAACCTCAAAAATATGTCAAAAAGAGCTAAAAAAAAAAAATCCTCAACATTTAGCCTTTTTATGGCCGTTTTTTGATAGTTGTAAATAGCTAAAATCGCTAAAAAAAAACTAGCGCTTTTTGAACGGCAGGCATATATACCTCAAAGGATACACTAAATTACTTTTTGTATATATCTGAGGGGAATCAAGAAATCATACTTTCATGGATAGTTGAATTTTTTCTTCTTTTTTTTTCAACATGAAACAAAAAAAAAGAAAAAAAAAAAAAAAACGATGCATTCATCCCTGAATTTCGAAATCACTGCTCCTAGAGCCCTTTTTTTTTCATTTTTGCTTTTCATTGAACGTCGTAAATCGTCTCACTAACACTATGTCTAAAAGTAAGAAAAAAGTTTTCATTTAGTACTACAGAGTATTGAAAGTTATATTATATAGACAAGTATTTCGCGTGCCTCAAAAGATACTTAGACAGAACCTTTTTTTTTCTTTTTTTTTTTGTATCAGTTTGTTTATCCTTGAATTACAAAGAGTTATTGGGTTCTGTGCAGATTTTCTGTTTAAAGCAGCAAGGATGCAATACTTACCAATTGAAAAACATGTGGTTGATTTTTTTCAGGTTGAGGGATAATATTTTGAGGATTAGAGGCAGTGCTATCGTCTGTTTCTTTGAATTTGAATTCGTCATCCGCATTAGCCAGAGCGCTTCTGCTGCGAACATTCTGAAAAGGAAAAGGTCACAACTGGGCGCTATTATACTATCACGCCCTCAAGTAGTTAACAAGGGAGACAACTCTCGAAACTACGAAGGGGGATAAATGCCTATTTTTCAAAAGGGGAGACGCTTAATTTTCGTACATTTTTAAATAAAGAACGAGAAAGAATCGGAGAAATTACATTTATAAAAAAATGATGCCAGAAAAATCGAAAGCTACGATTTTACCAAATAACGGGAATCATTTTTTTCACATTAAAATATACCAAAGAAAAATCAGGTGATACATTTCAGAGAAAAAATTCACACAAGAAAAACAAGGAGCTGCAATTACCAATAAATAAAAGAAACCATTTCACACTACAAAGAATGGAAGAAATTTATTTTTCATGATATATAATTTTTCGGATTTTTCTTCAGATATTTTTTTTTAAATAATCAACGGATAGTAAGAGTCTCCCTTTTTGAAAAGTGAGCATTTATCTCCCTTTGTTGTTTCGAGAGTTATCTCTCTTGTCAACTACTTAAGGGTGCTGAAACGAGATAACCCCCATAATTGTAAAATCGTATTTCATACTGTACTGTATTGAGAATGTGACTCCGAACATTTCATCACATTCCATAATGCAACGTTAACATTTTTGAGCCAATAAATCCAAGGTCTGTTCCGTTAGTCGTATTCTAATAAATGGGGCTAGTTTATTCAAATTTGAATGGATTCTCGTTGCGGATCTAGACCCCCCACACACAAAATTTCGTGAGAATACTTAGGTAACGCACGTAACCTTAAAAGGGGGGTTTCTAAACAAAGATAAGGAGCCAATTTTTTTTTTACTTACTTCGTTTTGTTTTTGATCGTCAGGTTCGTCTAACTTGCGGCAACAAAGCATTATTAAACAGAGTAAATATAAAATTTTAAATAAACGAAATTATCGGCGTCAATTTTTCTTAAAAAAAAACAAAACAAACAAACAACAAAACACTTCAGTGTTTACAATCGAGGCAAAATGTCTTTTATAATGCGGAAGTCAAGGGAGATCATCAGGAGACGCAATGAAACCCTGAATTTTTTTACTTACTGTTAGTTCGCAGAATTAAGACCAGCTCAACAATGGAACCGTTCAACTTCTAGTAATTCCTTGTAAATATCTTACAATTAAGTTTTAACTTAATTTTCGTATATAACAAGTGACGATGACAATGACCAGACTAAAAACCAGTGACGTTGTGCACGAATAGCAGTGATACGTGACATACGCAAAAACTAATGACGAGAAACTCCTACTACTTACTTCTAAAGCCCAACCAGGTCAATTTGACTTGCTTAAGTTTGCTAATCCAATTCACAGGAACTACTATCAAAGGGGTTGAAATGGAAAACGTAGTTTTTGAATGATATTGTAATTATCTAGAGAAATAAATTCTGTTTTGATAACTTTTTAGATTTTACGGAAGCAGAGGGGTTTGACCATAGCGTAGCCAAGCTCGTTCCCTTTATTATAATTTTTTATTTCTTTTATTCAGTCAAAAACAATTCTTTCAAACAGTCAATTCATGAGTGCATAATTGATACAATCAATTCTATAATCTGTTCCTTTGACATGTGAAGCAGTGGTTAGCCAATAAGACTTTAGCAGGTCATCTTGTGTTGCGAATTTGATCTTCAAGGAGAGCCCAAATATGACCCTAGAATGTCGACAACCTTCACGCTTAAACCTAGAAGGTCAACATTTTGCGTAAAAATGTTGGAAATTGCAGAATTGATACAATTTTTCTTCAATACTCAGGATGTTATTATTTCGGAATTCTTACAGTTTCATTTTGTTGAAGGACTGTTAATGAAAATGATAATTTAGAAAATTTTTAAATGCCAAATTTACATCATTACAATTTTTACAATTGACAACTGTTCACTCTGTTCATTTTCGGTAAAACTCCGATTTTATAGTTTCCACAGAGAGTAATTACATCAGGGTCTTTTCCACAATCTTCCTTAAATGACACAAAAATTTGGACGATGGAAGAATTTTTTTATGCATATTTGACGTTTTTTTTCCTCCCCTTCAAAATCTCTGGTACGGTACAATTTGGCCATACACTAATAAACTTATGGGAAAAAAATCGAGATAGAAATAGAAAAAGTTCCTGTTTCAACCTAATAAATGTTCCTTCAAAATTATATGAACATATAATTAGTGCTATCCGGCACTGGGATCGTTTCTCGTCATCAGTAAAACACGTAATGAAATATTTGCAACAATTACGATCAGATCTGTGATTGCAATCGGCAACAAAACATTGAACTATTATGGCAGCATGTTTGTTATGATTTATAGCCTGCTTTGCTCGGAAAACGCATTAAAAAAAAAAAATAAATAAGAATATCACTGAAAGTCATCAACGCATCAATTAGATGTCCGAACTGACGAACTGTGCCAAATTGCGGTCGGAATAACCCTAATAGAAACGAGCACGATTCTCGTGGTACTAATTGAGTAAGAAATAAATAGAGGCTGGATCCAGATCATGGCGTCAGATTTCGCCACTCAATATTCAAGAACAATTTTATTTCGTTTCATGTTGTTTTTTTTTATTGTCTTTATAAGATTATTTTGTATCAGTACCATTCGTGTAGCGTAAGCGTCGGAATAAAATATTTTAAATCTATAATGAGCAATTCATATTTTCTTTTTGGATATGTTTGATGGGTAATCTTATTTTTATAACCCTTTCTAGATTATTAATTGTAATTTTTGTGTTGGAGTTATCTCTGATAATTTATCTTGAAAGTGTTCTATTCTCTTGAAAGATTATCTCCAAGATTTAAGTTGAATTTAAATGCTATGTGAAATTTTTTTTTTTCAAATTTTTGTTCTAATGGATATTTTCATTTTTAAACCTAAGGATAATTTTTTTTTTTTATCATCATATATCTATTTTGTCAAGAATGAGAAAATCGCAGAATTGATCAAATAAAAAAACATTTTCAAAGATACCTAATGATATTTGTAGTTATATGAGAATTACATTTTCTGCAAGAATTTTGGAAAATGTAGATGATTGCATGGACAACTTTTCACACACTAAATTTTCTGGAAAAAAATCCATGACTCATGTCAGAATTTTTGCCAATCTTTTTTTGTATGAAATATTTTTTCATCATTTCAAAGGTCGAGGTCCTCTTGGAAACATTTGGCCATATTTTTAAAGAATTTAAAATGTCACTTTTTTCGGGTTTTTTCTTACTCAATAATCAGTCTTCATACTTCATTCTACAATATCTAATATTTTCACACAAAATTGTCAACAAATTCTGATTTAGTACATATTATAATGCATATGATTTTGAAAAGAGAAATTTAAAGAGAGGGCTGAAAACTAAGTCGGTGAATTCTGTTCAATCACTGGGAGACATTTTCGATGATAAAGAAATTCAATAACATGAATATATGCAATAGGTACCTAACCAAGAGACAGACCTACCAACTGAGAAATATGCAACGTGTGCATGAGAGAATCATGCTAAACCTCTCATAGAGAGAGATCACAAGACAGCACAGTATATAAGGAAGAAAATGGGAGTCCGTGATATCGTAGAAACTATTAAAAAAACTCAAATGGCAATGGGCAGGCCATGTTGCAAGAATGAAAGACAACCAATGGTCTCACAACATGGATCCCCAGAGATCACACGAGAAACTGAGGCTGACAGAACACATGATGGAGAGATGAACAAGACAAATTCAGAAAATACTGGCTCTGCAATGCCCATGATAGAGAATTGTGGCGAATCCTGGGGAAGGTCTATGTCCAACGACGGACATTAAGAGACTGATGATGATGATGACTCCCAAAATGCGACAAATTCTGATGTTCTTAAGCAATTCTTTTAAATGAGTATGATATACTCGAGTAACTGGGCCAGGTTGATTTTCAGCTTGTTCAGTAACCCCAAGATTATTAATGATTTCAAGAGAATTTGGATTGCAAATGTAAATAAGAGAAAGAGGAAGAAAAAAGTAAAAATATACTTTCCATATCTAACTACAAGTGTCATAGAGTCTTCATAATTTTGTGCAATATTACAAGGGGGCAGCTACTGAATGATGATGGAAGAAAAGCAGAAACACCAGGTGGAGTAACAATATCTTTTTGAGGATTATGCAAGTGATCAGTTCATCCATTGTTGGATGAAGCGCAAAGCCGAGTTAGATTACTTCTAATGAACCACTACCAACAGCTTTCATCTAAGTGTCCAATGTGCACTGCTGAAAGATTTTCTCACCTTTATGAATGAATTCAGAGAAACAAGGATAAAAAAAATATCCCCTTAGAAAATTCTTATCAAAATAAACAAAATATTTATATTTCATAAATGCCAAACAATGAAAAATAATCATATGTTGATCATAGGATGCGTACCACCCCCTAAACCATTGAAAGAAATTTTATTTTTTGAAGTAAATAATTTCAAAAGATAATAAAAATGTAAAAAAATGTTACGAATTTAAAATAGCAAAATTACTGGCAAAAATTAAACCTAATGAATAGATAAAACAACGTAACAATTTGATTAATTCAAATCAATAACAATATTATTTATGTACTCACAAATTTTGTCCTTTTGTAATTCTTTTATTCATCCACCATTTTTAACATCGAATAGGTGCGTATGTTAAAAATTTACAATCGGGATGACTTTTTCTAATGCCTATCAAATGAACATTTCCTTTCAAGTTTTAATCTTTGCATCTGTGACGTATAGGCCTTAACTTATCTCATTATTTTCACCACCGTATCTTTCTTTCTCCTCTTTATTTCACTCTTCCTTTTCTTATCATGACAATGGCTCATTCCATTATTAAATCAAGGGGTGAGGCAATTTTACCAACGTATTTCACTTTCAACTGGCCTGAATGAAAATTAGAATGAAAAAAAAAAAAAAATCAAGAAATTTCTTCCCTTAAAAATCTTTTTTACTTTTTGTCCCCTTCATTCGTCATTAGTTGATTTGAATACTTTTTCTAAGCACATTAATCTTTAAGAAAAAAAAAAAAAATTTAATCTGCAATTGACAAATGAAGGGAATGAAAAGTAGCGACTCATCAGTAAGGGAAAAAATTTCATCTTAAATTTTTAGTAGCTTTTGTTGGGTAACTTTTTCCTTCAGGCTTGTTAAAATGCTATAAAATATCCTCTACGAGGTGGAGTAATGTCATGTGCAATATTTTAATTGTAAATTATTCCTTTTGAACCCCTGCTTTTTTCCAGATGAATAAAAATGTGCGTTCTAATTTCTTTAACTAGATTACAGCAAAAAATAATTTGGGGGTCACTGATCAATAAACCGTCAAACCCATTGATGTTTTGCCAGTAAAATTTGAAAAAAAAAAAAATAAATAAATAAATAGAATAAATAAATAAAATAAAATGCAATAAAATAAACAAAAAAAAACAATAGAATAACTCACAACAGTCCAATTCTATGAAATATTTTTTAATCAAAATTTGTTTTGGTTTAACAAATATTTGGTCTTTTCTTTCTGGCAAAAATAGAGGAAAAAAAGAAGAAAAGTGAATAATTCATTTTGCAAATTTCAAGTCCGTGAAATTGGAGGGACAACTAATAATATATATATATATATATATATATATATTATAGTCAATAAGACTGTACCCTAATGATGGAAAAAAAAAACAAAAAAACATTTAATTCACTCAATAACATTCATTTTTTTCAACCATCTCCTTTCTTGTCAATGCGCTTAACCAAATGCTATACCATAGATCACATAGAATAAACATTATATAGATCAAAATTCTGCAAATAACTGTGTCAAGCTGCAGTCTTATTGAGCCAACCTAGTTTAATGTTTAATTGATGTGTTTAGAGTCTGTAAGATTTCCCTCCGTTATATTCCATGTTATAAAAATCTCATACTCATGGGAAATTTCACTAAAAAAAAAAAAAAAAAAAAAAAATCGAGAAAAAAATTAATTTTTTTTTTCACTAACCTGGATTCCATTATTATCAATAACCTCTTATGATTCACAAGTTTTAAAATATTTTTTTATAAAAGTCTTTTGCTTGAGAGGAAAAGAATGTAGAGAGTGGTTCCCCTCTTTTCATCTGCTCAAAGAACCAGTCTATTTACGGTTTGCTATTATGGAAACATGAGTAACCCATTATCAAAGATTAAGCATGTTTCCCAAATTGTTGCAAATGACAGTGAAACGCTGAATGGCTCGGGTTCCATTTTTCAGCCAATTTTTACACTGTAACAGCCATATTTCTATCGAGTTCAGACCAGAGCGGGTCATCATTAAACTGGACAGTAACTTTTTTAAAAATTTCAGTCTATCTTAAGCGATTCTTTTCGATTAAAGAATCTACCCTATGAATACCATGAATATTTTGGATTACTTTAGCAGCATTATTGCCTTTTCTAAACTCATAGATCATTCCATCTCTTATGAGCTCCATACACATGTCCATCTTTGGGAGGGTCCATTTAGTAACTAACTTAGTTGAATTGTACTGTGATGATATTATTTATACATTTAAAACTGGACAGTCATATACTAACGTGTATTATCATTTAAACATTTTAGAATAGCCAAAATATAATTCAATTTGATGGTAAAAGAGTTTTTACTGAAATGCCAATTGATATTGGAGGAATTGTTGCTGTGTTGTTATTACCAGATGTTGTGCTTGGGGCTTTGTTATCGATAAGATGCTGTATTAGGGGCAGTAAAGATCTTCATTACACAAAAACAGTGTTTCCTCCTAGCAAAGGTTTACTTTCAAACAATGGCTTCTCTTACAACATGGGTGCTACTCATACAAACATGGATCCTGTAACACAACTTACACTCATATTAAAAGGTCATGTGGGAGGATAATCCAATCAAAGCAAAGTTTGGCAGATGACATATTTGCAATGTCAGGTTTGTTAAATGAATTTCGATTGGACAGTCCTGCTTCTAATTGTCAAGGTCGATTATAGAAAAAATTCATATTCCACAAGTTGAGTTTTGAAATTGGAAAAAAAAAAAAAAGAAGAAAACATTTCTAGATGGTGCTTAGTAATGTACTCATGCAAATTTCCAAGATTGTACACCAAAAAAATGTGACCAGGAGCACCCAGAGAGGCATATACACACACATAGAGACAGGCAAAGAAATAGAAACCACTTGGTTAGGTGGTGGTCGGGCCATTTGCGGGGCTATCATGATTTGATATATGTAATGGATCTTTACAATACAAGCAGCAGTGGAGAATTTATCAGTTTTGGAAAAGAATGATTTTTTTTTTTTTTTTTTTCAAAAAGGTTTTAGGGTGGTGTTCTATTTTCAATGTAACTGCAATAATAATAATTTGGACTTTTACTTTCCACCATTCGTGCTGAAGTACATAACACAAATTATTTTACCTTCATTAGGAATTTTTTTCATGAATACTCTTATTTCTTAGTATTTTTGCAGCATTGTTTTTTGAGAATAGGGGCTTGATTTCCATTGTTTTAAATTTTGAAAAGATATTTTCAAACCAGGTTTTAAAAATTTGAGTTTCGCAAGAATTCGTGCTTTCTTTAAGGTTTTAAGGACAGGTCCGCATAGGCTCCCTCTGAACTCATGAAGAAAGCACAAAAGATTATTTATGAAAAAACTTTTATAACCTTCACAAGGGAAGCTGTACTTCCATACAAACGACAGAAAGCATGAGTCCTGTTTAGCATGATAGTAACATTGTAAATAGAACTCCCCACTGAACCTTATTGAAAACTGATAAATTTTCTGAGAAAACAAAGGTCTTATTGATTGAAAACATGAAAAATTACTTGTGAAAAAAATACTTTTCTATTTTCAAAAGGCTGAACCATTTCTAGTGGAGTGGTGCCAAAAATAGAATTATGTTAAAAATTCCAAAAATATCAAATTTTGTAAAACTGTTCGCATTTCTCAAATAAGACATTTTTATTCAATAAGATCATTTCATAAGTATTTGGGGAGAGTAAACACATCAAAAACATTTATCAATAAAATAAGTTTTTGCAAAAAAATATATTTGAGCAATTCTTTTAAAGACTACAATATATCTAAAAGAATGGAAAAAAAAAAACCCCGAACCTACAATAATCTAAACAAAAACCTATTTGAGTTTTTTTGCACTGTTTTATTTTTCCGCTAATTTGGGTCAATTTCTACTTCTCTGGAAAAGTTTTCCAATATAATTTTAGCTGATATGATTTCGTAATGCAAGAGGTATCTATAAATTTAATGTCTGTCAGAAACATAATTTGGGGGGGGCATGTGGAATAAAGTAAAATTTCTGAATAGATTGTTTTGTTTCAAAGATTTTGGCAATTTTCTCTTAATTTCTCTAAGGTATTCTTTTTTCCAAGTTATTCTAGGGGACTGAGTTCACCTCCAGGTCATCTTGATGACAACATGAATCACAGTCAGGTTGCCAGATAGTTGATTAGAGTTTCTCTCCAGTGTGTTTGCATTTGTATCTTTTAACTAGATCACTTTGGAAATGTTGACCCACACACTTGACAAGAAAAATTTTCTGTCCAGTGTGTGTTCACATGTCTTTTCGATGAATATGTTGATCCACACACTTTACAAGCAATTGGTTTCACTCCAGTGTGTTCTAGCATGTGCCCTTTCAAAGTTGAACTGTCTGAAAATGATGATCCACACACTTCACAAGTATAGAGTTTTTTTTTAGAGTGTGTTTGTATATGGGTTTTTAAATAGGAATTTTGTGAAAATGCTGATCCACATACTTTACAAGAGTAGGGTTTCTCTCCAGTGTGTGTTCGTATGTGAGTTTTCAAATATGAACTTTGTGAAAATGCTGATCCACAAACTTTACAAGTGTAGGGTTTCTCTCCAGTGTGCGTTCGCATGTGTGTTTTCAAAATTGAAGTTGTTGAAAATACCGATCCACACACTTCACAAGAAAAGGGTTTTTCTCCAGTGTGTGTTCTCAAATGTATTTTCACATCAGATCTCCTTGAAAATGCTAATCCACACACATCACAAGCATAGGGTTTCTCTCCAGTGTGTATTCGCACGTGTGCTTTCAAATGTGAAGCTGATGGAAACCCTAACCCACACACTTCACAAGCAAAGGGTTTCTCTCCAGTGTGTGTTCGCACATGTATCTTCAACTTTGAAGGGAAATGAAATCTAGATCCGCACACTTCACAAGAGTAGGCTTTTTCTTGAGTGCATTTTTGCTTGTGCACTTTAAAATGTGGAGTTGATAGAAACTTGGAAGTTTCCTCTCCAGTGTGTGTTTGCATGTGTGTTTTTAAATCTGAACTCAGTGAAAATGCTAATCCACACACTTCACAAGAGTAAGGTTTCTCTCCGGGATGAGCTCGCATGTGTGATTTCAATGCTAAATTCCCTGAAAATGCTAATCCACACAGTTTACAAGCATAAGGTTTTTCTCCAGTATGTGTTCGCATGTGTGCTTCTAAATAATCACTCTGTGAAAATGCTATTTCACATACTTTACAAACAAAGTGTTTCTTTCTAGTGTATGTTTCCATGTGTTTTTTTCCAAATTGAACTTTGTTGAAAATCCTGCACTAAGCACTTCACAAACGTAGGATTTCTTTCCAGAACTTGTTTGCATGTGCGTTTTCAAATTAGGAGTTGTTTGAAATCCTGATCAACACAGGTTACAAGTGTAGTGTTCTCCACCCGTGTCTTCACATATGCAATTTCAATATTGAAGTCATTGAAAATGATGATCCACACATTTCACAAAAATGCTGAATGTATGCATGGTTGTGTTTTTAAATATCAACTTGGAAAAATACTTGGGGGGAAAAGAAAAAGCTCTTTATATGTTTACATGTGGTCATAACACATATTTATTTCTTCGCCACTGTAATTGACATCTGGGAATAAAAAAGAAATATAAAGAAAATTCAGTCATAAATAGAATTTATATACAATGGTTCTTCAAAGGGAATTAAATGGAAAATTATTTAGGCATTTGTGTTTATACTTTTTCATAGGTTTTTATTATGAAAAAAAACAAACAACAATATAAAAATAAGAATTGTTTATCCTTAGAAATCTAACCACCAAATTCTGTAATTGTGTGAAACCTTGTCCGATCTGACAAAACAAAATGAATGAAACATAGAGGATACATTTTCATTTTCAACAAAAGAATAACAAATTAATTAGCAAAGTATTTGATTTCTTCTGAATTCAAATGAAATAATGTTTTTTTTTATTTGTACGCAAGTTATTGAAATGTTGAAAAAATAATTTCATGCAAGTAAACAGGTACAACAGAAAATGTAAAAATAAAAGTGTAGAATATAAAAAAGACATATCCAAAAATATCTTTATCAAAACGGCAAATCTTTTTGTCATTTTCTAATGATACAACCAATCAGCAATGTATAAAAGGATTTGTAAGAAAGGCATCAGGGAGATTTTTTAGGAAAAATTCTTGGTACTCATCTGCAATACTTCACTATTTACCATTATGGGACTATATGAACTCTTATCAATTAGAATTCATGGAAAAAAATTACCCTATCTTTATAACCTCCTTGGTTATATTTTGAGTGTTAGTTATTGCATTTATTAGCAAAATCAGAAATTCTTATTTTCAAAAACTCACTCTCTTCGGCTGAGGATTGTTGAGAAAAAACTACTGGCTCTAAGCATTTATAACAATGTTGTGACAATACCTCTTTGAAGTATTTAGTGCAAATTCAGTAACTTTATGTTCACTAGTTTTTATTATTATTATCGTTAGGCAGGGCTATTTCACACCTCAATTATTTTAATAATTTACTTCTACACTGTTTCTATTTTATTTGAGATTATTCAACTTCTACTGTTTTAAAAAGAGGTAACCTTGAAAAACTTCATGAATAGTGGTTCACCTGCTGCCTTTCTACTAGATCTGCAGCCTACAGTTTGGGATCCACTGCACTAAGTGGGGGAATGCGATTCAACCCTCGGCTTTCGGAAGCTCCATGAATATTAATACACCAACTGTATTTCTACATTTTTTGTATGGGGAGGAGAGGACTGAAAGGGCCAAGCCCTCTGCCTGGGTCCTTCATCTCAAAATAAATCATTGCTTTTGAAAGTTGTCAATTCAACAAGCTCATGGAACCAAAACTTTAGAAAAGTCTACTCACAAACCCTCTGTAATACTTTTTGAGATCCTCATAAGTTTGCAGCCCAAGATTAGGAACCACAGGATTAACTATTGGAGGGTAGGGACCATTGAGGAGCCAAGTCCCCCCACGCCCCAAATCTCCAGCCAGGTTTCTGAAGTTGGGGTTATTTGGCATTGGTTTTTGTCAGCCATTTTTTATACGTAAAATCTTCATGACACCATCAGAGAGCCTTAGGTGATGATGTAGTTCAATGTATAAAAGATGAAATTTTGGTCATTACTTCAAGAGTAATTGCAAAAAAAAAAAAAAATCTCAACAGTATAGTACACTTGTGCAGATGAAATAGTCTAGTATACAAATTAAATGTATCAAATGTTGCTACTAATTTAAAAAGAAAAAGGAAACCTATTCATTTAGAGACAGCTAAAAGTTTATTTTAAAAAAAGGTCACTGCTTATTTATGAAAGGAAAAGAAAAAAAAAAGAATTTCCCCACAGAATAATAATGTTCTTTTTTGTATGCCAGGGACTGCTTCTCATTTAGCACTGCTGAAATTTTCTATTATTCTACATTGTCATTGAATAATTTTCTCAAAGAAAACAAAAATCTGAGAGGAAAAAAAAAATAAACACCTGTTATGAGTGCCAAAGTGATCAAATTGAAGAAATTTGATTTTTCAAGAGAGCAAAGAAGTACTCAATCTAGAGTAGTAAGGGAAAATACAAATGCAAAAAGAAAAATTCCATGTTTTACTCTTCAATTTTATTTACGAGCTAACTAGTCCTCTGCAACCCAAAAGCCAATCATTTCCCAAATTATGAAATTATGTAAACTGCAGAGCAATCTCTGATTCCTGATGTCATCAACACAAAACATTTCTACAAGTTTTGTTCTGTTATTTTCCTTTTTTTATAATAAGAGTTTTTCTCTAATTACGAAAACTCATGAAAAAATAAACTCTATTCAACATCTAATCAGAAATTATAGAACACAAGGTAATTAACAACTAGTATTGATAAAAAAATAACAAAACATCAATCTTTCTTCAATAATTCAAATTTTGTTCCAAACTTATTTTTCATGGTTTTCGGAAAGCAGTTGGTCAGTTATTTTTCATGATATATACATATATACACAAACCAGGATTTGGTCATTTTAGTCACTGCTAATATTCTATAATTGAATCTATCAAACACATCAGGTTATGTCATTTAATATAAGTCGTGTCATTTAAAGTCTCCCATAGATCCATTTGGACATAGCAATTCTATAAAAAATATTTTATTTAATGACTATTGAACTGGATCAGTGATATACCAGACATGAGTCATCGATGTTTTCCATCAAATTTTAGTAATTTTGTTATTTTTGTAGATAGAAACTTGAAAATATGTATACCAATATGTTTCGACAATTTTGTTGATATCATAATATACTTTTAAACTGTATATTTTCCATCTTTTGGCACTTCTGTGAATGAAAATTTGTTGAGGTTGTACGTAAATTGTGTAGGAGTCCAAGTGGACAGAACTGTTTTGATCAGTTAACAGTAACAAACAAATGAATTTAAGCATATCTATTACTATATTTTCTAATGATTTAAAGTTTTAGTTTGTCAGAAAATTACAACTAAGACGTCTAAAAATACTGATCTTCAATGGTCAAATAAATGATTTTTATTAATTTACATAATGCAAAATTTATAAGGAGATAATATCATATAACATATCAAATAACAAAAACGGTAGGAATTTAGAATTTTGAAGTTAAAATCCGTTCAACCTAGTTAGGAAATTATCTTGCCAACCTAAGATTGATAATTAACACAAAAATTATTATCAACAGGGACCCTCAAACAAAAAATACATTGAAGACCCAGGTGCATCCTGTAGAAGATCAGATAAGGACAAATCCAGGGTTTAACAAGTTGGAAGTGTCTTGAATTGAGCATATTGTCAGGAAAATGGGGGAAAAAACAAACAAACAAAAAAAACCTAAGCCCCCCCCCAAGAAAAAAAATGCCATGAGCAGCAAAATAATATTCAAGGCAGCTGATTGAGGAAGTGTGTCCAAATCATCCCAAAGAATTATCTGCCATGCAGCAAAACGTGTCAAATCTGATATTTAACAGTCTTTGAAGCTCATACACATAGGTAAAACATTTCAAATGAGCTAAGAAGTATTTGAAAACTGACTTCAATATTGTTTTCTTTGTACTGATGAGTACCAAGCTACAATATTGAACTGGATTGATAGAGTGCAGGCTGCAAAGGAAGATAAGCGTCCTGTACAACTGAAGTGTCAGCAGAGTGGGTAGGGGAATTACATTTTGGCCTGGAATTGATGGGAGACGACTTGCTTGGACCTCAGCGTTATCGATTGGAGTAAAAAATGACTTCCAAGACAATTTTCAGCTCCGTTTTATGAATCAGTCTCTCAGACTATGTACAAAACTCATCTTCATGTAAAACTATGTTCTTTCACACAGTATGCATACAGCAGTTGACTACCTGACTACGAGTTCTCAGAAATGGATGGAGCAGCTACCATTTTTACCTAGATCCAACTAAATTGAGAATATCTGGAGCATCTTCAAGAGGAAGGTGTATAAAAATGGACACAACTTTGCCACAAAAGAAGACACGTGGAGTTATTATAACAAGTATGGAAGCTATTGCAGCTGATAACTTTTCGTCATGCCAACTTATCCAGCAATTTACACCAGTTTCAGTTATAAAAATGTAAACATTGTCTGCTCAAACCTCCAGAAGAAAAGAATGAATAGAAAATTTGATAGAATGACAAGTCAAAAATTTTGAATGAAATATGAAGAGGCTGTCCTATACTAACAAACTATTTCAACTTCAAAGAAACAAAAAACTCATGACTTTTCAACTTCAAAACAATCTGGAACCGGATGTATGTTATGATGTCAGACTTTGCCACTATTTAGTCAACAAATGTGAAACTCAATCTATGTAAAACAAAAAAAAATTCCAGATGGTAATTTTTTACGCTTTAAAACCATGATATTTTTTTGAGAAAGGTAATTTTTCTACATACTATGAAGGTTGGTGTTGGTCCATTTACAAAATAACTGTAATGGTAAATGTGACCTTTCTGTCTGTTCTCTGGAAGTGAGGCTTTGGATGATTTTTTGTGCTTTCATTAAAGGCAGACCCCCGTCACCAAAAAAAAACAACCTTTAATGAAAGCACAAATTTAAAAAAAAAATACCCAAGGGATGCCTCAGCTGGAAAGAGAGAAAACAGCTGTAACTCTTGAGAAAATGGGATAATACTGAAGTTCTTTGACGCAGCTTAATTACACATTTGTAAAGATTGAATTGGGGGGGGGGGAGTCATAAAACGGTAGAACTCAGTCAGCTACGGAAAAAAAATATTCGGTGGACAAACTTGCAATTTAAGTTTGTGGATTTCGCAACGTTAGTCTGCAGAAGATCAATGAAATGGAAAAGAGATCGTAAAGGCTGGTGAAAAGTTTTGATCAATTTTCTCCATTTCCCCCCACTCCCACAAGAAGTTCTGTCAATTTGTTTTTGATTTGTTGGGACAGGGTCGTACAGACAGTAAGTAAAAAAAAAAATACAAGTTAGTGTTCAGATAACCCAAAAATAGTAGCATATTAAACAAAAATTATTTTCGGAAAATGTAAGTTTGTCCACAGAAGATTTTTTCTTTAAATACAAAAGAAGCAAACTTCCACGTTTTTTTTTTTGTTTTGTTTTGTTTGTTTTTTTCAAATTTGCAAAACGAAACCGCCTGCAAAAATATCAGGGGTACAGCTGATGATATTCAACATGCGCAAGATAGACACCAGAAACCACGACGGTGTTAGCCGGTCATAATTCAAACATAATAGCGGTAAGTACTTAAAAAAAAAAATGAAATAAACCAAGCAGGCTGAGATTCAACCGTCCTATGACTAACAAAGTAACGACAAAAAATGACCCTTGGAAATGCGAATTATTAGTTTAGTATCGTTATAGAACTATGGCTACCATTGGAACTAAATTATCAAAATCAAGGATGAAGGCGAATCTCGTTACATGAATAGAAAAAAAAATGTTTTGAAAATAAGAATAAAAGCTTCTTTGGGATAAAGAAAATCGTAATAAAAAAAGTACTGAAAATTCCATTAAGGTCCAATAATTATTTGATTCATGATAAAATTTGCAACTCTCAATCTTGTATCGCGCGAAAATTCGTTGATGCGAATCGGGTATTGTTTACTTTTTTCGGCAAAAATGACTTTAAAACGGCTAAATTGGACGTTGTTAATGAAAATTTGTTTTTATTTAATTTAATGAATAAATTTTTCCCTTTTCTCTTTATAGTAAAAACATGAAAGCAATTGAGAACGAGATTTTTCTATTCTTAACGATTTCAAAATAAAGTGTCGCCGATTTATTTTTCAAACAAGTAAAACGAAGTGCATTTTCTTGTAAGTTCGGTGTCTCTTAAATTCAAGTTGACAAAATAACAGTCAACATAAGCTGTAAGGTTGAAATGATATTAGACACACAATAAAACAGTAGAATTTTGTACTTAATCTTGAAATATTTGGAGCAATATGGATTGTCATTTAAATTCAAGAATTTTTTTTTTACCATAAAAACTTTTTGACTTGAACAAAAACAAAAAAATTGACAAAAACTTGTATTTTCAAAGCAAACGAACGTAAATATTAAAGCTCTACTTACATATTTTTCATTCGCTTCTTGCATTACTGTAACTGCGATATCTGTCCGACAAAAGGGTGTCAGTAAACTTTATCCCCAAGAAATTAACAATTGACTTCTTATTATAAATGTTGACGAGAAACAAGTGACGTCCAGGTAAGATTTAAGAAAATGCCAATATGTGGGAAGGGAGATAATCGACAGAAACACTATGGCTGCAGCTGCTACTGATGAGATCATTTTGAATTTTTGGTTTAAAGTGGATAATTATTTTTACTGTTGTTCAAATAACGATACTCTGTCCATATTTTCGATAGAGTTAGGAGGTAGAATTGAAATTATGGTTAATAGTTAGGGTTAGTTGTTAGGCTTTGAATTAGGGTTAGGTACGTTTTTGCCACATCATGCAAGGGAAGTAACTAAGACTTCCTAACACTAATCCTAAACCATACTCTTACCAATTAAAATTCAAGAAAATACAGTTTCGAATGCTAATAATTTTTTGCTTATTTTCCTTCTGTAAAATTTCTTGAAAATCTACCAACTTTAGTAAATTTCTCCCATAAATATCTCTAAAGTCTACCTACTTTTAGCCGTTAAAACAGCTAGTTTAAAGATTTGGCCAGTAAGTGATAGCCCCCCCCCCATGGATTACCTCCCTTGAAGAGTATCAGCATTTAGTTAGAAGGCAAATTTTACTCAAAATTAATATCAGCCTGTTATGAAAAATCAAGGCTTTTCTTGAAATGAAATTTTACCTATGTAATGAACATTATATTTTCTGTTTCTCTGTCTGAACCAGTGGACTCTTCCTCTTTGAGTTGACAATTTTGTTGATGAAAATATCTCGTACTCACCATTTTAAAGAAGTTCTGGTCACGTTTTTATTAAAACTCAAGACGAAATAGATTTGACGTGATATTTATACTGTCATCAGCTCTGAAGTAAAGAACTACTTTTAAAACTTGGAGAATGTGGAGAAACCGCTAGAACTCCACAGAAATATAAGTAGGTATTTTTACTAAATTACAGTCTCCAGTATATATATTGTAGAGACCACTCAAACTCAGTAATCAAAAACTGTGCAAAAGTAGGATTCACAGATTTCTCTCTGAAACTTGAGAGAAAATATTCAAAAATTTAGATAAATAGGAAAATCACGAATTAACGACCAGTCACAAGCTAACCTGACAGCAGGCATATTGGGGCTCACAGGAGACCCCCCAATATATATATATATATATATATATATATATATATATATATATATATATATATATAACAAAACCAATGTAATTTTCTGACACACACTTGAGTTTTCAATTTAATTGAGTTCAGACCAGTTTCCAGTACTGTCTTTACATTAAGCCCCATTGAGTCAGTACAGCTCAAATCACAAGTAACCATCTACGATTTCGCTGGGGATGTTTTTTGACTTCGCAACTACAACAATGAACAAACAAATTCTAAAAACTCTAAAAGTTACACTCACTATTACATACATTTACTTCTTCAAACAATAGAGATACTTAAACTCAAATTCACTATGGACTCTTTTTGAGCATATACATAGTTGCATTCCTCAAACTCCTGCTTACTGAAAATGTTGTTTGTTAGGTTGGTATAGCAGAGTCACATAAGACTGCTTCCTGGTTGACGCAGGTTCAAGTCTTGCATGATGCTCATTTTCTTTATTTATTTAAGTGGTCAGCTGTTTGATTTGCTACTCAATTAAATCCTGTGCAAACAGAATATGTATCCAAATAAATTGTTTCTACAATTATCACATTCTGTTGGACATAAACTCTCCAATCTGATGATATGTACATATATATATTATTAAAATATTATTAAAAGATGGATATATAATCCAACAGAAATGATCATAAATTGGATTATATCATTTTGAAACTCTTTTTGAAATGATCTCCCATTATTACCCGGTGAATGTATCATTTTGTCAAGACAACATGTTGAAGTGGCTACCCTATTGGTTGCAGGTTCAATTCTTGTAACAATCTCATTTTCTTTGATTGTTTATTCTATTTACATTGTTTAGGCTAAATGACACAAAATGATATAACGCAATTTATAATCTCTATATATATATATATATATACATATATATATCTAATAATAATCAATCATTGTATCATCCACAGACAGCTGTTTCATTGTATTACAACTCTTCAGTGTGGCTATAGACTATCTAGTATCCCTTCCAGTGTTATGAGGTAGGATCAAAACCTTCGCTTCCGACCCAGAGGCAGATTTTCTACTCCTACCCTACGCAGAACTGGACAATCAGTAGGACCGAATCAACCGATATATTTACTTACGCACAATTCCCCACCACCAGAATGCTCTATTCCAGAGTTGAAAGGAAAGCTTTATAGCATTATGTATTAGAAGTGTTGCTATAAAAATTATTTTCTTTTATTAATATAGTAAGATTTTCAGTCTCAAGATGTTACTATGGAAATTTTAACCAAAATTATACATACAGAAATTTTTTTGTTTGTTTCTATATGTAATTTCCATGTAAGGATCATCAATTGCTTACCATGGGACTATTTTGGGGTATTCAAAAGCAAAAAAATTTATCGTGGCTCCCCAGCAGTGCTGATCAAAACATCACATATTTTCTTAGCTATTCTGTTTCAGGGTAGTCTTAGTATATATAGTTGGCTATTTTATTTAGAGTTTAGTCATGATAAATAGCATGTTGATGCAAAATGTATTAATGGGTCTATTTAGTGATTGACCAATGAGGGATAAGTGAATTTTGCGATGGATAGTACTCATGTGCTCCAGTCCAAACTCATTCAAGTGTTCAGCCCGTGCAATGATTAAATCCATCGTCATCGTTTTTAACCTCCAACCAATACAAACCGTCATCAACCCAATAACTAATCAAAATTAGAAACATTTTCTTTGAGTTAATAGCCAAACATCATGTTCAGCCAAAGAATTTTTCTACAAAATCTAAAAAGTTTACATAAAGATATATAAAAATATCCTATATTCTCACTGATAAAAGTAATTTGCTTTTAACAGAGTTGGCAATTCTTATGCATCTAGATGAAACCAAACTATATTCTGATAGTAGATAATCAGTCAGTATTGTTGAATGGACTCTAAAATCAATGTTCTCCAGACATTTGTTGATTTAGCTTTCTATGATCAATCTCCTATTGTGCCCAACTAATAGTTGTAGAAATGGAACGGAGCCATTTGTGTTACCAGGTACCTAGTTTAGCCATTGTTGTGTTCTTTCATACTCCAGATGACCAAAATCATCTTCAACGTCCGAACTATAAGAAAAAATAGATTAATACCAAAAATTGAATTATCATATATTTGTTTTGATATTTAATACATTTACACATAATTTGCGTATTTAATATATATATAGTTCATAATATATGTTCTCAATTTGGAAAAAATACGAAAAGGAAAAATAGAAAACAGATTTTACCTGTTGCTGATTTTTAATCACAGTGCTCATTTCTAGCCCTGTAAATTGAGGAATTGATATATGAAAATAAGAATTACAAGGATATAAAGCGGGTGAATGTTAACATTTCATTCCTACCACACTCATCAGCAACCGACAAGGTTTTTGACAGTAATTATTTTTTTTAAATTTAAAAAGCCATTTACATTTGAATAATGTATTTTCCTATTATCCAATCAGGTTTAATTGTTTTTGAAGACCTAATGATTCTAACTAATAAATACTACATATATTACCAGTAGCTGATAAGTGTGGTAGGCACAAAATGTTAATATTCACCAAGTATATATTCTTGTAATTCTTTTTTTTGTATATATGTAGTTTTTTAAGTACCTCACTTCCATTTAGTTACAATTAGTACAAAACTAAATACAAAACTACTAAACTAAGTATTCAACTGAATACATTTATAAAATACAGAAATACTAAAGCTATCCGATATTTTCTGACATCACTTCCTTTCAACCATTGGCTATGGAAGCCCTAACTTTTTGCTCTCATTGTGTTCACTTCTCAGCTTGTGCTGATGGTGATTCCCTGGTCATTGGACCAGTAATTTTACTGTTATCTTTTTCATGGCCTCCCAAGCCTCATTGCTGGTAAAGGTCGTAGTCGTTTTTTGACCTGCATATTTCTCTTCAATACCTCGACAAACGTAATGTCTCTTGTCAACTATATTTACCAATGTAGAAAATCTGCAGGCTCATCTCTGATTCATTAGCTTTGATGTTGGTCCTTATTCAACGTCTTTAATAATCTTGAGTTGCTCATTAATATCAAGCCTTCTTAAAGGCAGCATTTATCAGCCTCTTAGAACAGGTAAAGAAATGACATTAGACTCGATATGTGATGTGTTCCTTTCCTATCTCTATGTATCTCTATTAAGTACTAACAACTAGTTATGTCTTGTGGCTACCCTTTCGACGACTCAATTCTCTTGACGCATACGATCGTCCTAAATGTTTTCATGTTCTTTCACTTACTATATTAACAATCACTCTATAACAGGGGGCTTAAGAATAAAGCTGTTTATTAAAAAAAATAGGTAGATATTTACAAAGTTCAACTTTGTCTTGCACAGGGCTCCAACAATAGAATACTGAGGTAACCTAATATCTTATGCATTTTTGCAACTCAAATAACATTTTATTTGAATTTTTGAATGGATTTCAGACAATAAAACTCATACAGTTTAAAGACTTATCGCTGAAGCATTCTCCTACCGAGTAAGCGATAGTCAGAAATAGTGATAAACTCATACAGACTAAAATGAAACTAAAAAGAAACACAAAATTCACCCATCATTGGCAAAAGTTTAAGAATAGTCATTGCTCGCTGTCAAGTCCATGCCTTACCTATATAAAGCATGTCAAGACATAAACTCTCGATAATTCAATTCAACACCATGCAGTCAAGTACTAAGCCCTTCATTTTGAAGCTAAAGTAAATCCTTTTTTCATGTTTTACAACATTTGCCTTTTTTGGCCATTTGCATAGGAGCTATGTGTTTTTCCAGAAAAATTCAGTTTTTAATCATATTTTTGAAATCTTTTGGATGACTTAACTTTTGTATCTTAAACAAATGACTTATTGTGAGATTGCATATCTGTCTAGAAATTTTGTCTTCATAATTGTCTGAATCTGTTATAAATGCAACTCCCCTTTTTTTACAGATGAGCTTTTTGGTAAAACTCTAAAATATTGTTTAATATTCTTCATACTTTTGCTTACAATATTCACTCAGCTACTCTCTGTACCAATTCTATCACTAGTTAATATTGCCATTGCTTTTGGAAGCAAGCTTGCAATGGTATAATTTTTACTACCTATATTTTTGTGAATACTTAATTAGTATTCCACTGCTTGAATCATTCACCCAACTCAATTTTTTGTTGATAAATATTTTTTGTTGCCCTAATATTGATATTGTCCTATGTTCAATGTTTTTCCAAATTTTTTCTGTTTTTCTCTTTGTAAATGAGTGAAGCTAAAAGATTATGAAAAAGACAATGGAGGGAAAAAGATTTTAATCTTTTGTTTAAAAGACTCTTGACGATAAAGTTTTGTTGTAGATAAACTGAATTTCATATCAGTGGAACACAATCCAGATCATCTCATCCACTAAAATACAGAATGAAGATTAAACTCACTAACTGACCTGAGAGATTAACCTGATAATTATTACTCTACATGTCCTCAGATAAGTGTGGAAAGTTTTTCTCATTTTCTAAAAGATTTTCTGTACCAAGTGTTTTCCGTACTCCTTTATGTGTTGTGAATCCTAGTCTTTACTGTTGCTATTGTTTTATTCTATTCTCCAGAGTTTTATGTTTTCAGTTTAATTCTCCTTTAGTTCATACTCTAAATCACTTTATAATTCAGCTTTCTGAAAGCTTTGGCCTTGATGATTTGGACCATAGACGACAATATGTCAGAGAACATTGTGGAGGATTTCATGACAAATTTTGTTCAGAACTGTTTTGTATTATCATGGTCAGAATGTTTGTTTTAATGTGTGTCATTGGATGGAATTAGGAACGTTTACTTTTAACTTCAGTCAAAAAGCTCACTTTTCATTGAATTATGACAGCAGTCATATTAGTGTGCTTTTTTGAAATCAGTTGCTAGTTTGTGGAAAAAAAACATTTCTATCATATACACAGAATCTTTAGAATTAGTGGTAGCTAATGATAACCTTTGGTCAACTTTTTACTCGGTTTGTATTGGCTACAAAAATCTTTTATTATATAATTGAGCAACCATAGCCATGAAAGATGACAAAGGGTTCTTTCCTTTTTATATGTACATATTTGTTTATGTCTTCCAGCATTCCTGGCCACACTATTTTGTCTACAGACTTGAAAATAAGCCTCAGTACTCCACTAAACCTCCTATAAAATGTTTTTTTATTTGTCAAAATAAGGCCCCAAAAAGTCAAAAAGCCTTCATTCTAGGAGAAAAATAACTTTTTAGAAGTACTGGAGTACTGATGCCAATACCAAAACCGTATGGCCAGGAGTGCTGGAATACACAAACAAACATGCTCATATAGAACAGGATAGAACTCTTCACCATCTTTGATGGCTATGTTTGTTCAATAAATAAGATAAAACTATACTTTAATGAATGCTGAAGTTCAGCTTGCCCAGGGCACCTGGAATCTTAAGGCCAACCTAAGTGTTTATATATAGAGATTTCTTTCTCTTTCAACCAAACTGGCTATATCTTAGAGCAATGATTTTCAATTAGTGAGCCTCAACGCATCTGTAAGGAGTTTTGAGGAGAGTTAACTATCCATCCGCAAATAAGGGCTGTGGGACAGCATCCCAAGTATGAATACAAAAAAAAACATTTGAATATGTTTTGACTTTACTAGTACTTTTACGGAGTGTATCAAACTCCTTCCTCTTCAATGATGCAATAAATAATTAAATGTGTTTTCATTAAAGGCCAGAAAGTCAGAATCATAATGTCCTGAATTCCATAAAGTAGAACTGCCAATCTCCATTGCCAGCCATGAAATATGAGAACTATCACACGACTACCTATTCAGGTTTGTATCTTAATACAATCTATATATGAAAATTTCATATTTTTCAATGAATGGCATCTTTTTTTTAATGACATTTAGTTTCAATATGTAATAGCAAAATTGCACAATTTACCAAATTCATTGAAACCATGATCAACAAAATACTTTTGGCAATTGAATTGATAAATTTTTAGTTTGTTCAACTTAGGAACGCATCATCCAATTCCTTTTAAATGATCAAATTTATCCTTAGATACTGATGGTGTGCCTCAACCATTTTAGTGCTTGGTTCACTGTGTTGTTAGATGAAAAAGGTTGAAAATCACTGTCTTGGAGTCTCAGACAAAATGGACTTTGCTATATTCTCTCGCTTTCAGCCAGAATGGCAATAGCCTAAGATTCTCAAACAAAGAAGATTTTCAATATTTGCTTTATTTAAACAATAACTTTAAATTGTTGAAAGTTCTCAAAAATACATAACCAGAATATAAGGCCTGGTAAATGTTACCATAACAATAACAATGATAAAAGTGTTGTAATCATAAGGCATGTCTTTCCAGCAACATCTGTATTTTGATACAGTCATCCAATGGTCACGTAAGAGGTTATTGGTGAATGGAACCATATGTGGGTATCTTTAATTTAATGATAGCCAATGCCTCCTGCAAAAAAAAAAAGGTCTTATAATACACTCAATAGAAACTGTCATGCAACCAATGTCTTTGGGCAAGCATGGTGTGCTGGGGATCATCAATTAAAAAATTGGAAAAAAAGGTGATCGAAAATTGAGTTACTTCTGTCTTGCTCTTTGTTGGGCGGTGATCACCAGAAAAAAGTTTTGATTTTCAGAAAATAAACACGAATGCTGCTTGCCAAAAACTAAGGGATCAATTTAGCATAAACTTACATTGCAAACTGGACACCACCCCAACTAAATTCTAATTTTAGGATGAATTTTCAAAAACCAAAAAAAACATTTTTTTAAACATGATAAAGAGTAAATGTCCAAAGTTATTAAAAAAAAACTAGACGTTGAAACAGTTCTACTTAATAATTAATAGAAATTTATTTTTCGCTTCTTTAGACAGAAATGTATGCTTTTTTCTTCCTAGTAAAACTAATAAAAAACTTAAGGACAAAATTTTTACATTCCAATTTTACATTTTTAGAATAGGATGTGGGTTGTTGGTTTATTTGTAAGCATTCACAAAATTTGATTTGATACTATTTATTTGATCCATCTGATCTTTCAGAGTTGTTTGAGCTGTTCAATAAAATCATTATGAGAAATTTTGTGTTCCTTTGTTTTTTCTTGAACCTTTAAATGATCAACAAATAAAACACAACATCTGTGTCGATGAAAGGAGACCAAAGTAAAATTTGAGAAAAAAAACATATAATTTACTTTAAGTAATTATCAGTTTATTCATTTTTTGCAATAAGAATATTCATATTCAAGACAATAAACATGCAGATTCATAAGTGAGAAAAAAAATGTTTTTGACAAAACGGCAGTCAACAAGATGCCAAGTTGGCAAAAAGGATTTTGATGAAACATCTGCATTATAAAATAGTTGTCATCTGACTGTGTGTTGGTGAAACGATATTCAACAAAAAGTCCAATTGCCCCTAGAATTACCTATTTGAACAAAAATTTCAATCTTGAATTATTCAAGACTAGACAAAATAAATAAAATCATTCAGCTAAGATCTGAGTGAGAACTTAATCATGATCATCAACATCAAATGATATTGACAATGGCGATGACCTTCCTCTGTTTGAATTTTTTCATCAAATGATGTAGCACTATGGATAAACCCATAACTGACCAATCTCTTTTGTATAAGCACATAATACTTCAGAGAAGAGAAGGAAAGGCACATCATACCTAGCCTTTCTTTTTCCTCTATGATTACTGGCACTTCAAGAAGAGAAAACACAAATCCTATAAAGTCACCACTTTATCATAAATTGATCTTTGGATCATGTCATACAGCTAACACTGAATGATCAGAAATGTCTCCTCAGATCAACCCACATTGAAACATTAGAAGGTTGGTAAAGAGAAAGGAAAAAAACATACTGACCTGTCCACCATTCATTTCCAAGGCTTGAAGAGTGTTGGTCACTTTTTCCTTATGTTTTTTAACTGATAAGCGTTTAGCCAACTGCAAAATATAATTATTTTTTAAATGATTCAATATCACTTCTAATCCACAAATTTGATAATGATATATTCTGTGAGTATTTATTAAGATCATCCAAGTCTGTCGCAAGGTCACAATTCTAGGGGTTGTGAGACTAACATAATGGCAATTATTCTACAGCAGGTGTCACTTACAATCATTTATTAAGCTTAGTGGAGGTGTGATCGATGCAGTTGGTAACGATTCAAAAAATGAAATTGGCGGTTTATGTTCACTTTGCACCAATGCCCTTGAGAAAGCCATGACTCAATTTCTTTACCCCCACCCCCCATCAAAAAAATATGGGTAAAATAGTAGGACAGATTGGGCTCTCTAACTTTTTGGGAGGTTACCAGTCTAGGGAAAAGGACAACTCTGATTCCAAAACAGAGAGTGGAGCCCGCTTACGGGAGTTCGATGCTTGATTTGACATCCTTCCAGCAGCTCCTGAAGCTAAGTTGATGCCAGACGTATCACTCTCTGTTTTCCTCTCGACTACATTAACGAGGCTGATAGGAGCTTTCTGACGACCGGGCATTCCAGGATCTCTGTATGCTTTGCCTTGGATGGGGTGTTTAATTGTCTTTAGAGACTGAATCAAGGCTATTAAGCTTATGTAGCATTGGCACAGGATCATGATATTGGGGCACCCAGAATAAAACTCACTACACTAGTGGGGCTTTTTTGTTAGTCTCACCAAAAAACTAACATTCATAATTTTAATGCAAAGAAACCTTAAAAGAACCAAAAACATTAAACTACATTCTCTTATTCTTGCCAACTTGGCTCAAAATTTGAATAGCAATCTGGGCTTGGAGAATCAAAGCATTTCAATCGTTCTCTCAAATGGTCAGTTTTGTATATCTTCTTAGGTTTCAGATCAGTCAAGTTGCCAGATTTTTGCAGTTTTGACTAAAGAAGAGGCTAGTGCTGTCAAAAGTTTTAATTAAGGAAAAAATAGCAATATAAGGTATAGCTTCTGGGGGCTTTTTTGTTTATTCCCACCAGACCAAAATTTTCATGAACAGTAGGAGTATAAACGTCAAGTTTATTTCATTAGTTAACAGTAAAATAATGAATACGGAGAGTTATTAATTTTTTTTCCAAAGGAGTTTCTTTTATCTTTCAAGTTCTTTTTTCAAACAAACATAATGAAAATGTTATTTTCTCAAAATTTAGCTTTTTTCAGTATCTGACATGATAATAAGTTGGAGGGTTTTATTTTTAGTCTGTCAGTAATATTTTGGGCTTGTATTGTGAAAAAGTTTGGAGACCAATTGTGTAATAACAAAAAAGGTTAGCAAAATTTTTTTCTGGGTTCATGATAAAAAAGGGGTTCTGAAAGCATTCTTCAGTAAAGTTTGACAGAGAAGCTTGATCAAAATCGTTATTATAAAGTTAATCATATTAATATTACATAAAAAACATTTTGGTTTTAATAAAAATTTCAAATTTCAGAAATCTCCAGACTCTTATTATTTGATTTATACAAGATAAGATTCTTTATGAGATTCTAAAGGATTCTTTTTAAACATGTCATTCTTTTATGAAATGGTATGTTTTTTTTAATAAAGAAGTGTATGTATACATTCTTTCTATTATCAAGTTTAAAGGTTCTCTCTCGGACTCTTAGGAATATTTGGGGTTTGTATCATGAGAAAAGGTTTGAGATCACTGTTTTGGACGTTCAGCCTTCAGTGACAGTTGGCCTAGTCATATAAATAACAAATCTTTTGTCAAGTATTTTTGATATAAAGAAGTAAAGGGATAAAACAGTAGAATTAGACAGTGATTCCATAAAACAAATGAGTATTAGAAAATACAGGTCAGGTTAGTCACTCAGTAGAAACAATCATGTGACCAACATCCATTGACAGCATGCAGTGTTGGAGAGGAATTATAAAAAAAGGTACTTTTCTTATCTTTTGTTGGGCAATGATCTCTAAGAAAAAAAGTCTGAATTTTTCAAGCAACAAGCATGCATCCTGCCAGACACCAAACGTTGGGTCGATTAAGCATAAAATTACATTGTAAATCAAACTCCATTTAAAAACCTCATTTTTTATTTTGTTTTTTGAAAATTTGGGGGGAATTTTCAAAATACAAAAAAAATATTTCAAGACATAATGAGGAGTAAATGTTGAAATTTCCAGCCCTCTAGCTCTATTGGTGTAGCCCATGCATATGATACATGTACAGCAAGCCCAATTTGAAAACTGAAGAGACCTTTGTTGACAGTTTATGATGTGAAAACTGATAAAAATATTGAGCAAAAAGAAAAGAATTAGAGGTGTTTAGAATCAATCATAACCAGCCTTCAGTTGGGTCCAATAAAACCCTTAATCAAAGCAGCCAAAAGACGAAATTCTGTATAACTATATGATGAATGGTTTATGAGGGTATTTGAAGAACTACTTACATCCAAGCTCCAAAACTGTCCATATTGAGCTTTTTTAAATGTCATTCACCAGGGTATTAGATATAGGGTAATATTTGTATAGTTTTTTTTTTGTACTAAATTACCCATCTTATATACCTGCATATAAGGTAATAGAATTTTATGTAGATTGTTATTTCCAGAAACAAAAGAGCCTAAGAAAAACTATCATCATCATCATCAATCCATTGCTGGACATAGACTTCCCCTAGGATTTGCCACACTTCTCTATAGTGGGTGTTGTGGAGCCAGTATTTTCTGAATTTGTCTAGGTCATCTCTATTACTCTGCCGGGCTCAATCATGCATGTGATCTCTGGGGATCCATGTTGTGAGTCGCGATGACCATCGGTTGTCTGCCATTCTTGCAACATGGCCAACCCATTGTTATTTTAGTTTTTTAATAGATTCTATGATGTCCTTGACTCCTATCTTCTCTCAGATGTATTGTACTGTCTTGTGGTCTCTCCATGTGAGGTTGAGCATAATTCTTTCATAAGCACGTTGCATGGTTCACAATTTGCGGGTTTGTCTTTTGGTTAGATTCCATGTTTCAGCTCCATAAGTGACTAAAGAAAAACTATAAAAAATGATAAAGATACTGGACATAATAAGGGGATGATGAGATGTATTAAATCAGATATGGTTAGTAGAATCCTTAATCCAAAAGCTTTGGAACCACGGATGCCAGAAAATTAGAAGTTTCAGATTTTGTATTTCTTTGGATTTTGGAATAGAGCATATGCATACTGAGATGAACATAAATGTTTTCTCTTTTTCTTATCACTGTTACTCATGGAGTAGCTGCAGCCATTTTTATATTTTCAACAATATCTTCATATAGATGAGAGAATAAGCAAAAAATACAGTGATTAATAGATGTAGGTCTGGTGATGATAATAATTTGTCTTGATTGAAACTTGTTTCATCTTTCATCATTTGTGATGTGAATATAGTTTTTTTTTTTAAGCAATACACAAAGATAACCAAGCTTTTACTGTAGTCAAAATGAGATAAATGCCTTGGAAACCAGCCTCATCTTTGAATCAGCAAGATCAGGTGTGGAATTTCCCATTTATGACACCATGTTGGCTTTTAAACAGTTTTGGATTTTGGAAACATTTTGATTTCGGGAGTTTCAGTAAGGGGTACTCAATTTGTATTGGAGATTCAAATTTATGTACAATGCCCCCAACCCTTTCTCTGTTCAGCAAAGAAAACCATGCCATACTGAAATCTATACAAGCCTGACTTATGCAACTAGCAGATAAGCCAATCTATGCAGCCTCCTACAATTTTCTCTCTCTCCACCAGAATCTCTAGTCCTCTATCTGGAACTCATTCACTCCAGATATAAACCAAACTTTTCTATCTCCCTTCTACAAATTGCTTTCTTAGGTAACTCTCTTTTCTTATGAACTATGCACCAGATGAAAGCTATATGATTGATTGGAAGATTCATCGTGGCAACAGCATCAACAACACAAACATATTCGATCATCCAAACAAAACTTAGAATCTTAATTATGGACAAAGTCAGTGAACATAAATTCTTGAAATATCTGAGAGCCTGTTGACATGAAAGAGGCCCAATGGCTAAGAAAGGTTTTGTTCTGTTTCATAACCCCGACATCATAAAAGTTTGCATTTTACACCCGCTGAGGGAGTCATTGTGACCATTCATGGATACTTATTTCTCTGGGCCCCTAAAGAATCAAGCAAAGACTCACAGCCATCAACAATGTCTTCAGATAAGGATTTAGCGACTCTCCAACCGTCTCACTAAGTTGAACTAGAGCCACAGTCGCACTCGAGAAAACTTCATCATCAGGATGGATCTGCAAAAACAAAAAAAATAAAATAAAATAAAATAAACCTTATTCTAACAGTGTGAATAATTTCGTTATGTAAAAGCCAATGATGGCTTTTATTTATTTTTATTCTTGATTTCTGTCATGCTAAAGAAAACAGCTATCCACATCACTACTATTGATGTTTTTGTTGCAGGAATGAAAAAAAATAGAAACATCCGAAATTTCTTGAACAAAACACGCTTTTTGTATTAAAAAAAGAAATTTCAGTTGCTTTATTATTTCTAAATGATTAAAAAAACAACATATGAAGAATTATAGAAAATCAACACAAAAATAATTTTTTTTGAGGTATGTGATTTTTGTTTATAATGAATACATTCATACTAAAATATCTATTTGTGTAGTTTTATCCTTATGTAAATAATCCTGTCATTCTTTGACTGGCACAATGCTAGTTAATGTACAGAAAGGATGAGAACTTTGGAAAACATACTTGTAGGTAATCACTATCATTGTGATATATTCGGTAACACAGTGTGACATTTCTGATTAGACGGACACAGATGTCATACCATAGCCAATCGTGGTTTTGTCGCAGGAGGCATGGCACCACATTGTGAAGTCAAAATCAGGGGGATCAAGATTTGTTTAGAGACGTCAAAACCAGTGCTCTTAGGTTTTAGTGACAATCATTGAGAGGACTATGAGAATTTTTGAGGGCTACCTATCCACACGTTTGCGTCTATGGTACCCCTACATTTAACCAACCTTGTGTCACATTCTGTTCCGGGGTGGGGTGGGGGACAGTTAAATAGATGGTGTTATAAAAGGAGATCACGGCTGACGTGATCAAAGTACGTCTCTTATATTCAATGAAATGACAAGATGAAAGGAAGACATGACACGGGATCGACTGACATATTGCAAGCTGCTAATGTATATTTTTCCAGAGAATACATACACAAAGGGACTAGAAAGCATTCCTGCTAGCGATGGTGCTCAGGTCCTTCTTCCCAAAATTTTCAGGAGGTCAGAAGTAGTCAGAATATTCTGAATAAAGAAGCCTATTCCCTTGTCTAACCCAAACTGACCTAATATGCAGGGGCAGGGCTGAAGGAAGAGGCTATTTTAAATCGTCATCCCAGGCCCCCTACTGAGGAGGTCCCCCCCTCATCCCAAAAACCTTTATGAATAGTAGTTCACCGAATGTATTTCTACCAATAATCATCATCATCATCATTATCAGTCTTTTAACATCCGTTGTTGGACATAGACCTTCCCAAGAATCCGCCACATTTCTCTATCGTGGGCATTGCAGAGCCAGAACAATATACAATAATAAATTGACAAAATGTAAGCAGGAGCCCCACAAAGACCCAAGTTACCAAGCCACAAAATCTTCAGCTACTCCTCTACTCATACATAAGATATATTGATTGGTTGTTTCTTGAATTTGATGTTTTTCAAGGTGTTGCTGATGACTGATTTTGATCTCCGTATATCCAATGATTTGTTTTCATTATCTTTATTTTTGTAGCCGTTTTTTTTTTTTTCTACAAGATTTCAGTTGGTCCAATTTTTCTACAATTGAATATGCTATCTGCTGCGGGTTCTTATTGGATATATCTCACAATTACAACATTTTGTTACAGGAGAGCTACAGAAAGTGTTGGTTGAAAAAAGCAAAGACTGACAGCACTTATGTTTCTTTGCAGATTATGGAAGTGAAAAGAGGTGAAACATGGAAGGGAAAAAAAAACAACACATTTTCTTCTTCTCAAAAAAAATTACTGTAATAGATGTGGAAGAATCAAAAACATAAGCGGAATAGAGCCAATACCATAAGAGTGGTGAAAACTGGAGGCCAGCACTCAACAAGACCAGATGTCTTGGTCTGAAAAATGCTATAGCAATGGAACATAGCCTACAAACACCAGATCAGATTATAAGCAAACAATTATTTTCGCTGTGATGTTATTACCTTTACCCAGCAAAACCAAAAGATAACTAAGATTAAATGCCAATCTCTTTTAGGTCTAATGCCAAATTCATTGTCGGGTTCACATCTAAAATAGATTGAAAAAACGAAAACATAGACAATAACTATGGTTTCAGAGAACAGTGGCCTATGAGAGAAGAAAACCAAAATTCTTGTCTTCCAGATTCACTCATGAAAGACTATAAATAGAGCCGCAGAAACGTTATGAAATAAAAAAATGTACCAACCAACGCTGCTCGTATACTGGGAATGACTTTGTCCAAAAGAGGGCGGCATTTTTCAGCAGCAGAAGAAACCTCCAAGAGTTCTTTAAATCCTTGACGGGCCACAAATGTGTATGGATGGACAGTCTCGCGTAAACCCTAGGAAAACAAATCAGTTAACATCAGTCAGTCATTTAATCATTGTTTTTCTGCAAAATAAAGAATTGTTTCAATTGATATTGTTTTCCACTTGTTTATATGTTAACATTCTTCGTATACTTTTTTGTTTTTATTGATAGTAATTATGCCAACGCTCTTCTATTCAGGTTTCTTGAGGGGATAAAAACTAGTGTAACATTTTGGGTGTAGTTACAGGTTGTAGATGTAGCATTCTCCAGGTTTAGTCGGTTGTTTTCATGTTTAGGCTGGATTGAACTTTGGGCCTTCTGCCTTTGTTTTCTTCTCTTTCACAGCCTTAAACAAAGCATTTTGATTTAGACAGAGAGCTTTATCAAAAACTTGGAAAG
Organism: Thysanoteuthis rhombus; assembly: GCA_963457665.1. NCBI lineage: Eukaryota > Metazoa > Mollusca > Cephalopoda > Oegopsida > Thysanoteuthidae > Thysanoteuthis > Thysanoteuthis major. The sequence continues at coordinate 63,214,512 of OY735214.1, read as the reverse complement.
TAACATCACTTGTCTCTTAATTCAGCAAACCTCAAGCTCCTATGCCATGAGACCTCTACTAATTCATTACTGAAATCTTCCCTGATACTTAGACTTTATCAACACCAATCATCTCATGCTCATTATTGATGTGAGGTTCCATGTCTGATCAGAGGGTACTTTGTAGGTACACACCAGCTCACCACTGCCATCTTCTCTGAGACTGACTATTTTTGTATGAATATCAATCATCAGAAGTTCATTAGAGACATGTGTAACTAGAAGGTATTAGGTGGGTACAGGGTCATAGACACTAGCTCATTAAATCTTCCTTGACATCCAGACTGGTTTTTGTCAACACCAATCATCTGATGTTCAATATTGACATGTGTGGCTCCATGTCCAATCAGAAGTTACTTAGTGGGTACAAGGTCATTACAGATAATGAGAATGTGAAAATTTGTGTTTTTGAAATCCATAGGTAAATTACAGACGTTAGTATACAGTATAATTCATTTAGATGAAAATACATTTGATACATGCAAAATAAGAATTATAAATTGGAAGTTTTTTTTCTGATCGCTTACCTCAGCAAGGATAGGGAGAACAGGATCAAATGGCACAGATTCAGGATCTGTGCGCCAAGAAAGTTTATGTTTCACAGATCCATGCACTAACCTTATTGGAAGAGGAAAAATATCGATTTTCAAAAAATTTTTTTTTAAATTATCCTACTTAAACATGAAATTTATTAAAAAAATTGGATGTGTTCCATTTAAAAATTGAAAATTTTCAAATAAAAAATCAAAATTATTTAATTAAAAAATGAAAACTCAGTAAATTTAAAAAATAAAAAATGATCGTCTTCAGGTCTTTTTTAACTAAAATTTTCTCCACAATACAAAAAGTTAGAAATCTTCAATCAAAATCTTTTAAAAAATCTTTAATAAAAAAGAATAAAAAATATAAAAATTTAGAAATCTTCAATCAAAAACCTTTGAAAAATCTTTTGATGTAAAAAATATTGATAAAAAATAGTCAATTTCACAGGGTTTGTTGGAAAGTATCCAGCCATTTAATATTAACAAAAATTAGCCTACCTAAGGTGATGGCACCTTAGTCCCCTTCAAAGTACTCCCCTTGGGACCTCAAACTATTATCCAAGCATTCCTTCTACTTTCAAAAAAGCCTGTGAAGTCCTCCTTCAAGATTGCCATCAGCTGTCCAGTCACATTCTCTTTAATCATGTCCCTAATCTGAAATCTCCACCTTTCAATGGTGAAAAGCTAGTACTTTCTGGGGGCCAAATCTGGACTGTAAACAGACTTGGGTTATGCAATGTTTTGCCAAAGAAGCCGGTACAGTATGTGAAGAATACTTGCCTGGTATGGTCACACAGTTTACGGAATCAATCAATAATGTTTTACTGCCAATTGAGAAACCCCACAGGAGAGTGTCTAATTATGTAGGTGCAGTAAGGTCCTCTTCTATTAGTTGCTGAGTTACATTAAAATGGCTGGATACTTTCTGGACAGGCCTTATATAATTAGGGAAAATGATATATTTAAAAACTGAATATTCTCGCTTAAAAATATAATGCTTGAATTTAAAAGATATAAATAATCTATTTCAACAGATATCAGTTTTGAAATGTCAACTGATTTTGAAAACTGAAAATTACTTCAGATGCAAATTAGTCACAAATGAGGAATAAGAAATCCTAATTTAGAAGCCTGGAAAATAAAATAAAATCAAAGGATGAAAAATTAATTTCATAGATAGTAGGAAAATTTCCCACCTGCAGTTGTGATTGCATTTACAAGGCGCCATTTTCTTTGAAACTGGTATTTGATAGATATAGAGAATTTTTTGTGTACCTTAGAAGAATCAATTGTAGGACATAAGAGGAAAAGAGTTTGAAGATTTCTCAGATCTACACCTTTATAACATTTTTTTGATATGATCTCTTCTTTTCATCTGTAGTCACAATATTTTGTCCAATTCATTCCTTTAGCTCTCTTCAAGTGTAAAATGTCATATCCATAAGGGAAGAGAGTCTTTCCTATTACACCCGAAGAGGACCATACAAATGAATCGACCAAAACATTGTGACTACATTGAAGATGGAATGAAGAGTTTAAACTATCCGAAAAAAAAGTTGGTATGTTAATGACTCTTCTCAAAGATCTGTTTCCATTTCAGCCAATAGTTGAGGCTTTTCTTTCATTGTTAGGTAACTGCTGTCAAGTATGTCCAACCATCAGGAGGGAAAAAACGGCTCACCAACCATATGATGTTTTTTTTTATGGTTGCCAGTGCAATGAAAAAATTTCCTCCCCTCTTGCAGATAGAAATAAACGCTATAGATGATCATAGCCAATTTGAACCCAACAAGAGGTGAGAGAAGTAACATATTCAGTGATCACCCCCTAAACCAATTTTTAATTGATCACCCCCAATACATCATGCTGCAAAAAGACATTGATCATGAGATGCTCTCTATTGATTGACTAGCCAGACTTGTATATGTAAAGTTTTTGAGTATGTAACACTTTTAGATTAACACATAGATACCACAATCGGATCTTAGGCAGTAGTGCCAGGGAGCACTACTCAGATCCAAGGCAGAGTGCACAGATGCTACACTCTGATCCTAGATAAAGGCGCCAATCAATACATAAATGATTCTGTCATTTTTGATAGGTACTACGCTAGTCAAAGAACAATTCTTACCAGCAGGGAATTCCTCCGTTGGCATATACAACAGAAAATGTGGACTGATTTTTTGTAGAGTTGGAAAACTGAAAAATAAGGTTTAATAAATAGTAGAAATAGAATTCTTTTGACATTCACAGGGTACATCAATTTTTGTATAACTGCTTCTCAATAGAAAAAAATGTTTCTTGTTTTGAATAGATTATTTTGTAAATCTTGGATCAATCTACAGACGTGCTTACATATAAGTAACATGAGACTTGCATATCACGTGAGAAACAATTACAAAAACCATTTCAGTCATCTGCAATATGAGACAGAAAGAGAAAAACTTGACACTTGTTTTTAGATTAAGAAGCATAACAGTTCCTAATGGTTAATATACAAGGCTGAATCAATAAGTTCATAGCTTGATACATACTTATTGGTTGAATTCTGATCTGAAATTTTCACTGTATAATGTATGATTGATATGAATATTAGAGGAGTGTTAATTTGCATTGACATGGAAGGAGATTTTATTGAAAAATAAATACACTGTAGGCCTGTTATAACACGGTGCAATATAATGGAGAATCGCTCATAACACAGTTTGAGCACAGACCCCAATTTCAAAAATATTAAATTTAGCTCTCAGAATAATAGCTGAATACAAAAATATAAAGACCCTTACTAAATCTGGTCAACACCAACTGCAGGAAGAAAAATGAATTAGTCAAGAACATTCCAGTAATCATATTGTGGTATTTTTAGACTGAATAATGATACACAATATATATCACAGTTTGTTCAGTTTCAAGTCAAAGCAAAAATTCAAACAAAAAAAAAAAAAACTTCTATTTTCTTTAAACTTCATTCCCTATCCCTGGTTTTCTCTTCATTTCTGTTTTGGAGTTGGTCTCTTGAAATTGGGGGTGAGGGAGGTCTCTAGACTTCGAGTAAGGTTTGGAAAATTTTTTTTAAATCATTACAACGTGGACTCACTTTTAACACAATAAAAAATGATGGACCCCTATTATAACAGGTCTACGATGTATTTTTTTTGTAAAATGGATGTTTTTTTTAAACTTTGGCCTGTGGGATTATTGATGTACAAACTTACAACCATTATTACCAGGATACAGTGATATCTGAAGTCATGTGTGGCCAACTTGTCTATAAAGCCAGTGGATACTCTTTTATTACAGGGACCTTCATCTTTACCTCTTTCAAATGACCAAAGATATCCAAATCCAGGATTTATTAATTTCTATAATATATCTGGTTGATTTCATCTTGGGTGTGTCAAGAGTGAGGTGGCCAAAAAGAGCCTTATCCCTCTTCAGGCTGTTGACCACAGCCAAATTGCCACGTAACCTGTAGCCTCCCTTGGTACTGAACACATGGCCATTGAACTTGCCTTGAAGTTCCTCCCTCTGGTACAGGCACATTAATCCCAGAAATAAACAAGAGATTAGTTTTATTTAATACTGATCCCAAGAGAAGTGATGCTAGCAATTGGATATGTATGATGTGAAGTGAATTTGAGTGAAAGTGAAGCTCAAATAGAACATCATAAAAACGTTGGTTGGTATGTTTGCAATGAAGCAGAAGAGTTACTGTATTGTTTGTTGCTGCAGAAGTTGTGTTTTTGTCAGTCTTGTCCTTTATTGTAAGTCATTCAAGTTGTTTGCCTGTTATGTTGGCCAACAAAGCTGTGTGGCTTCTTGTGTTGGACTGTCTAGCATAGAAAGAATTGCTGTCGTGATTTTTCTTAACCTCTGTTTACATCACAATATGCCAAAAAGGAGCCATAAAATTCTTCTCTTAAGTGAAAAGTTGAAAATTCTTGACTTGACAAGGAAAGAGAAAAAAATTATATGCTGAGCTTGCCAAGATCTAGAGTAAGAATTAATCTTTTATCTGTCACATAACTCTCATAACAGCATATGGTTATCATTGTGCTATTTATTTCAGTTATCATTCTTAATCTCGTTGTGTCTAATCAGACTTTAACAGAGATATGCATGGGATGTAAAACATAATATATGTAGGGTTTAGTTCAATCTGCAGTTTCGGCTTCTGTTAGGAGTTTTAGAACGGATAAGGTGGGGACTACAGTACAGACGTGATGTATACATAGCAGAAATGAGATTAGCTATTTAACCTTCTTAGAGAGAATTGAAAAGTGAGAGGGTTCCGAAGGGAGAATGGAAAATATACATATACATATATATATATATATATATATATATATATATATATATATATATAACATACATACCAATTTTTAACTGAATATATGTTATCTCGTGTCAGTTACGACATTTACTTTGTATTAAGTTGTTCTATTTGATTTGTTCTGTTAATGAAAGTTATGTTATTGTTTTATAAACATTTTAGGAAGCTGCTGTATATTTCAAAGGAAATATTGTCTATTTGAGGCTGTTTTCATCTATTTAGAATTGCTCTCAATTTTTAAAGTCTTCATGTTGTGAGCGTTTCCTACAATTTTTGTGTTTTTAGTGAGTATTTTGCAGATATTGGCAAATGTATTTTTGACAAATGGAGCTAGATGGTATGTCATATCTAAATACATATATATATATAAGTATGTGTGAGAGTGTATGAACATATATATCTTTTCATGTACATTTACAGTTATATGTATGTGTATGCATATATACCAAGGGTGGATGCAGGGTTTTAAGCGGGAAAGGAGGGAGTCCAAATGGAACAATTCATTTTCACATTTCATTTTCAATACGTGAAAAAGAATTTCAGCATTAACATTTTTAAGGTTAATTTATGATTACTTGGGATGATTCAGGTTTTTTACTCATAAAATTTCTAAACATATAAACGTACTTTGTCCACGCACGAGGGAAGCTGGGGCTAGATCCTTCTAGATCTGCACCTATTAAGATATGCACATACACATTATAAATATATATACAAGTACGTAATTTTCTGTGCTTTCAATCCATTAGAGTCATTGAAAATCCTGGAAATTTTTCTAAAAGGTTTTACCAGAGGAGTTATTTATACATTGTTACAATGATAATGAAGTGATCACCCACTTCCTGTCATTTTTATGAAGATACGGCTTACATGGATTACATCCCTTTTGGTTTGGAAAATGGAGCAAAAATGAAAAGTCAAAAATTCTAAAATCTTAATTCTTTTGATGATTTGAAATTTTTTAGGATTAAGGTGAGGGTTGGATTTGTTGGTAACAAAGAAAGTAATCAGAAGATTTTCAAATATTAATTCTTATAAAAATTTTGATTTCTTCGGGTTAGGGTTAGAGATTGGGTTGAAATTAGGGTTTATGATATTAAAGAAAGTAAGCGGAAGAAGGGGACTATAATTCCTGTTTGCTGTAAGTACACTCTTTATGATTATAATTACATTGTAAATAGAACTTCCCTCATAGAACCTTCGAAAAATATCTTTCTAAAAACTTATAAATTTCCTTAAGATTCTAGGGTCTAATGGATTGAAAGCACAAAAAATTACTGTGAAAATTTTTTTTTTCTTTCAAATATTCAATCAAACCAAATCTTAACCTTACTTATACATAAAGTAAAATTTTAAGCTTTCGAAACTCACCGGATCTACTGTCTTCGGATTCAAACGGGCAGATGGACGGTCAATTCTAAGAGTCGAAAGTGATGATGCTACCGCTGAGGCACTCATCGACTTGCCCCGACTAGATGAGGCTGAAGATGCAGTTTTTGAACTGTTACGACCAGTTCCGGCACTGCTACATTTTCTGTGAGCATCTTGTTTAGAGACAGAGGACGCATCCTTGCAAGAACTAGTTTCGATGTTACCACTGCTGCGGCTACGCACAGGACACGCAGTTTCTCCTCTAGGACCGAGATTAGTTTGAGACGCTTGCTTTGAGTGGCTAGGTTTCATTTCTTCTACCTTTTTATTTTTCTTCTCCAAACATTGGCTACATTTGACTGGAGGGACAGTTTTCAAAATAAAAACAATCAGAAAATGCTCAGCACAATATTCTGGTCAGTGCTCAGGAATCCAAGCACTTTGCGACTCAAACTCCCACATTCTTTGAAATGCTTATACCGCAAGAACCTGAAATAAATAGTAGAGTAAATATGAATAGACAATACAGGCATAGGATGAAGATAACAGCCAAGAACATTCTAGTAAGTAATCAATTTTTGATTGATAACAAAGATGGAGGAATTTTGTCATTATTTTGATATTTATTTTACAGCACTGCCCTAGACACCTTTTGCAGCCTTCTAAAGATGGGAGATTTCTCTCATTTAGAGAATTCTGTAAAAATCAGAATGAATTGAGATATGTGAGGAGATGGGTGAAAACTTTCCAGCCAATCTGTAACAAATTTTAGCAGTTCACCAGAGAAAAATGAAGTCTTGCATTATTCTAATGGAATATTACACCTTTTCTCTAAACTAATTCCAGATGCTTGGTGGTTCCTGCCTCCAATAATTTTAGGAACTTGTTCAAATCAATCATTTGGTTCTCTAGAAAGAGAACTTTTTTTCCAATCCCATCATATACACAGCATCACCTTCTTAAGATGATGACAGGCCTTTGGTATGGTTAGGGGTAGTTCATTTGGCTTGCTTCACAATCTCTTGAATTCCAACAATTTCTTTGAAAAAAACTGGAACAATTCCATTATGTGAAAGTCATAAATCAAAGCAGCTAACGTAACCAGGTAGGTGCCAATGATTTAAAATGCTTGATTTGGATATTTTGATCATGTTGGCTCTCCCAAATCATATAACTGATTATTTTCAGTCTTGATTCGATCACTATCAAACTGAACTGATCTAACCGACTGTGGAGCATCTTTCAATAAGAAATATTCAGCACAAAATTTTGAAACCCCCTTTTGGCACATTAACAGAACCTTCTTTATAAACTGCACAATTTTTTTGCACTCAAGTTACCTATTCAGAATTTTTTAAAAACATAATGAGCCAAAAATCTTGGTCATTTTTTTCCATCTTCAATATTAGAATCAATGAGCAAAAATATGCTAATTTTTACAAAATTTTAAAATGTGCACTTATATGATAGCTGCCTTAATACAATCAAAAGCAATCTTTTTGAATGAAATAAGTCAAAACTAAACGCTCCAAATGCTATCTAATGACAAAAACAGAGTGAACTTTTAGCCAACACAGTATATACACACGCACACACATATATATATATGTGTATATATAAAGATATAATAGTTTCATTAAGTAATTTTAAAATTATGCACAAGATTGCGTTTTTTGAGATATTTTTTTTACATACTTGAAATTGCAGCTTTATCTTGAAATATTGAGATTTTCTTCAAACATTGAGGTATTTACAGAGGAGGGAATATAGGAGTTTATTTTAATACAGAGACCAGCCAGTAGCTGGAGTTAAATCTTTACCTTTTCCCAAGCAAGTTGAAAATTACTGCAAGAAAACCAAATAAAAACTATGCATGCAGATTAAAAATTAGAGCGAGCAAATTGAAAAAGTAAGAAAACTGAATTGATAAACATCAATAATCAAATAATTTCAATTACTGCTTCAATCGCTGCAAAATGTTGATTTTTTGAGTCAAAGAAAGTTTGTTTTTATAATAAAATTCACAGGTCTTTTTTACTGGCACCCCTCAAAAGCTAACACACTTAATTTTAAAGAAAAAAATAGAATGAATCGAGAAATAAAGAAGCTGTAATGTCTGTACCATACCTATATTATATGTAAAAGGGAAACAACTGTCTCTGGATTATTGCCCTTGACCTCTGACGGCCAATGGCTAAAAACAGGACTCGGGCACTTGACATCCAAGTGGCTTGCCAAGTATTCATTTGTCCTCCTAACAACCATTTCTAATCTGCACTAATCCTGAATGAAGCTGATTGCACCTAATCATCAGTATTAACCCTAAACCCTTAACAGCACAAATGTCACAGTCGCCTCATACAAGATTTGAACTTACATCCTTTAGACTTGAAAGCTTGTCTGTCACTGATGATGCTCAACCAGCTTGGTTATAGAGGCAAACTAGCAGCCAAAGATGCTTCCACATTTTTTTTGTTTTTTTGTTTACTACCAAATAGTAGTAGTAGAAGATGTAATAGTTTTAAGCTGTTTTGATTTCCCATGTGAAGAATTTTCATTATTAATTTTGAATCTTTCGTCTTCCAACCATGGTCATTGTATTTTATTTTTGTCAAACACACGTCCAAGTTGGAGTTGATTTTGTGCCCCTGATAAGAACAACAACAACAATCTCCATCAAATTTAGGGGAGTAAATTCTTCACTGGTCTATCATGTCAAGTTGAACTCAATCAAATTACAAAATAAACATTTATCTACTGAAATGTGAAATCACAACAGACAAGTCTAATATATCTACAAATTTGATTATTGCATATACAATACAATAGTTGTAGTAATCATCTAAGCTTCTTAATGATCTATTTTTACTGTATGTAGATATTTACTAAGCTCAGCTTAGTCTGGAACAAGGCAAATAGGTAGAACTGATTGTGGAGGGAGGAGGGAAGTTACATCACTCTTCCAAATAGGAGAGCTTACTTGGGTTTGAATTTTGATCACTGGCAGCGACAAAGTCATGAAACAGGCCCTCAAGTTAATGTAACTTTTTGGTTCTATATAAAGATATTTTACAAACTATATTTTCATGTTGTACCCCTCCTTTCAAAATGTGCTATCAAAATATTTTAATAAATTTGGAGAATTCAGTAGTTCCTTTAATAGATACCTACTTTAAGGTCTCTCAGAAGCAGAATAGTATGTAATGAACTTCATTTTAGATCCAGGTTCTATTAATTGTTGAGTGAAAAAATATAACAGACTGGAAAGCACTAAAAGAGTGCATACATCTGCCAACACAGTAAATTCAACTAAAAACTAAATGAAGATAAACTTAACAAAAAAATAAAGGAGAGAATTTAGCTGAACAAATACTGACTTGGTTCCATATAAAAATTTAAACCTAACTTTTTTATAATGTGCTCTTTTTTAACCAGCTATTCTGCAGAATAATAAAATGTTTCTCTATTGAAAATAAACTGCCACAGAATTTAATCAATTCTTCTGACTAAAAACAACACAGACTATTCTTCCAATATAAACATTTAAAAATCCAATTTTCAAAAAGATCTCGGCCACCAATAGTTTGATTATGAATTTTTGTACTAAAAATAATATAAAGGATCTATTTCCCCTCCTACTTGAAGATGATTTACTGCAACTTGTACGTTACATATATGATGAATAAAAAATTATGAAAACAATTCATTTTTTCGGTATGAATGTATTCATTCATTAGGTTGGAATTAGCCTTTACGAATTCGTAAATGAATTTTCATTGATATATGAGGTAAGAATCAGCAATATCATATATGTTCTGGAATTTTGCCCTAGCTTTTGCCCAAGAACTTTCCAATTGGTATGCATGTATTGTTGGATCATTTGGATCGACAAAATGCAAGGATCGGTTAACTGTCTTATGATTTAGTAACTGCTTGTAACTGTATTTGTATCCTCGGTAAAACATACTGCTGAATCAAAAGGAGTAGGGTGCTTGCTGATCTGTCCTGAACAGGTATCATTTCACAGCATTCACTTTCACGCTCAATCATGTCAAAGACCCAGTGATCCTCTCAATGCAACCCTCTGTTATATTTTGAATGCATGAGTTTACTCCCATCAATTCCAACAGTTTTATTTGATCCACCTAATTGAATGGGATGATCTGCCTAAAACCCCCTTCAACTGACTCCAATCTCTCGAACCTCATGATATTGCCTGATATTGATAGACCATCAGTAAATGATGTCCAGCAACAGAATCAATGTCAGGTGTGATCTACTGAGGGAAGACCTGACCCTAAAGTTCCTAAAACCATCGCATTCAAGCCCTTTTCTACTTTACTTTCAATTGACATCTGTATATTGCAGATTGTACAGTCGAAGCAGTTTGTAATAAGATGATGCTGAGCCAGCCAGTCAGCCACCTTTGGCGATCCAGATTGTTGCTAGTCAGAACTGTTGATTTGTGAATTGTAGTATTCAGTTGGGGCAAAGTTTTTTCTGCGATTTGTCCAGGAACTATACTTTTAGTTGCAGAAGGCTTACCACGTCGGCCAGCTAATTTCAATTCAAAACTGGAAAAAAATGCTGGATAATTTGTTCTGAATTCAAAGTTATCTTGAAGATTACCAGCGGAAGATAGATGTATTAGCGGTTGAAGTTTTCATTAAAAAGTGTGAGTATTTTAGAAATGTTTATATATGCATGATAAACTAGAAAAGGTAACAATCGCCAAAAAATATTTACACAGCTGTCGTGTCGCTTATAGTTCCGTCAGTAAGAAGTTTATAACTATGTTGTGTTTTAGTCCGTAAGGTAAAAAGAAATATAAATAACGAAACAGTTGTATTTCTTGTAGTTGTTAGTGACAACAAAAAACAAAGAGTTAACAAGTAAGCTTAGTAATGTTCTCCAAATAGAAAAGATGTCCCTATGAATACCGTGGTCATTTAACATTAGAAAAAAATGGGGCAAGCAGATGACGAATTGATTGTTAAATCTATAAAATATACAATTATAAATTTTCTTACGGTATAAATGATTATTTAATAAATGTTCTTCGTCTACAGTCGATGTTCGGTGAAACCGGTGAATAGGGAAATATATTCCTCCTGTACGTTATAATCACGCCATTTGAAGGTTTCGGACTTATTAGCTTTTGTTCTTCAGTTGAATACTACAAATTTCACAAATATTTAACTAAATGTTATGTGATTGAACCCTTTGCCTTAATTTCTCATCAGTTTTCTTTCTTTTTCGATTTTTGTGTCATTTGGTATGGGGACCTAAAACCCACTTAGTAGTAGTATTCCTTTGCTGTAGTCGTGGTGTTGAAAAGTTTGGTTTTAGCTCATAATGTTGCTACTATTTATTGAGCTGTGCTGTGTACGGCAATAGAACAACAAGTGTGTGACACCTAGAATATCATGCAGACAGAATTGAGTGCACTTTTTGAAGTCATATAAAAACAAACATGAAAAAAAAAAGCCCTGCTGATTAAAATTAAGAATTGAAAAATGACATGTGGATTAGTAGCGATTAACGAATAAGATAAATATTGTTCTCCCTTTAGCTTCTTAGAGAGGATTCAAAACATCTTCAAGTGTATGAAAAATTATTTTATTTGCTTTTCTCTGCAAGTCCCTAAGTTAGAAGTCGAAACAAAACCGGTATTTTTAGTTTGAATGTCTCAGCATGATTTGTTCTTCATTAATCAGTACTAAAAACCCAATAAAAATGTAAATGAAAGATTAACGAACTAAAACCTTCATCGTATACTTCTATATTCAAAAGAATTCGGGAGTTATAATAATTTATTTAAAGTACAGTTTGTTTGTTATTTTTGAATGAAAAATTCTGTGTCATAGTGAAAGTGAAAGTATCCAGCACGGTTATCTCCAAATTAGAGTAAAATTATTATCTTCTGACCATTATTATAGCTATGAAGCTAAATACAAGTTTTATCATTAATAACTAAACTGCAGTGATTTATGTAAATGAAAGAAGAAACTTCTGAGATCGCTCAATAAAAAATATTTTTCACATTTTTTTTATTTGATTTTTTTATTATAACGGAAACAGACGAACAAAATCGACTGTTTCAAATCCAGTGCAATAAATCAGTTGACTAATTTTCAACGAATAGTATTGGTAAAAACTTGATTAAACCAAACATTGAGCGTTTCATCGAAAAAAATTGTTAAAATCCTAAACCAATAAAAGCCCGCAAACACACTATGCCATTATTCTGCTACTTCAACCACCAAACAAAATATTTGCGATTATCATTATCATCATCTATATTATCATATTTAATTGATTGACTGATTTTTACTCAATGGCTTGGATAAGTCAAATAGTAAAAAAATATTGGATTTTTATTGGAATATTTCCAAAATTAAAAAAAAACAACAACGGGATTTTATTATTATTAACCCCGCATTCGACGTCGCCGGAAATGTACGAAGATAACCGAACGTGATCAACCTCTCTTAACTATAGGAAAGAAAAGACAGTAAGGGTTGGATATTGAGTGACGTTCGCCCACTTTCAACCTGGTTCGTCTCGATGTTATTTTATGGTGGATCCGATCGAGAAATTCGCTGCCTCCCGTGCTCTTTCGAGACTGTAGGGACGGGGCAACGTGAGTGTCGTCTGCTTCATTCATTACTTGACTCTCATTATGGCGGAAATAATCGACGAACCTCCTTCGTGTGGGCTGTGCGCTGGAGAAGCTGATTCAACATGCCGAATGCTTCCATGTCAGCATTTCTACTGCACTGAATGTATCTTGGATCATTTTAGGGACCAGAACCGCGGAGAAGATTGTCGGAGGGGTCGTTTCGTGTGCCCCTACTGTACAAGAGTCTTACCTGTCAACATAGAAATACCTCCAGTTGCGACTGAAGTGAATGGTGATGTCGGTGTAACTGGGAACGAAGATGAAGAAAAACTTGCTGATAATGTCACCGATGGTTCCAACTGTGATATATGCTCCCAATCGAAAGATTTATCCACCGTTTGTCCACACAAGCAGAATCTTAGTCAAAATAAAACTATTTCTTCATTATCGAAACAAGAACAACACCACCCACCGTCTTCTCTGTCTTCTTCATCTTCGTCGTTGTCGTCTGCCTCGTGTCACACCCATCGTCTGCCTATTGACAAGTTTTGTCCCGATTGTGCCGTTTGCCTGTGCGACGGTTGCTGGAAGGGACATGGCAGCCCCAAAACCTGCGCATCGCCCCTGCCTTTGTCCGTGGCCGTCACGAAACGAAAAACAGAAGCTCGTTCCTTGCTGGACAAGGCTGATGCTTCGGGTACGGACATTTCCATACACAAGGACGAATTCCACCGGCAGTTGGAGACCCTTAATGAAAATATGCTTGCCACCAGCGAAAATATTTGGTTTGAAGTGGAGTCCCTGGTCTCTGCCCTTAGAAACAAAGCACGCCACCTTATCACTGAAGTTGAAATCGCTACTGAAGCAGAAAAATCGCAACTGGAAGGTAAAATAGCAGTTTGTGACGGACACTTGGAAGAAGTCCAGGATTTAAAGTCTCAATTGTCCACCCTGATGTCTCAGGCCAGTGGTCATCAACTGGTGAATAATTACCCAGGTTTAGAGACACGGTGGGAAACTTTGAACAAATGTATCAAAGATATAAAGAGTCCCAACCAGGTGAGTGTGACAGCTGAAATTGATGAAGACTTTAAGCAAACAAGAGAGAAAATAAAAAACTTGACCATGGGTCATGCTCGGGTGACTTCTAGAACAATCCCAGCTCCAACGACTTTGGATCGTCCTTTACAAAAACCTCCGAAATGGAGACACGAAACAGCTGTTCAATGTATTTTAGACATTGGGGATGACGGGTTTCCCCACGGAGGTCACACCCCAGAATGTGGGCCCTCATCTCCCAAAAAGGAAGTTCCATCTCTGAGTGATCTGATTGAGTGGCCTTTGATAAAAAGCACAAGTTATATCACTGGGTTGACAGTTAGCGAGGACCGACATATCTTTGTGTCTGACTGTCACAAGCAGAAAATTTTGGAGTATAGCCCAGAGGGTTGTCTGTTGTGCCACTGCCAAACCCCCAGCCCTCCTTACGACATCTGCGCCATCTCGCTAACACGTTTTATGGTGGCATTACCCTGGCAGTGTGAATTGATGATTTTGGAGCGATCTTCTGACAGCAAACCATTTGAGATAGATCTTATTGTTTCAACTGGTGAGAAAAGGTATTACTCTCTGTGTAAAGTTGGCTCCAGCATTTTAGCCTGTGATTGGTGCACAAATGTGGATATTCTCACCTCACAAGGCCGTATTCTTGCATCTGTCCTAGGCTCTCGGGATATCAGTTATCAGGGTTGGGTTCATAGGATCTGCCCAGGTTTGCGACCCGACGTCTTTTGTCTGCTTGATTGGGAAACCCAGACTGTGTCCACATACGACCTGAGGGGTACCCTGCTACTGTCCCGTCCGACTCCATCTGCCCCTGCACTTGGCCCCACTAATGATATTTGCGTTGACAATTCTGGCCGTCTCTTTTGCTGTGATGTTGATGGAATTTATTGCATTCGTGAATCGGGGATAATCAGCACCTTGTGGTCATTTGAGGTCAAACTTAATCACTACCCCCGTATATCGCTTGGACCTAGGCACCAATATCTTCATGCTTCCTGTAAAGTTGGCCGAAAATATAAAATTAGGACTTTCAAAATTTCCTGAGCCATTATGAAAGATATTTCGGTAAAGGTAAAAAAAAAAAAACGTAGACAATTTTTTTTTGTGTGTGTCATTGGGGGAGAAAAAGCACCTTCTAAAACCTTTGGAAGATTTTTTCTTAAATTTTGGTTAATATTGTTTGCTTTTGAACTATATAATGTTAAGTATATACCTCTCTTTCTGGAAACACCATCATTCAATTTAACTTCACTACACTTGGTCATTAATTGCAACTTTAAATTGATATCTAGAATTAATATCAAATCTTTACAAGCAATCTCACTAAAAAAACAATGATATTCATTATACTATTCTATTTATGACAAATTTGAAAGAAATTTAATCAGTGACACATCAAAAAATTATGGGGATTTGGAATTTCAATCAAATCTTCACAATCACATTCCTCTTTAGATAATTTTCATAAATAACCGACTCTTAATTTAATGCCGAATTGGACCAGGAGAGCCAAATCTTTGTACATACATTATTTTAAAAGGTGCTTTTTTCAATAATATGAAATTTAACAGAAAAAGCAAATTTTGGCAGTTTTTTTGTTGAAATTTTATTTTCTAATTGGCAAGACTTTACTTGTCTGTGTATAAAAGGAGAGAAAAAGGATAATCTTTACGAAGTTTTTCTTTTTAATATCTTATTTAATTTCTTCATTATATTTTTTGTTGATATTTTTTTTTCAGATTTTTCTATTTATCATTGGTTATTGCTTTATTTCTCTAATTATGTTGATATTCTCAAAATTTTATTTTCTTTTGGATTCTTCTTGTTTTGTTTGTTTTTTTGCTTCTATCAATAACCAAAGATTTTCTCTCTCCTCCTGTTAAAAAAGAAAATGTTCTTGTGTGCTAAATGATCTCATTATTTAAACATCATTTTCGTTTTTATTCATTTTCTTAGAAATTACTTCCAAGATATCAAAAATGATAATTTTTCATTTCATAGCTCCAAGTGATCTCATACACGCACGCATTGATAGATATAGACACTCTTTCTCTCTCTCACACGCATAAACATACATATATGTGTGTGTGTGTGTGTATGTGTGTGTGTGTATATATATATATATATATATATATATATATATATATGTATAGTCAACAGAGTTTTGCTACAAGCCTTTTGCCAGACTAAGTAATGCTTAGTAAAAAATCATATATATATATATATATATATATATATATGTATATAGGTCTGCTTAGTTACTCAGTAGAAACTCTCACGTGGCCAACATCTTTTGGCAGCATTCAGTGTTGGTGCGATCAATTAAAAAATTGGAAAAATGAATAATCAATGAATAAGTTGCTCCTTTCACCTTTTGTTTGACAGTGATCACTATGATTAAAAAAAAAAATAGGCCTGAATGCTGCCAGACACAAACTAAGGGACCATTTCAGCATAAATTTACATTTTATGTTAAGACATTCAGGGATCACTTAAACATCCAACCCTTAAAGTAGCTATCTGAACATCATCCTCTCCAAGTTTTGGCAATTAAACATCTTCTCCATAAAGCAATCTCAGGGGTAGAAATGCTTTATTTTATTGACAAAAAAGGTATTGTTCACTCATATAAATTTTAAAATGCATTAAGACCTAATTTACCCAACCACATAAATTCTTGTAGGTACTCCTTTAAAAAGTTATGCTTACAACCATGCTTCTCCTTAATTCTGGACCTGTCGTAACCGGCAAGTTGCTGGCAACAGGTCTTACACAATCAGAGGAAGAAAGATTGCTTTGAACATGGTGTCGGCTATGGATTGTCCCCCCTTGGTTTTGGCAATTAAATCTTTTCCCTAAACCAGTCACGGGCTGATGATGTTAAAGAGATCCACTTTTAGATATAAGGTTAAATTGTATTTTTGTAAAATTCACATTTATACACATGTATACACAAATAGATGCATACACATGGATATAAATACAAACATACACAAGCATATATATATATGTATATATATTATATATATAAATATATATATATATATATATATATATATATATATATATATACATACATATATACATATATATATATATATGTGTGTGTGTGTGTATACATACATATATATATATATATATATATATATATATGTATAAAACGTGCACATGTACATGTTAAAGGGCCTGCCTTACGGCTGTGGTAGCTGCATATTTTTCACTGGAGCCAGTGTTCATTGTTTGAGCCTGGGTAAAAAAGCCAGGATTTTGAATGCAGTTTTTCAAGGCAGACAGGATCTCTTCACTTGGAAGATTGGCGCGAGGTAATGGAAAGGTGTTTAGCGAAAAAGGTGAAATATTTTTTATAAAGAGGTTCTCCAATTTCCACTTTGAACACAGGAGCTCCCCTACTTATGAACGAGATAGGTTTCTGGGGTTGGTTTGTAAGTCCAAATGTTCGGAAGTTCAACATTACTCTTGTAAATACTGAATACTGTACATAGCATTGTACAAAAAGGTTTGCACAATACAGCTATACCCCAATAATACTTGACATTATATTTCACCAGCCTTAAATAGTAATTTAATGTGTAAATGGCAATATTGATAATGATAATTAATAAGTAATATCTGATGATAAATGTATTTATAATGTTACTGTGCTTACTTCATTCCATCACTGAGCTTCGTTTCTTATTAATTATTGTGGAATGAATTAGCACAGAACCTTCCACGTGTTGCATAATGCACCCTCTGTCTTTTTTAAATTGTTTCAACAGTGAAACAATTTATCCTTCACCTACCTTCTATGTTCATCATCTTCTCACTTCTTTCATTTCGCTTTATAATGTCCACCATAGTTTCAAAGCAATAGTTTGATGCTTCTTGCTATCACTGTCATTACTGGCCCTACTCTTATTCTTCTGAGATGTGTTACCGTAATTAAGTACAGTATATATTTGTGAAAACCATCGATAACCATAAATAACACTGTGATGCTGTAGAGAAGCAATAACAACTGCGTTGTATTCACTGGGTGATGCCAATCAGTGATAGTAATGCCATCTAGTGTGTGTTAGTTGAACTTCCGAACTGGCTTGGTGTTTAGAATTTGAATTAACAGACAGGTTCGCTTATATGTCTGGAAGTTCATCATTAGAACGCTTGTAAGCAGGTGAGCACTTCTGTGTGTATATATATGTATATATATATATATATATATATATATATATATATATATATATATATATATATATATCCAAAAGTTTTAGGAATTTGACTATAAAAAATGACTTGCTCTGTCATCTAGTTTCCACCATCTCCTTTGAAGTAAACCCCATGAACATGTATACAGTGATCTCACAAGAGGTAACTCCAAAAATCCATACTACATTTGGTTTTCATACAATTCGAATTTCCTTAACTTTTGGTTCATACCACATATATATTCATTAATGGAATATACATATGTATGCACATGTACATAAACATAATAAATACAAATTTTGCTTGCATGTCTGAGTTTATATGTGTATGCTGAACAATATTCAGTCACAGCTTATTAAAAAATATAGAAATCAACGAGAAAGGAGTTTACATATATATACAGATTTTCATGTACAATTGAATGTAGATGGACATCTTTATTTGTATTTATAGTTGCCTGTATGATACATGCAAGAAGGTAGATATACCCACATATCTAAATAGATAAAAAAATTCAAAAGTATGATTACAGGGTTTTTATAGACAAATTTGAATTTAAAGCTTTGTTTTATAGATTGGGGCTTTTCCGCTAAAAGCTAACATCCATAATTTCAAAATATGAAACCTGAAAAGAAAAAGAGAAAAGATTAAGCTGCATTTTCTTCTAATTGTTGACTAGAAACTAGAAATTTGTGGTGTTAGTTTCTGGTCAAATTATGACAGCAGTTTGATTTTGAAAAATCAATCTTTCTCCCCAAAGGTCTGTCTTGTATGTTTTTGTAGTTTGGTTGCTGATCAGATTAAGTTGTCAGATAGCTTTAAATGGAAAAAAGCTATTGTTATCAAAAGTTTGAGATAAGAAACATTATTCTCATCTGAATTCATTAGAGGAGGTGTATTAATCATTGTGTGTGGTATGGTCGGACTATTTTCCTCATCTATGTATTGATTTATTCACAATGTTGAGAAAAAATCAGTAATTCCGGCATAGCATTTCAGGACTTTTTCATTGGTAACCACCAAAATATTCATGATTAGTGGGAATCAATATATCAAGTTTGTTTTGTCAGTCCCCTAGGAGTTGGGATTAGGGTTTTTGACCAAATGCTTTCAGCTATTATTAAAATCGAAGACCTTAACGGTCGGGAACAAAAATCTGTGATTATAGAGGCTATCTGTTATTCAAATATCAATTTTTAAATGTTGATGTGATGGTGTTTATGCATTGTGATGAGAATTTTCGGATCAGAATCGCTTGATCGTCCATGTAATAATCACTCACCTATGTTTGCTTGTACAGTAACAAGAAAATGATGAGTAAAAAAAAGTTTTTATAAGTCCTTGTCTGTGGCCTTTAATAAAACATGTATTAATAAAAGATAGCTGCCTAAGTACATGTGTGTGTTTATAAGAAATTATATACATTCTTCAGATATCTATCATTTCTCTTTTTTTAATCAAAAATATATACTTTTATTTATTTGAATTCATTTTACTTTTAATTTCTTTACATATATCATTTCAATTTTTTTTTAATTTGCTTTATTTTGAAACTAATCTCTATTTTCAGATTTTTTTTGTTTATGAATTTTCTATAATTCTAAATTGAAGAAAAAAAATCCTTGTTTATTTACAGTTCAGCTGCGTTAAACACAGAGGAGGAAAGTATTTTTTTTTTCATTTTTATTTTCTGGGTAGACAGTATATTATTGTCTGCTTTTGATTAAGGAATTTTCATCAGCACAAAATATTTGGGTACATGCCTTCTCCTTTCAAAGAACAAAGAACGCTTCCTGCCAAATTCTAACCTTTGACATTCGATGAAGACTCGCTTCGGCCACGCACTGTTTATGATGCTTGGGGTCACTCAGTACGTGAAACGTCTGCCTGTGCAAAAGTATTTTGATTTTTTAGGATAAAAAGATTTGTGGAACATTTCTTGCCTTTTCATTTTTTTTTTTGCTTGCCTACATTTTTCTATTTTTTTTCTTCATCTAATTTGCTTGAGTGAAGGATGTCTTGTTCATGTTATCGCTTTTCTTTCCCTTGTAAAGTTTGTAACAAAATAAACTTTGTTTTTATTTTTCTGCCTAGTACATAATCTTTGATTGTTTATTCTTGTAGATTTCTTGTTATGCATAGGGTAAGAATTATTCTGCTATCATTTCAGTAGCAAGTTTTTACCTGGGCTTGGGACCAATTAAGGCAACTACCGAGTCGTAGGTTTTCTGTCAGAGTAACCTTCTCTTAGATGTACTGCCTCACAGGGCTAAAAGGCTCCAACTACTCTGCCATTCACCCATAGCTGAGGGGGAAAGTGGATTCATGCCTTTCCCCAGAAGCATCTGTGCCAAGTGAACATAAATGTTACGCCATTCCCCACCTCCTACATAATCTTGGGATAATGATCATAAACTCACAAGTTTTTAATATGTATTGATTTATCTACCACCAGCATTTTTTACTTCTTCAAAACAATGCAGCAATACCTTGATTAGTGTGATTTAGATTATGGTATTTTTTGCTGAAGAAAGATCAGGGTATTGCTGTACAAATTAATCCTACTAAGTATAAGCAAAGAAAAAAAACACATTAAATTATACTAAGACCATTTTTGATGTAGTAAGTACGATTATGGTATTGCTGTACAGAAAAATGTAACTAAGTTTAAGCTGAAAAAAAACAATTATAAGATCTTGATAAGTGCGGTTTTTAAAAAGTGAAGAAAATTTTGGTATGAATTAACCACATTATTCAAGGTATACCTGTTGTTGTAAGTTGAGAAAACATTCATAGATTTTGGCCTGTAAGCTGTTCTCAACTTCCACCAGAATAATAAACGTCCAAAATGTTGATATTCCCACCTTTTCACATTCTCCTCAGACATCAGTTGCTGAAAGACAAGATTTTGAAGCTTGAAAGTATTTCATGTGCACCGTTACTAAGAAGAACAATGCGTGCATTGACTGGTAGCTTCTTCTCTGACCGAAATACTACATGAACAGGTGATGTTAGTCACTCAATAGAAATCATCTTGTGACCAACGTCTTTTGGCAGCATGCCACGTTAGGAATGATTAATTTGAAAAAGGTATGATAAATGAATGAGTTACTTCTCTTCCCTTCTGTTGGGCAGTGATCGTTGATAAATGCAAGCTCAAATGCTGCCAGACACCAACCAATGGCTCAATTCAGCATAAACTCACATTGTAAATAGAATTCCCCTCTAAAATCTATTTGGGGGGCAATTAAAAAACAAACAAAATATTTTTTTTATAGACATGATAAGGGGTACACATTGAAATTTTCAGTCCTTCTGATACATGCATTGATAGCTAGCCCAAAAACTGAAGAAACATACATTGTTTGTTTCTGACAACTTGGGAGTGGTTGATGAGATATCCCGAATTCAAATTCTTTTGTTTCTGGAGCAGCTGACAAGATTTTTTGTAAGAAACTTCTCTGTCTTGGGTCTTCTTACTCCGGCAGTGAATCAGATCATAATTCGGGACCATTTGTAGAGGTTGATTGAGGCAGTGAAAACAATGAATGTCCAGGAGCAGCTGACGAGATATATCATCAATATGAAATCACAACACATGCAGCTGTATAATCTTCATTTGTTGTTATTAGATGAAGCATTGTCAATGATTATTAATTTTTGACTTGTATTTTCTTTTACCGTAATTTTTTAGTTGCTCTCCATCATAACTTACTTTGGCCATCAGTCTATGGCAGAGTGGACACAGCTCCAATCAGAAACGTGCGGGGGAAAAAAAATTAAGATGAAAGGTAATACCAATCATAAATTTATCATTATATTTATAGTAGCTATGTCTGTCACACTTATGGTATCAGTAGCAGCCATCAGCTCCTCTCCTTTCCTACCCCCCTATTAAACTACCCTAACTTTCTTTTCGTCCCTTCCCTTTTCAACCCTCTTATTAAACTTCTTTTTATTCCCTCCCCAACCACTTATTAAACTACCTAACTTTCTTTTTCTACCCTCTTGATAAACTACCTTTTTTTCTCCTCTTTCCCTTCCTACACTGTAGCTAAACTAGTTAACTTTCTTTTTTCCCCATCTCACTTCCCACCTTCTTATTGAACTACCTAATCTCTTTTTCTCCCCTTCCTACTGTGTCCATCATACTTATAGTATCAGTAGCATCAATCAGCCAACCCTGTTACTGTACACTTGTGGTAACCGCTAGTGAAGCATCGCGTTATGTACTAGTAATAATGCTTATCAGTGCTTCTTCATCTAATGAAAATTGATAAAGACAATATTGCTATTTCTCGCAGTAAAGTAAGAAAAAACGTTGCTTATATTGTTACACTCTTTGCTCTGTTATAATTCTACTCACTTTTTGTAGGTACCTGCACATTTGTCTTGCATTCTCTATGATTTGCTAATAATGACTGCTTAGAATGCATTTCCTTTCAGGGACCACACTACCTAAGTGGTACCTAATCTAAAGATTTAGAAAGAAAAAAAAATAAAGATGTTTGACGATTGTGAAAATCTAAATCATCATCCAAAAGATTTTAATCCTGCCTATGTAAACAAAATTTACTTTCTTCACCGTGCCCCAACCCCATCATTCACTAAATGGGAAGAAAAAAAAAATCATCGACATAGATGTCTCCAAGCTAAAGGTGTTCAAATGAAAACATCAAGCACAGATGTAGCGCACAAAAATGTCTGTCTGTATTCATTATTCACCGGCAGATTATCAGAAGAAACATACATCAGGAATCAATGAATCTTAGAAAAGCATCACTTTCTTGGAAAAAGAACAAATCTTAACCAACCACGATTGAGTCGAAAATCCTGTGCATTGTGTGGTAATCTGATTGGATGATTTTTCACCTGTCAGAATCTCCAGGTTTGCCAGTCATCCTCCTCATCATCATCATCATCATCATCATCATCATCGTGTTCATCCGCTGTGGTCAAATATGACTGCGGCTTCATTTCTCAATGGTGCAGCTGCTGCAGTTCACTGCAGAGTCTGGATTCGCGTCTTGCCCCTGACTTGGATTATAGTGGGACAGAGTAACGTACCATCAGCCTCACTCTATCGTCCCTGTCTATCCGGGCCCAGTGGCAAGACCTAGTCAGGACAGCTGGAGACAGACCGGGATGCAGTGGGTGACCAGGTTGTTCTGCAACTCTCCCAGCCAGGGTTTGAACGCAGCTTTCCAGCTCTTCACCATTAACCATGAGACCACTGGCTCATCCATGGTTGGCCAGTAATTTGCATATAGATTTGACCAAGAAAACCAAGAGAAAAGGGAACGAGTCATGATTTCACTGCTTGTACATTTTAGACACATGATACGCAATCAGATCACAAAAAAAAAAAAAAAAAAAAAAAAAGGAGAAAGTGTTTTAAAAAATCATTTCCAGTGTGGAAACATTGACTTCTTTTGTTTGATAAACAACAATTTGGAGTCTATGGGGGTTAAATGGTATGTGTTGATGGAGTTTGTTCAATTTGTTATTGCCAAGCTACAGTATTTTTAAAAAAAAAGAAAACCTATGGAGCTATTATCTGCATAAAACATTTGACGATTTATTTTCAGCTCCTCGATATTTGGGAACCTGGATGTTTAGGAGTGAAAAAAATGTGCAATTGGCTGTGGTGCCTATGTTTATTTTTTTTCTTGTGGCTTCCAACTTTTGGTATACTGTCTTTCTGCTCAGGACTTCTTCCATCCAAATCTGTTTTAATATATATATATATATATATATATATATATATATATATATATATATATATATATGTTGAAGTTAGGAGAAATGTGTATAAGATTTTGAATAAAATATTGGCAATTCTCAAAATGTTTAAAAACTATCTGTGTTTATGTATACAGGGTTGGTGAAAATTAACTCTCTATTGAAATATGGTCATAACTTTGTTATATATTGGTTGATTTTAGTCAAATTGGCTTTACTTTGGACCATAGAGAGGTAGAATTTGCCTGTTGTGTCAAAATTCAATATGGGCACCAATATCTGTAAGCAGCATGTCAAATACACCCCATCAATTGATGCAGAGTTTGAGGATTGATGCGGTACACATTATCCTTTGCCCAGCCCAACTGGAAGGAGTCATGGCGTCATGCGAACCATTCATTTCTAATAGGGAGTTAATTCTCACCAATGGTAGGCATGAACAAAATGGACAAAAATTTTCAACGGAAAATCGACTCCTGGGAAATTAAAAAATTTGGCAAGCATTAGCATATTATTCTATTTCGATAAAATTTTTAATACTTAATAGAAGGATTTTTTTTAAAATTTCTCTCCATATGATTCCTACTCCATCTTTCATAATTTTGATGATCTATTTTATTTATGTTATTTTGCTTTCTTTAATTTTTATACATTTAACTGATAAATCCTTTGAGAAATTAATTATGTTTAACTTTTTCAAAAAAGGGGCTCCAAAACTGCTCAAACTAAAAATCTTACTTTAGGGATTAAAAAACAGGAAAATTAAGTCAAATATTCTTCTTCTCAGCAGATGTTTTAGCTTTATTTGTTAAGTATGAATTAAGCTTTTGATTTGGGAAGAAAATTTTTTACTCAATATTTAGGAGAAAAAATTTTTTCATCATTTTGATCAATTATCAAGACTAATTTTGAAATGTATATATTCTGTGATATAGTATTCTTTCCATATCATATGTCGACTGAAACTTATGAAAAGGTTACAATACTTATGAATAATATATGATGAAAAAATATTTGTTGAGTATATTTTTTCATATATTCTATTCTGTTTTGATGTTTAAGTTCACCAATATTCCAAATTATGTGAGGCTGCAAATTGATGCAGACAACACAACATCCATTTTTGTTGCACAGTACAGCTGTGATGCATTTCAATGTCGTGAATACCACTGCATATCCCCTCAGTCTTCTTTAGTCAGCAGAAAATACCCTGCATGTCAATACTGATCATAAATATTGATAACTTCTTTGAAAAGGTACTAATTGATAGTGTTAAAAGTGTTTTTTTCATTTTTTTTTAAATACAAAATATTAGACATTTTTTGGCACAGTTTAGTTGACTAATGATAAAAATAAGTATTTTTAGTAAAATTGTCTGAATTTAATAAAAGAATATTTTTGGTAGATTTTTAATGATAGAATTTTCAATCTCTAAAACAATTTTTTACTATTATCAATAATGGCATAATTATTTATTTTTAGCTGAGTATAGGGAGCATTTAATTCATAACAGTTAAAATTTGCATTATAATTGATGAAAATATGTTTTTCTTTTTGTTTAGACAAAAATTTAGGCTAATTCCTTTTTAGAAAAACCTTGAAAAAATCAAGAATGTGATTTTGAAAAATTTTATCAGGTTTTTGAAAACAGGTATCGATTTCACATTGAAAATTTTTTGTTTGAAATTGTTCATTTTTACGCAAATAAACTAGGGAAAGTATGAATTCACATCTCTGTTCTCTATACTCTTGCCGGTTATCCGAATAAAATGTCTTAAATCTGTTATGTCATAATGCTTGACAGCAGAAGATGAGTGAGGGAAAACATGGGCACACTTCACTCCTATTACTACAACCCAGGCTGTAATAACTGTAAAAAAAAAAAATGTTCACACCTACTGTCCACTCTGATAAGCATGAGAATAATGTCACGTGCACATAAATACGTAGGAAAATCTTTTGGTGGTAAGTAAAATGTTGACAACCAATATTAGTAAGGGTCAAAGAAAGCATCTTTTAGGGGAGGTAATATGATATTTTAGCAAAGAGTTACCCCCCTTGTTATCTTCGTTGGAGGATAAGAAAAAAGTTGAAATCTGCTCCTAAGATAGAATGAAGAAAGATTTTGGGGCTATATACCCTATATGCTCACGTTACAGTTTTAACTAAAATTTTGTAATTTTTTTTAAATTGTGCATACAAATAATTATGTTTTTTTCAGAAATAATTAAAACTTGAAAGGAAGAAATTGTGCATGGATCCGTACAAAAATTTAATCAATTCTCCTGTTGCCCATTGCCTACTCTTCCGCAGGATATCATCAGAATCTGCGGAGAATTTTCGAATATATTGTGTGGATGGACATGAAATTTATATATACATATATATATATATATATATATATATATATATATATATATATATATATATGTATATATATAACGTGGTATAGACATAATACTACCACGAAATGGAGGTAATTGTGCGTAGATCTGCTCCAAAATTCAATCACTTCTTTTGTAGCTTACTGCTCATCTTCCCACAGAATTTCATTTAAGTTCAATAATAAATTTTTGAGACATCTTATGGACGTGTCCTTACAATTTTCCTGAATCTGTTTTTGCTGCAAAAAATACAAAATATTGTACATCATAGGGTAGTTTAGTTGACGATGATAAAAGTAAATATTTTTGCTAAAAATTATCTCAATTTGACAAAAACTCTTTTTTCCAGTAGATCTTTAACAACTGAATTTCAAATTTCTAAAAACAAATTGTTACTGTTATCGATTATGGAATAGTTATTGAATTTCAGGGAGTACAACGGCCGAAACGTTGTATGAAAAACAACCAAGATGAGGATAGTCCGAATAATAATAGAAATAATAATACCTCATCTCAAAAATTCAGAGAAACATTGATTTTATATCAGTCAAAATATATGTTGTAACCAATGAAAATATGGTTTTCTTTTCGTTTAGAGAAATAAATTGGACTAATTTACTCTCAGAAAGATTATTTAAAGAATCAAGAATGGATTTTTAAAGTTTTTAATCACATTTTTTAAATCAGGTATTGATTTCATGTTGAAAAATTTTGTTCTGAATTTATCATGCTTAGTATATAATGAGTATGATATATATTTCAAATATCAAATCTCTTCATACATAAACAGAACATATAATTTTACAATGGATGATATTTTTTCATAAATTGTAAAAATTGAGTCCAATAAAAATGACATCATTACTTTAATTTCTAGAAAATGAAAGGTCAACCACTGTTTTTTTGGAAATGCAATGGAACATTCAAGAAAGCCCTTGAATTAACTCCCTTTGTTTTCCAGGGTATTTTCCTGACAGTAATGTGATAACTAAGGAAAAACATAGGTCCACCAATGGAGGTGTGGCAAATCCATCGTCAGTCAAAACAGATTCTGGAAAATGAATGCCACTTTGTGTTGACAGTTGTGAGCATATATATATATGTGTACAAAAACAATGGAAAACTAAATCTCAATCAAAAAATATTCTTGGCTCCCAACCTTCCACAAAATTTCATAGAAATTCATGGAGAACTTTTGGAAATATCTTATTGACAGACAGACAGATAGACAGACACACAGACACACAGACGGATGGAAAGACACAACTGAATATATGTACCTCTTCAACTTTGTTGCGAGAGGTAAAAAAGTTAATCCAGAAACAATCCCACCCTTGAAAAAATCCATCCAGCTGCAAAGTATGTAAACAATCCTATATCTAGCAGTGATATATAAGATGCATGAGCATCTGTTGCCATTTTTCCATGGAGGGGCTAAGAGGATACATCTGGGGGTACAGAGAAGAAAATTGGGGGGTAGGGCATAAGGATATATCCAAATATTGGTTCTAAGATAAGGGACTAAACAGTGCCTGAACAGTGATTTATTCACCTCTACACCTCTTTCTCTCTGCTTCTACACCCCTCTCTCTAACTTTAAACCTCTGTCTCTCTACCTCTTCACCCCTCTCTCTCTCTCTCTCTCTCTCTCTCTCTGTCTCTACCACTACACACTTTTTCTATCTTTACACCTCTCTCTCTCTATCTCCATCTCTCTCTCTCTACCTCAACACACTCTCTCTGCCTCTACACCTCTATCTCTATCTCCGCACCTCAACACTTCTCTTTCTCTACCTCTACACACTCTCACTCTCTCTCTCTATATATACTTCTCCTTTTTTACCTCTACACAAGATGATTGCAGCAACTTTTATATCTATTTATCCATATAATAAAGCTTATATGCAAATTTTCTGTCTGTTTGTTTGTCAGAACTCAAATGGGATGATCTCATTGGTTGATCAATAATAGTGATGTCATAGAAACTCTTAAAATTTCATGTCTGATCATCCCACATTAAAAAGAGCTTGAGATGAAGAGAGACTTTGAAAAAACTAATAGGTATATGGTATAATGATGTTTCAGGAACCAAAGAGTGTGGAGGGAGTAAAGTGCCTCCTTGATATCAGGGAAATAGCGAAACATTTGAAAGCAGCAGAGTCGGAAAATATCTTAGCTATCCATGTTTGGGTAGCTTGCGATACTTCTTCTATATCTTATGGAAGCGGAAAAATCGGGGTAGTTCAACTAGTTCAGCAGTCAATAGAGGCACAACAAGTGATGGGAATACTGTAATGTAAAAACGCATAAAGGGAAGAAAGCACAACTGCAAGTTTTACACTCACTGTTCTGATGTACAGAGGAAAGCCCAATAATTCCCTTTCAAATTTGAGGTTTGCGTGCATGATGAAGATGACTGTATTAGTTGCGCACCTCACCTAGCATGTTCATTTGTTCATTGGAAGACGTTGAGGAAATAGACCCATTGCTCTGCAAATACAAAATGGTAGAAAACGAATCGGAACAAATCATGACAGCTGAGTTTCCTGCAGCAGATAATTAACTCTAATTCATATGATGTAACTGCAAAGCTTCTTCACAAAATTCCAATGCATGTACATCCTACACGAACAGTCTGAAATGAGTAACAGCTTGTGGTGATTTCTGCGGTTTCAACTGCTGTAATACAGAGGTGACTGAGTTGAGAGAAAATGAAGATATTACCAAGAACAATGGAAATTTCTTTTAGCGGTTGTTTGACTTTTATCGTTCTTAACCCACAATACGTTTTTTGTTTCTTTATATTAAATGAGAAGATTATCATAAAGATACAAAGAGTATGTATAGCTATATTGTGTTGCAGATGAACAAGTCAATCTAGAAGTGAAGCTCATAGAAGAACTAATGTCATAGTTTTTGAAATTTGTCAATATGGCTTTAAATGATCCATACTTGGTCATTTTTCGCCGCAAAATATTTGCAAAGTGTCATTCAACATTGTGTCTACTTATATCACATATTGATCAAGTAAGATCATATCAGTGGTAATATTTATATCATTATTGATGATTTTGTGTTTTAGACTTAATTGATAAAGCTGATTGAAAATACAAAGGTTTTTACAAATCATTCAAGTCTTGGAGTTTTTCTATCGATCTGCATAAAATGGTACAATTTTTTATGCAAAATTTGCTAATGGTCCATTCACTTCGGGATCTAAATCTAATTTGACTGGATTAATAGTCAAAACTGCAAGTAAGAAAATCAATACTTTGGTTAGTTTTTGTTTACAACTGACAAAGACATTTGATCAATTGCAATACCATATGATACAAATTTCCCTCACAAAAGATCATTTGCATGGAACCTTTCATTAATCAAAATGGTGAAAAGTATAGAAGCAAGTACTATCAATTTTATATGCTAACATTTCTTTAGTGTTCCTGGACCCAAAGAATAACCTTCATCAATGTCTACCAGTTTTATTCTACTCATAATATCCTTATGAGCTCCGTTAACTTTTTTTCCTGATACCTTCAGACACAGCTTGCTAGTGGACACCCAAAATAAATCTAGATGAATCACAGATGCTCACAGAAACAGTTCAAAGCCATGGTGGCTTGAGATCTTTTGTAAGAGTCAAGTTGCAAAAAGCAAACTTTCATAAATCGAGGGACATTTGTATTAATTAATATCAATAGTTCATTATTCAAAGCAAACTCTTAATAAGCTTTGGAATAAAAATAAAGAGGTTCAGTCCATGCTTTGAGAGTGAGCTACACAAGTCCTTACATACTGGTGTTGCAATACACAAGTGTTTAGATTATGTTCTTTATTTTCTTTCCTGTAACACTGGTCTACAAAGATATTATCCCATGGGAAATTATATGTTTTGTTTCTCGCATATGATTACATACAGAATATTTTTACCCAATTAGTATCAACTAAAAATAACATTTTACACAACTTCCTTTATAATTTGAAACACAAGTCCAAACCAAACCCCTAAACTCACTCTTTTTCCCCAGTCTCCTCTGCACCATGTTTGTTATTATTTTCATGGTATTTAAAACAAAACAAAGAGACTTGTTCTCTCAAAATTACTACTTGCTAGCTTCTAATGAGTTCATATGAAAGAAAATAATTTTAAAAAGAAAAACCTTACTAGGCTAGCTGGCTACTTTTCAGCAAAGCTCGGCAATGGCTACCGCTCTGATCATGTGCTGAGTATACAAGAAACCAGAAAGGCACAGATGGTAAGTCACTTATGACTAGAGGTTAAAATCTAATTCTCAATAATCATATATTCAGATTCATTAGATACAAAATAACATTACAGATTTCTCCTACAATACAAAAGTGGAAAGTTCCTATGAAACCTCTTACAAGCTGTAATGGTGTAAAACAATAACCATTAATTCATATGGTAAAATCTTTTGACCCGCCCTTTTTGTAAAACTTCAAAAACAATATTTTTCTAAAACCTAATAAGTTTCTAGAAAGTTCTTGAGTCTAATGGATTGAAAGCATTGAAAATTGCTGGTTAAAATTTTTTTTTTCTATTTTTCTCAAATATTCAACTAAAGTTAATCTTAACCAAGAACTTTGTTTAAAATAGTGGTATAAATTAAAGATAGTATCTAGATATATACATAGAAAAAAAAATGTGGGGTTGATAATTAATGAATTAACAATTGAAACTTTTAACTCCCAACCAAAACTATCCACTGATCAACATAAGTTTATTCAGTTTTTAAGTGGTTCTACCTGGAGCTGGTTATCTATCTATGTATGTGTCATGTGTACAGGCTGCATTTATGGGGCTAGTAGGCTGAAAATTCAGACACTTTCTCCTTATTATATCTAGGAAAAATTGGGGTTTTTTTCCAGTGAGGTTCAATTTACAAGGTAAATTTATGCTAAATTGGTCCCTCAGTTTGTGTCCAGCAGTGCATGCACTTCTCTTTTTTTTTTTATTGGACGTTTTAATGATCACCACAAAGCTGAAAGAAGTAACTTAATCATTGATCACTTCTTTTTCCAATTTTTTTAATTGATCACCCCTAGCACAACACACTGGCAAAAGATGTTGGTCACTTGATAGATTCTATTGACAGACAAGCATGACTAGTTAATTTTCCTTTAGTTTCAAAATAATCCATTGGCAAAACTTCAAATACCTTTTTTATGTAACATGCATGTAGGTTTTTCTTCTTGTTTGTTCAGTTCAAAACAGACTTAACTCTTAAAACTGTAGAAAGCAATTTGATAATTAATGCTCCATTCTTTTTTTTTTTGTGAATTCTTTTGTCAATCTCAACAGTCTTGCGCGATCATTTTTCCTGAAAAAAAAAAAAGCTGTGGGAGTCAACTGATTAAACAAACGTAACAAAAAGAACAGGACTGGTGAGTCACTCGATAGGAAATGGTCGTGTGACCAATGTCTTTTGGCAGCATGCTATGTTGAGGGTGATCAATTAAAAAATTGAAAATGGGATGATCAATGAATAAGTCATTTTTCTCGCTTTTTGGGGGTAGTGAGAGTCTTAATTTACAAAAAATAGACACAGAAGGGATCAATTTAGCATAAACCCACATTGCAAATCGAACACATACACAAAAAATGTGGTTGGGGGGGAATTTTAAAAAAAGAAAAGATTTTTCACGACATGAGAGGAGTGAATGTTATAAATTTTCAGCCCTCTAGTTGGCTGTACATGTGATACATACACACATAAACACATATATAGCCAGCTACACCAGTTTAAAAACTGAGAGAAACCCATGTTGGCATTTTTGGTGTACAGTTTGGTTGATGGTCTCTAACAACAAACAAGGGAGATAATCGATATCTTCCAAATGATTTCAGAATTTTTTCATATTTCTGAATAATTTGTTTTTTCTTTTCTTTACTTACATTATGCATACTTTGTGGTAAATCATATTTTCTCACGTATAACATTTGTGAAAATTTTTGTACCCAAATCTGAATGAAAATTTTAAGGTTATGCTAAACTTAAATGTATGCCTTTTTTTGACATGTTACCAAAGTTAAGCCCATAAAAACATTTCAGTAGTCAGAGGATGAAGCTTTAAAAAAAAATTGATTAGATTTTCTCCCCAGGATCACAGATACGGATGTAGGGCTAACTATTGGAAGAATTGGCTGTAATTTTTGGGTATCACAATATTTATTTTTACTTATAAAACACTTGTACCACAAATATCCAAGAAATAGCTAAGATTAAGATGATTAAATCAAAAGAAAAAAACATTTAAAAACAATGGCTACTAATTCTAGTGTGCCAGACGTACAGAGGTAAGTTGCATTGTTTTTGCTCTTTTATACAATTAAATTAAAATGATTACGATTTTAAGAGTATGCAACATAGAAATAGTAGGACTTATCATGCAGTATACAAATTTGGAACATCAAACCAGAAAAACATGTAGAACAGCAAAACTGCAGCACTAAATTGAGTACCCGTGTTATACGAGAGGATAAAGTTTTATACCTATTTCCCACCTTTCAATCTAGTGCTCGTATCATGCAAGAATCTTTATATACACAAAGAAATATGGTAAATAATCGCTCATTTCCTATCAGGCATCTCACTATCAACTGAGTAACCCTATGAGAGAGTGTCTGTTCATGTACAAAATGGTCTCCTCTGATTGATTGCCTACTTATATCCTGGCTGTACAACTGATTCTCGAGATATTCAAAATTGCCAGATACTTTCCAAACAGCCCTTTAAGATATCTCAAGAAGCGGTCGTTTACCATTTTCCTTTCATTCCTACACCCCAGTCTCTTGTACCTCCCACTCCGCCAACATCTGATGACCCACTCAAGCATAACATCATCATCATTTTGGGGTGGGGTGGGGGTTTGAAAACACTCAGAATTTTTTCCCATATATATAAATAGTAATTCCTTCTTCTCTTTATGCCATTTCAGCTTATGAAAGGTTGAACGCTCTACTCTCAGACAGTGAGGGAAACCTGTGAGAATACTAAATGACGGTTATTTGTTATTTCCGTATTTTCTCCATTTGAGAGAAACAGGACTTTAGCTTCTTTCGTGAAGTAAGATTTAATTGTCTTTTCCTGTTTTTTCCTCTTTTAAGAAGATTTCCTACAGATCTTCCAGAAAAATCTATAATTTTTACTTCCATTCCTCCCCAACCCCACACACAGCAAAACATCTTTCTTTTCTTTAGTGTAAATGCAAAATAATTTTCTGTTAATTTACCGACAATACAAAAATCTAGTCATGAAGCTCTGTTCACTGTGAGAAAAGCGCAAAAAAATGTGGCGTGCTTTTTTTCCCAGTGTTATGTGCACAAAATCACTCTATCTCCTCTTTGTACACACATGTATACACACACACACACACACACATATATATATATATATATATATATATATATATATATATATATATATATATATATATATATATATATATACATATATATTTCCACTGTGACATGCACAAAAGCACTCTATCTCGTCTGTGTATATGTGTTTGTACACACACGTATACACAAACATATATATATATATATATATATATATATATAAGTCTGGTCAGTCACTCAATAGAAAACATTGCATAACCAATGTCGTTTGGCAGCGTGCTGTGTTGGGGTGATCAATCAAAAATTGGAAAAAGGGATAATCAGTAAATAAGTTATTTAACTTTCCCTTCGTTTGGTCTTGATCAATAGAAACAGTCTGAATTTTATAAAAAAACAAATGTGAATGCTGCTGGACACAAACTAAGGGATCCATTCAGCATAAACTTGCATAGGAAACTGAACCCCCCCCCCCAAACTAAAAACCTTCTTGGAGGGGACTTTCACAAAACAAAAAAAACAAACATTTTGGACATGATGAGGAGTGACTTTTAATTTTTAGCTCCCTTAGTGGGGATCTGTATATGTCATATACACATAGATAGATAGACACCTATGGTGACAGTGTAGGTTGATGGTTACTAACACACATACACATGTGTGTGGGTGAGTGTATGTATAGATGTTTGTTAAGCTTGGTGTCAAATGAGAAGATTGTGTTGTGCCAATGTTGTGAACAGGAAGGGCCACCCTTGAAATTCTAGTTTTTACAAGGATTTTCACTCACAGGCGGTAACGATGGAGATAGATGACTGAAAATTTAAACATTTACTCCTCATTATGACTAGAAGAGAAACATGTGTATCCCCCCCAGGTTTTCCATGATGGGTTCAACTTGCAATGTAAATTTATGGTAAATTGGTCTCTTATTTTGTGTCTGGTAGTATTTACACCTGTTTTTTTGCAATTCAGACTTTTTAGTGATCACAGCCCAACTATAGGTGAGAAGTAACTCATTCATTGATCACCCCATTTTCTAATTTTTTTCATTAATCATTTCTGATACGACATGCAGCAAATACAACAAAGATGAAAAAAAAACAGTAATATATATATATATATATATATATATATATATATATATATATTTATTTTCATATTTATATTTATATGATTAGAACAAGTGATATGACTGGCTAAGGTGGATTTTGCTACGGGTCTGAGTGACTTTGATATTTCCAGTATTGAATGTATCTAAGGGGAGGGGAGTAGATATGGGTGTGAGGTTATTGTTAGTAGGAGTTTTATGAATTAGAGATTTGTGTGATTAGGGTTATCAATTTTGATGTTGAGTCCATTGGGGGAGAGAGTTTTTGGTTTGCTGATCCACAAATCCTCATGTTTTTCTACAACTTTAGTTATGTCTATGGGAGTATTTTTTTCTATTTTTTCATGGGAATACCTCCCGAAACATGTCTAGACCATTAACAAAAAAAACATCTACAAATAAATAAACCTAACTCCAAAACACTTTACTCCCGAGTCTGTCTCATTCTCTACACTATATATATATATATATATATATATATATATATATATATATACATATACATATATATAATGATACTCTATAGAGAATAGCAAAATACATATATTATGATACAGTCCTAAAAATAATGAAATAAAGCTATATATGAAAATCATAGCTTAAGGGGAGGTGGTGTTTAATCAACACAGCTGGGGAGCTATGTTTATATAACTGCTTTATTCTTAAATCCATGAAACTGTGACATAGTGAACAACTGATGATTCCAACAATAAAAATACTCACACGGTACCACAATATCTAATTCTGCATAAAACCCACAGAAAAAATTACATAAATTACATTAACAGATAATAGAAAATAATTGACTGAAATGAGATATATCTTTAAGAAAAAACAACAATTTTTTTCTAGTTTTTTATATACACTTAGTGTTTAAAGCTGTAAATCTTTCTAGACAATATATATATATACATTCATTCAAAATGTTCACATACACACACAGATACACATCTAGATGCATACATACATACACATATGCTATTGTGACTGTGACCTGGGCATATATATATACATACTTATACATGTATATCGGGGGAACTATTTAACACATTTTATGTGAGAATGCAGTTAAACGTGCATATAAACAAATGTGTAAGCACTGTGAAAATCTATAAGTAACTTCTAATTACTTTAGCGTATGTTTGTAGCCTCGTATTCACAGGTGTGTGCACTATACAAATCAAGCTCGGGAAGGTTCCCATGGCATATTAGGACCAGTCTACTTTCTCAACAGAACCACCATTGTCTTTCTTGCCCGGAATTTAACACCAGCTGCTAGAAAATGTCGGTTCCTTTACGAAGGTGAGTATCAAAACTGCTGTATTTTCAGAGGGTCGTTTTCAAAAAATTGTCAATTAAACAACCCCTTTTTTTATGATTATACA
>OY735214.1:63158355-63173355 GCA_963457665.1 Thysanoteuthis rhombus | reverse complement strand
TCTATTTGATGCCATCTTACTTCTCCATGAGTGAGCCACAACAAGCAGGTAAAAAACAATTGACCAGGTGACTGATTGGGCATTCTAGTCGTATTATTTCTATGATTACTTAATTCCAGTGCAAGGAGGATAATGATTCGTTTTGGGTTATGTCCTTTGTTTGAATTAGCTAGAATAGTAAGATATCGATATTCATAAAGAAAATGGGAAATTGATATCTATGCAGTTGAAAAATTATTATTCTGACTTCTTTAGTGAGTTCATGCAGCGCACACCTAACACACCCTGAATATACGCCTCTGATGTATTCATTATAAGACGTAATGTACTTGCTAAAAATATCTACCCATGTTTCTGTGAAGTTTCTTCACATTCTCTTACTGTAAAACTTGATAGATCACTTCTTCAAAGTTGTTAAATGAGTGAATAAATGTTTTTGCTCAGTTTCGTCCAAGGTTTTATCAAAAAGTGACAGAACTTGTTTAGATGGAAGAGTCTTTTGTTTCAAATGGTGGGATGGAGATATTTTTTGTCAGCGAAATTGTTACTTTTAAGTTGAAGAGTCGAACGTTATAGATAGAGGAACAAGCAGAAAATTGTTATATATATTAGTTAGCAAAAACTATTTTGAAGCAAAGCAATGGTATAGTCGTTAGAGTAGAACTCACTATACTAGCCAATTAGTCTGTAATATATGTATATATAGAGAGAGGGATGTGCAGATATCTTTTGACTGTTGTATATTCATATTTTTGGCAACATAGTTCCAATGCTTCGGAGTTCGATCATGAATAATACTTTAATAATAATTGTTACCTTCAAGTTGAAGAGCCAGCTGTTATGGACAGAGAAACAAGCATATATATCAGCCATCATAAGTCCACTGCTTGATAAAGGCCTCTCCCATCTCCTTCCATGGCACCTTTATTGAGGCAGAGTTATGCAAAACAACTCGAGAGATTGCAGAGCAACTAAACGTTGACCATTCAACAGTTATTCGACATTTGCACCAAACTGGAAAAGCAAAAAAAAGCTTGAAAGATAATGGTGAAAAACTGCAGATATTTTTTTACCAACCTAATATTTCATTTTCGTGTTTTTTTTTCCAACTTTTTAGACACCCAAAGTAGATGTACTTGTCAACATCTTTTATGGCCTCCCACGTCCACCTTTATGTAGTTTTTTTTGAGAGAGAGACAGAGAAAGAATGAGAGAGAGACAGAGAAGAGTGTACGTAATTAGTATCAAATTACACAGACCATTTACAGTACGTTTTTAAAAATGAAAAAATAAATTTCATTATGTTATCAAAATCAGTCCGGACACTCACATATAGGATGCCTATTATTAAATGATGGTTAGCAAGCTCATCTCACATTATAATTCATTAGCGTCACATGTTCAATACTCACAACTGTTATCTTGTGTCAGACTAAGCTACATATAGTAAATAACCACACACCTATCATTGTGTGATGATCAACAAGGTAGTCTCACTGATGGATTTGCTTGTATGGTAAGTTCAATTTCCATGGATAACTCATCGCTGCAGCCATGCCCCGAGATATTTATGTATGCATCTACAAATATTTCTCTCTTTCATATATATATAATAGACAGTTTGATCTTTTCTGATTGTTCCTCCATCTGTGACAATGGACTTTTCCACTTGAAGGTAACAATTCTTCTAATGAAAATATTTCCTACCCACCGCATGAGACAAAGGGCTCTTCCATCTTAACGAGTTCTGTATATATATATATATATATATATATATATATATATATATATATATATATATATATATATATATATATATATATATATAACCCGACTTATGAGTATCATTAAAGATGATTTAAGTTTGTTTGCATGCAGATCGAAATAAAAACCGACATATAGGGTTTGATATTCACACCAGTGAACACTCAACAGATGTGACACGAACAACAGGTTACGCCCTTTGTGTCAAGAAGATGATGATGTGTTGTATGAAATAACATCCATGTACAATTCCGTATGATGATATCCTAAATGAAATAACAAACTAAATGTATTATGAAACGGCCATGAAATAGTAAAATAATACTATATCTTAAACTCATAGCTTTAGGAAAGGTGGTGTTTGATCAATACTGCTGGAGAACCATGTTAATATAACTGTTTTGTTTTTAAATGCCAGAAACGGTTACATGGTAAACAACTGAAGATCCCAACATTTCTGATATATTAATGTTATAATCACCGAATGGACGTTGATGATACAGAACGGGACAGTTTCAATTTCAAAATGTATGTCATTTCAGTCAATATATATATATATATATATATATATATATATATATATATATATATATATATGTACATAGAGAGAGAGACAGACAGACAGACAGAGACAGAGACAGAGAGTTCTACTATAAAAAGTTGAGACAGAGCCGGGATGAGTTATGTATATGGAGAAATTTATCTACATGGATTTTTTTTTCCGAGGCGAAAAAGCTTCATCTTCGGCGGAAAGGTCTGATATCTTCAGCGTTGGTAGAGCAATTGATGGTCTAGTAAAATCAGTAAGTAAAATCATTTCATTTCAAATCTATCCTGCTGCTGTGGGTCAGCGAACTGAATTGATAGTGATGGCTGTTTTGAGAATTGGTTAATAGCTTGTGTAGAGTAAGGGTCAAAAGGCTGGTTGTCATGGAGACATTCCGGGTAGGAAAAGAAAATCTGTAATAGAATAAGGAGATTAAAAATGAGAAGGAACGATGATAAGGAATTCTGAAAAGTCTAAAAGAACCATTTAAGATGATATGATAGATAGTTTTATCATTAGGAAGTGTACCAGTGATTAAATGTTCTTACATTATTGTAGAAGCATCCAGTTTGATATATATATATATATATATATATATATATATATATATATATATATATATATATATATATATATATATATATATCGGAAATTTTATAATCAACGAATGAATGTTGATGATCAAATCTGGAACTGTTTTAATTTGGCTGGGGTTTTTGAGGTTTAATCATTGTTACATGTTTCTTGCCGAACAAGTCTATTGTTGGTCTGCTAACGTTTTCCCTATGACAATATATATATATATATATATATATATATATATATATATATATATATATATATATCTGAATTTTCTGTTTCTAAAATAGACCTGTTCTTTTGTCTGAACTCCCTCTCTCTTCCCTCTCCCCCTCTCACTCTCTGTCTCTCTCTAGCTTTGTGGGTTTTCTCTGTGTGTGCGTGTGTGTGTTCGTCTGCGCGCCCGTGTGTGTGTATGTGTAAAATTCTATTTCATCGCACTATGGGACTTTTGTCCATTCATCTATGAGAAAGCTTATATATAGCTAAGGAAATTTATGTGACTATGAATGTATTTAGATCAGAGAATTTAAAGAAGGGATGTTAGCCAAAGTTTTCTATCATGACCCAATGATCGTACAAATAACTGAAATGATTTCCCCTCATAAAATTTTATGAAATAAGACTTATTCTCGTCTGAAGTGAGTTAGACGGGATGTTTTAATGATGATTCATTCGAACTATTTTCTGCGTCTTTGTTCAGTTTTCTCGACGTTCCGGCAGTGTACAAACCCCCCCCCCCGAGTATTCCTGTGTTCAGGAATGCTGAATGTTGTTCCAGGGGGGTCATCCTCATCTCTTTACATACATGTCACATCCGGTTATTTCATTTCTGTATTTTGGGGGATTTTACTTATTGTTCCTACTGGCCAATGCTCTGACTCCATGACCCGTCATTGAGCTTTGCACGTGCTTGCAATTCTCGGGCCACACCCTCTGAATCCAAAGTTCGTAGCCAGCTCCATCCTGATCTCACTAGCTATTTATTTTGATACTTTGTCGGCTGATTTAGTCATCTGAGTATATTGACAGATTTCTTCGCCCGTTGTAGTCTCGAATGCTTGTCTTCGTCTATTATTTTGATCTCAATCCATAAAGTTTGACGTTCACCCTCCTACTTCCATACATAGTCAGCCATACCAGATTTCGAGTAAGACTTACTTGAAAATGTATCACAAAACGAATCCAATAAAATCCATTACAATTCATTTTATTGCAGCAAAGCATTTAAAATAATTCCTTCTACTAAAAACCTTTGCTATTGATGTCTTTTCTATATGAAAATGAACAAAACAAATGATTTTGCTATAGATACTCGTTTCAAATAAAGAAATTACAAATTACAAATGATTTTATTCAATAAATGCATTGTTTTTTTTTTTTGTTAGTTTGTGGTTTGTTCCCCAGCAAAAACGATACCAAGTAAGCAGAGGTTTTTTCCAGCGTTACAACCCCGCCCAAATTATGAGGCTTGAAGAATAGTTTTTTTTAAATGATGATTTTCGACTGTTGCATTATTAGTTAGGCGGCAGGTGTTCAAATTTGAACTTCAGTTTTTCTTCATACAAAGAAGCTTTAAAGTTTTACACTGTAATGCCTTCTAAACATACCAAAAAGACGTACTTGAAATTTATGTATGATATATTTTTTATTCAATTTTGATATATACTGTGCATGTTTGGCTTACAAGGTTGTATTAAAGGCCAGTCTGTTCATTTTATAACATAGTTGCTGGGAATCTCGGTGTTACTCGGGAAAAAATTACTTTTCACTCACCAAGACGCTTACCACTTGATTATAAGATTTAGGAGGGGGTTTAAATTTCGAATATAAATATAATGCCGAACTAGACCCTTATTTTGTGCTCACTTAGGATGACACCTAAATGAAAATTATTTAAAAGATTTTATGACATCATCAGATTATTTGTTTGGATAACACCTTTAGAAGTTTTTTTTTCTTACTTTTCACCTGACATCATTTTCTGATGACACTTTTTTTAAAAGTTAATCTTTTTATTTGGCTTCATATTCTGATCAAAGTTGTTTTCAAAAAGTTTGCATCAAAAGTTAGTGGAGCAGTTTTCCCTTTCATGGGGGGGGGCGTAGGGGACCCATTTTTCCCCTTTTTGGGAGTCAGAAGTGAAGGGAACATTTTTTCCTTTCAAGATTCAGAAGTGAATGTAAACTTTTTCTTCCTCTTTAGGGGTCAAAAGTGAGGGAAAACTTCTTTTTTTTTTTTGTTTTTTGTTTTTTGAGGGTCATTCGCCTTTTCTCTTCGGGGGTCAAAAGCAGACTCGATTTCATCCTACCCCCAAGATAGTATCTGATCTCAGCTAAACTAGCATGTTCTTTTAGGATTTCCTGTTCTCTACCTTGCATCCATTTAACCTCATTTAGAGTAACAGGTATTCTAGCATTCCCACATCTATGATTAATTACCGTGCGTGCTTTTCCAAAATTGTCATTACGGGAGCAGGTCAAAGTTTCAGCCCAAAGAAAAGGGTCTAAGTGGAATTTTATCAGAAACATAAGACCTGTTACTATAAATGAGGTTGAATGGACATACCGTCGGAAACAGAAAGTATTAAACGAGCATGCTAGTTCATCTGATATCAGCTACCATCCTGGTGTGTGATGAGATCGTTTGCTTGAAGTCAACCTGACGTCACATGAGTTCAACAATGGTTTAAATT
This sequence comes from Thysanoteuthis rhombus, assembly GCA_963457665.1. Lineage (NCBI taxonomy): Eukaryota > Metazoa > Mollusca > Cephalopoda > Oegopsida > Thysanoteuthidae > Thysanoteuthis > Thysanoteuthis major. The sequence goes on along the minus strand of OY735214.1, from coordinate 63,167,770 downwards.
CTAATTCTACAGAATATCCAAGTTAATGCAGAATCCAAAATAATAAAAACGCATATTACTGTTCACATCTTTCTTGGGTGAATCGGGTTTAAAAGTGAAATAGATCAATTCCCCGAAAATCCACGATAATTTTGACAGTACTGTATTTCAAAATATCGTGATAGACAGATGGCTAAACATAGGGAGATAAGATTGCTAAAAGAAATTGAACGATGATTTTATGATTGCCTTGTAGGCTGGGCCTCCGAGAGAGAGATACTACCGATTTATCACACTGGGACCCAGAGATTAAAAGCCCCGGAGGTCTGAAGAGGGTCGAAGAGTTTCTTAGATAGACTAATTCCGGTTCTAAACAACTAATTTGGTTTCGGCTAAAAGCCAATTTGTAACTAAAAAAAAAAAAGAAACGCCACTCTTGCACATCACAATCCTTTCACTAATACCCTCTCTGCCCAAACACAAAAGGCTTATAAACTGAAGAATATGCTAAAACAAATGAATCAACGAATTTCATTAGTGTGAGAAGGTGCCAGAGAAGAAATGAATTATAATCTGAACGCATCAAGGTCGTATTAACAGGCAGAATAATACATCGATTTTTTTGTCTTTGAAATTTACTTCGTTTTGAAATTGTATCATGATTATGACCATGATTTGTGGCCTTTTGAAGAATACGTCTACTCAGCTAACACACAAACCTCTAGTAATACCTTTGTGGACTACGGGGGTTGGGAACCCTGCGGAAAGGCTATCCCCTGATGGGTGAGGTGCCCGAAAATAGCCAGGCACCGGCTCATAAAATTCCTTTCAGAGGCCCTGCTTGTGGGCACAGGCACACACACACACACACACACACACACACACACACACACACACACACACACACACACACATTTTATTCTTTAAATTCGGCATTTTGCTACATCATCAGAACATAAAATTCTACTTTTACTAGTTTCCTACATCACTGTGTTGATGTTGAACATCACGACGGAGTGCAAACACAAATAGCTAATTATTATATATGTGGATGATATGATATTATTTCATGACATTGTATGTTACATATAAACGTACACAAAATTATTTATGGGACGAAATAGTATTGTTATATGACGTTATATGTTATATATAAACGTGCACAAAATTGATGAATGATATAGTATTGTTATGCGATGTTATATGCTACGTACAAACATACACGGAATTAATAATTAAATGACATAGTATGACGGTATTTGTTATGCATAAGAATATACTGAACTATTGATTAGATGATATATATGTATACCGAGGTTAATTAGTTCCAAATTTTTCCGTCCTGTTGATAACTGCAACGTTTAAGATTTTACATTTTGATGTATTTTTGCTGCTTATACTTAGTGTGTTTGATTTGTACAGTAATACTTTAATCGTACTAATCACAACTGTCAAAGTCAGTCTGTTCCACTTTGTCGCCCACAATCTTACATGTAAGAATCTGAAATTTTGCATAGTGTTACATCTCTTTGCGACATAGGAGATGGGAGTTTTGAGAAGTTTTACAGGATAGTTCAAAATTTAGACTGGACCCCGACTCTTCCATTCCGGAGGTTTTGACAACGAGGGCTTCTCTTTGACTGATTCACTTCCGGCTAAAATCTAAGTGGGTCCAACATTACATTGCCAGGAGTCTGAATACTTAGCTATCGGATACGTTCAAAATTTCTAACCCTGTGCAAATAAATGATATTTGTCATCAAGTTATTTTGAACAAAATGTAATATTTTTAATGTATTTTAGAAGCTGGGGGTAGTTTTTATTTTCTTTAATTGTCATTTTATTCATTCCAATACGCTCTTACATTTTTGAACAGAGTGAGTCCAAAAGCTTTTCGGTTTTGTCTCTTGTGGGTGGCAGAAATGTTCATAGGAGCAGAAGAATTTATCTAAATATATATTTCTTTCATAAATTACGCATGAAGCCGTTATTTTTTCGTTTATTGTTTTTTGTTTTTTTTTCAAATAAAATATGTACTCACAGATTTTCTCATCAGTGAGAACTACAATCATATCATTCATTCTATTATGTGCTCATCTCAATTATTTCACAAATAAAAAGTCACCATTTCATTGTTTCCAATGTTATTTTTACATGCACATTGATATCTGCATATTTTCTAATGCACACTTCAGAATTTGATTTTTAGATTATTTTAGATAATTAACAACAATGTGTTTATCTCGAAAAGCTTCATGTATCATGGTAGGCTGGAAAAAATAACTTGATGTATGTACATTCAAATAAAAAATATTTACACGTACAATTATTTACAAAAGAAAAACACGAAGTGCTATCATTTAGGTAATTTAGGTTTAAAATAAATGCTTCGATATATTTGACACTGAGCAACTCCGGGTATTCTGCTCGTGTATTTATAAACACATACATAACAAGAAAGCACTCAAATCGCATATCTCTTGCAACACTATTTTCAAGGGAAGTAACTTTGCTTGGATCCACCAAAAAAATTAAACCACACCTTCCGTAGCCTCCTATCAACACTTCCACTTTCTCTGAATTTTTGAGATGAGGTATTATTATTTCTATTGATATTCGGACCATCCTCATCTTGGTTGTTTTTCATATAACGTTTCAGCCGTTGTACTCTACGGCCTTCATCAGGTATCATCAGGTAGGTGTGGGAAAGTAACCGAACCCTTTATTTAACCGACGGGGGTATATTCATCGCACTCCCCTCTTAACATCAGTAGTATTATTATTGTCTCACACTGGGATTGAACCCAGAACCATCAGATTACTTGCAGTAATTTTGTCTGATTCTGTAACCACTACGCTATGTGATACCTGATGAAGGCCGAAACGTTGTATGAAAAACAACCAAGATGAGGATGGTCCGAATGTCTATAAAAATAACTCTTTCATTGTGAACTTTTGGAGATATCTTATAGACGGACATGGATTTCGTGCTAAATTATGTGATGTGGTCGTATACCTACGATGTAGGAAAGTTAATTATGGATGAATCCACCACAAAATGTAATTATTTTTCCCATAGCCTATTGTCCACCTTTCTGCAAAATCTCATTGAAATTTACTGCGAATTTTCGGAGATAGTTGTTGGGCATTCATGAGTATATACATAAATGTATGAAAAGAAAATCAGAAAAATATTGTTCTAACAAAAAATGATCTCTGAATCCGCCCTCAAAATTAACCACTTCTTCCTCACCAGGAAATTTCATTGAATGTGGTGGTGTGCTTTGGGGGATATCCTGTGGACAGACAGACTGACAGACAAACGGGTACGTCCGAATACACGTACCTCTCCAATTCCATTGGAAGAAGTAATCAATAGTTTGATGATATAGTATTGCTATACGGTATGTGTTTTCCAAGTGAATATTGATTATTTCACTAATGCATATCCGTATATACAGACACGTAGATCATAAACCAATGTTCTATGTGGATAGCAGTGTATGCTTTTGTTCTAAAGATAAAAACATATAAACATATAGTTCGTGAATTTCTTGAGAATTCTGTGACTAAATTTTTCTTTTAAATTAACGGTAATACATATTTTTTTTTTTTTTTTGGACAGGGCTCTGGAGGGACCTTCCCTGCCTACTTCCTTCAAGGTAAGTTTCTCAAGCATTCTTCATTTTCAAGATATTTGAAGGAAAATTTAACCCTATATAAAGTCAGTCTGTGAAATAAAATTTTTTAACAAACAATTTCTTCACCAATGTATTCTTTTGGGTCCATAGTATCACAAAAAAATTCTCCAAACTCAAAATTGTGGGTAAGATCTCCAGGCCAAGTGAAAGATGAATATATGGAATAGCGTCTTGGAAAAGATTGAAAGTTTTCGAAATGACAGTTTTTGTTGCAGATCAAATTCATGAGGGGATTTTGGAGACGAAAAACGCGATGGCCGCATATATTCTTCGATATACTTATGATATGACTACAAAGATTGAAAATTTAGAGCATTTAGCACTTTTGGGAAAATCAAATCATACTTATGATTTGATTGAAAATTATATTTTAATTCAATATCAATCAAAAACGTTACTTTTCCCATTAGCTTTCGGTTGCAGGTTCAATCCCTGGGTGGAGTAATGAGATTATAAACGTAATGAAGCATCAATCATTGTGGTAGAATGTTCTTATCCTGTTGTCCATTTCAGGGGTGGGGGACAAACGGTGACATTTTGTCATTAAGGGTAATTTTGTTTTGTAAAGATGATATCATTAATCCAGTGGAAGCCGATGTTGTTGGGTTGATGCCAAAATTACTTGAAACGTAAGTTTTGGCTCTAAGCTTTCACGAAAGGGAGAGTCAAACCATTACCGCATCTAAAGAAGACTGTTGAAGTGAAAGAGAGACTGGAGAGTCTGGCATTCAAACTCACGTCCTTGCCGATGTCTCTCATTTCGGGAGAATCAATTCATGCAGGAAAATAATGAAGTATCCCTTGGAAATCAAATCAAAAAGCCTATTCGATTAATTAACTTGAAGGATGTTGTTGTTAGTGGTTGCAAATATTTGATTGGATAACGCTTTTTCCTAGAATGTTTGACCCAAATGACTGGGCAAACACTGGGACGTGGGAAATGAACCTGTGGGAACTTTAGGTCCTGTAGCAGCCGATTATCTACTGAAATGTATCTGCTGTGGATGCAACCAAGACTTTTCTAACAACAAATGTAAACGCGTCAAGAACTATTTGAAATGTGTCAGCGCATGCGCTGTTTGTCATGGGATAGATGGCTTGAATAATATAGTTCAGGATGATGACGTCGGGTGGAGATTAAGGTGTTTAGCTAATATACACATCAATTTACAGTTTATTAATGATTTAGTCACGGGTTTAGTCACCAAAGATATAATAAATCTAAATCTGCAAGTCTTTATAATTGGCTGCAAAAATCACGAATTTAATTATCGTGCATGAGTAAATGTGATGAAAAAAAGCTGTAAATTTTTGCATTAAAGAAAAACAGAAAAATGTATCTAAATCAAAAACAAATTACCGGATCCACCCCAAAACTAGATTGTCGCTTTCGTAGAATAAGGCCCACTTTTCCACAAAATTTCATTGAAATTCATTGATTACTTTTGATGATATCCTGTAGACAGCCAAACACGAATACAGAAAGGTATGGAATTCGAAAAAGGAAAAATATCTCCAAATCAAAAATGAAAGTCTGGATCCAAACAATCACATTTTTCTTACCCAATGGATTAACCCTCTTCATGATTACATTTTTTTTAGTTTGACGCGATTCTGTACATCCATTTTCCACTTGGTCTGGAGAATTTTTCCAAGTGTTGAAGGTTTAGAATTTTTCTGGTGATACAACAAACCTATTAGTGACAGAGGAATCTTTTAGTAGACAATCATTTCACAGATTGGTCCTATTTTTCCCTTAGTATATTGTCAAGTAAGTTACAAGATCTTACTCCATTACATTTGTTTATCTACATAAATCAATTTATTCCACTTACATACATACACACGCATGCGCCTTTGTATTTATAGACGAAATGAGGCTCAGACTCGTGTTCCGGTAATAATTATCAACAGCAATCCTAATCGGATGGAAAATATATTTATGCTGTTTTTCTGTCAACTTTCATTAACTACAGGAATTTGCTGTTTTGATCTCTCGTTCTCCAACATTTCTTTCCTCATTTGAATTCTGGTTTTCTTTGAGTGAAAATAGTTGCGCCAAAAATTGGTGTTGTAATGCAATTGAGATTAATGAAGATGCGATTAGTTTAAAAAGGAGAAGAGAAACACATGTTTTGGCGAGGAACACTGATTTTAACAATGCCTGATGGGAAGGACAGGTAACGTTACAGTGAAGAGATTTAATCGATAATGTGTTGGTATTTTATTAGTTACTAGTGTGAGTATGTAACATTCTCCCTTTTTTATAAATTTGTTTTTGAGCAAGGAATACAGATAGGGATGAGGGTTTTTTGTTTGAGAATTCTTATCTATCATCATTGTTCTGAATGGTATAATTTCCTTTGTGATATTTATATCTTGAGGCGGGGTTATTATTATCCGTTTTCTCTTGTGGATGTTTTTGAAGATGTTTGTACCATCTGCAATGTTTAGCACTATATCTTGATAAATATCAGAGGCTGTTTGTATATGTTCATTTGTTTTGAGTGAATGACGTCTGCTGCATCTTATACATGTACATACCCCGGTAATCGCCAAATATGGACGAGGCTCATTGAGATTTTTCAAATTATTTTGGATTTTCTATCCAGTAATCAAACTTTATTCGTACTCTGTCGTTTGGCTTCAGGGATAGTTTCCATGAAGAATGAGATATCTTCTTGTTTGAGAAATGTGACTTTTTGTGATTAAATATATTTGGGGAGATTTGTACGTAAGTTTCTACTCATTAGTTGTTTAGTAGGGTATGGGAACCCATTCTCCAATGGTCTCGTGTGTTGAGCTTAGTGTGCCAAAAAAAGATCGTTATCGTTTTTCGTGGCTCTTTTAAGAGTTCTCTTCTTAATTTGAACATTTCGTTCATCCATGCCATTCAGTTAGGGATAATTTGGACTTGTTTTTATGTGTTCAAAGTCCAACTGTGAAAAATTTTAGCAGATGAGAGCCGTTTTCATCCGCAGGGATTTGCCAAAATATATTAGAAACATTAGAGAAGTATTTTGGGGAACGCATTTCTGCAAAAAATATTTCTGCAATATGGAGTTTATATTGTTCATGTTTAATCGTTTAGTTTAGATCTTTGTGTTCCGAATAGAGTCGTAAATTCCGTTCCATTTTTCGACTACGACAAAGGAGTTAATCCATTCAGTAGATTGTCTATTAGAACAAATTATACCCATCTGTTGTATTTCATGCAATAATAATAATAATAATAATAATAATAATAATAATAATTATTATTATTATTATTATTATTATTTTTTTTTTTTTTTTTTTGTTTGTCTTATAGGGCAGAGGGAACTTTTCTTGGGAATGAATTATGTGATTTATTTCAGGGTCTATAGTTATATAGAGGATGGTCAGCCAAGTGCCAATCTTACCGAAACAGTCGTCAAATTCTTTCAAGAGGCTCGGTACATTTGAATGGGTGATTTTGAAGATTCTCTGCATTAATTTTTTTTTCGCACCTGTTTGCGTCGAGAACCGGTTGAGATTGTGCATCTGCCTCTATGAATAGTACGGGAGTTTGAAAATTTTTTATATCTTGAAGTAGCCGTACATTTGCCCAAAACATTTTTTGTGAATGTCAGGGGAAGAGATCTTTGTAAACATTCTTAGTTAGCAGGCGAACTTTTGCTTTCAGGTCTTTTCTGAAACTAATTCAAGTTTTAATCTCACAGTCCAACGTTCGAAATCTCCGTTGTTGTTTTTTTTATTGTCTAGACCTTGAATGAATTGGATTTAGTTTTTTTCCTGTTAAGATCATTAAAATTGATCGTGTCCTAGGTGTATTCTCCACTATCAGAATCTTTGTCTGACGACATTTTCACTCCGTGTACTGAACTTTCAGCCCTGCACATTTTTTAGTAATGTCCCTTTTTCTTGCATTTATTGCATGTCTTCTGCAATGCTGGATAATTGCTCCTAGAGTGACTGCCATCACAGAATTCACACTAATTGGTGAAATTATGGAATTCAGCAGGCTTTCCGTCATTGGCAACTGGCATGGATGCTTTTAAAGTTTTTGGTGTCAGTTTGTGCACGTCTACGATTTATGGTGGCAATATTGCTATTTTGAGTTTCAGCTGATGTAACTAGTATTTTTAACAAGTGTTTGGTTTCCTGGACTGTCCATCCTGCATGAATCGTTTTATCTCAATCGAACTTATCAGTGGTTCCCTCAATTCTATGTCTGAGATGCCACTTTTAAAAATGTCTTTGATTAGACAGTCTGGAATGTTCCCAGATCGCATTGCGAATCTTGAAGGCGTAACTCAATTACGTAATCGTCGTATTTATGACAGTTTGTTCGTTTGCTGGTGGAGAACTCGAGAAATGTCGGCCTTTTTCTCGGCTCGCAATAAGTGTCAAATTTTTCGATGACAATTCGAGGATTAGTCTTGTCGTTGATATCGTCGAAAGTAAATGTAGAGAATATATCACGACCTTTTGGTCCAATACAAGTTGAAAGTATAGAAGTTATCACTTGACCTTATTTTTGGTCATTCTCTGTCGCTAGCAAAAAGGGATTGAATTCATTCATCCATTTTTGTCATGTGACTGTAAGACTTCCCTGATTAAAATTCTAAGGTTTCGGAGCCGATAAAAACTCCATTAAAAATAATCCTATATTCTTTCTGAGGATAATAGGTTTGTTTGACACTATCTTGTATGAAGAGTTATCATGATTAATGAAGATGCAATGAGATTAAAATGAAGGAACAAGAGATACACGTTTATTGCAAGTCTGACTTTGATAATGCCTGATGGGAAGGGCAAGTGACATCACAGTAAAGGGACGTAATTGTTGATGTGTTAGCAATGTTCTATTAGTTAGTATTGTGGATATATAACAGGGCTAATAGAGTTTCAGTAATCTGAGATTCGGCAAATTGATACAGACCCCCTCGAACCAAGTTGTCTTGGGCTGATCTATCCAAAATACTTTTCAAAAATCTTTTTGCAAGTTACTCAAATCAGCATTAGATATCATCATCATCATCATCATCATCATCATCATCATCATCATCATCATCATCAGTCTTTTAACGCCTGTCGTTGGACATAGACCTTCCTCAGGGCATTTGATATATCCAAGGATAAATCTAGCTATACAATGGTGCCGCTTTGTCTGAAATTGAGCTTTTATCTGCTTATTTGGGCTCTGAGAAGAACATTTCTATTTACGGGAAACTGGAACCGTGGGAAAATTCATCGCTAAAAAATACTGAATTCTTTTGAAATTTATTTATATTTTAAATTGATAAAATTTTTGTCTCGTTAGACATAATTTTGAAAAGAAGGAATCTTTTTGTCACTGAATATTTTTTCAAATAATTAGCATTAATGATGCACTGGATTCCACTCCAGAGAAGTCTGCAAGGAATACTGCATATGTAACATCCCATGCAGCTGTAGCAAAGAGTAGAAAAGGGAACTGGAAGTAAGACTTGGGAACACAAAAAACGAACTTGTATTCAAAAATGATGAAAGATCAGCTATAGCTGATCATGTTACGAAAGAAAAGGGGCAATATTCTTTACTCTCTCGCATAAGGTTCAAGTTATATATGAAGAACTTGAGTAAAGTTGTGAAGATTGAAGGATACTGCCTACTTGAGCCAGGAATGTAAAAAAAACTGTCAAGTAAGGTCAGAGTGAAATTCGGCGCTTTATCAATCACAATACTATGCAAAGATATGTAACAATAACAAA
>OY735214.1:63033355-63153355 GCA_963457665.1 Thysanoteuthis rhombus | reverse complement strand
CAAAAAGAGATACCCACCTATGAAATGACTTTTGAGTCTATGATAAACTCGTTTAACCGGTCACTATTTCCTCAGTATCAATTTGGTAAACACATACCTGGTTAAGATCAACGAAAATTTGAATAAATTCCCATACAGCACCACCTTCGTTCGGTTCCTGCTTTCTTCTGTTTTTAGTACACTGTTGCATATTAATCTGCGTCACCTTTCAGACTTTCCCACACAACTATTGAAATTGCGTCAAAAAAAAAACTATATCGTCTGCGTTATACATTTTCCTATAAGATTATCTGCCATTTTTTACTATTATTTCGAAAGCAACCAATCGGAACTGACGCAGAGAAAAGGATTGTCTTGAAGAATGCCTCGATCGACTAGAATATCTTCCGTCGTCTTATTAAAAGCTTTGTAATCTAAAATTTTAAGTATTTTTTTTACTGTAGAGGAATATCTTTACGCCTCTTAAACGGAAATTTTAAAAAGGTGTTATGTCACCATCATCTCCATCGGTAAGTATCACACCATTTGAGACATTATTGCTTCCTTCGGAGACTGTTCTTCAAAGACCCATAGATTTGTCAAATTTTTTCATTCGGCTAAATTATTCTGCGTTTATAGAAACATATAGAAAGATATGAAAGTACAGTTGTTATTTTAAAAGATTTTTTTCTGTTTCCTGTTGTTTATCAAACATTTTTCTGCTTCCTGTTGTTTATCAAACACTTTTTCTACTTCATGTTGTCCGTCGAAAATTTTTTTTCTTTATTGAGACAAGCAGACGAAATTCTAAACTAACTCCGTTTCACGGAGTATTTCTCGTCCAAAAAATTCTTGATAATTTGTTAATAAATTCGAAAAATGCAACAACTGGATAATCACTAATCTCTTTTAAGATCACAGGGTGTATTGCAAAATCCTCTAGGACAAAACCCCCATAGAAAAAATCCCCTCCGGAGAAAACTCTCTTTGAGGAAAAAATGCTCTGAATTTTAAAATCAAAATTTCTTTATCAATTACCTCTGCCAACGAAATTGGAGGGGTACGTGTATTCGGTCACGTCTTTCAGCTTGTCTGTCTGTCAATAAGATATCTTGTAAGGTACTCCATGAATTTCAATTAAATTTTGTGTAAGGATGGGCAATAGGCTATCCAAGAAGTGATTGAATTTTGGAGAGGATCCATGAACCAATTGCTCCCCTACGTCGTAGTTATGTGTTCACACCACATGAAATCGGCAGAAGTCCATGTCTGTCTACACGCTATCTCCAAACGCTTTCTATAAAGTTCAATTAGATTTTGTAAACTACAGAAAAGTGATTTAATTTTCGGGACGGTTCAATGCACAATCACTTTCTCTGGCAATGGCGTTTGCAAAGGTATGTGCTCTCTGAGTGCTTTGTAGTAATTATTTGTAATCAATGAACAATTCTCTTATACGTAGAATATTACATTCATTATATGACAAGATTGCAACAAGGAAGTCATTATGTATTGTACTGTTGCATATATCAACATTCACATTATATATGTATTGTGCGCTGTTATATCCAACCAGCAAGCCTTTCTCTTTACGTTATTCATCCCCTCTTTATATTAGAAACTGTCAAACAAAACTGTCACCAAAGCTACAAACATACCTTGCGATTCAGTTTTCAAGTGGGTTTAGCTGTCTGTCTGTCTGTCTAGCTGGCTGGTTATGTACGTATCGCGTGTATAAGTCGCACTATTGGAGCTAGAGCGCTGAAAAATCAAGCATTTACTTCTTATTTTGTCTTGAAAAAAAATTTTTTTTTTTGTTTATTAAAAATTTCCTCTGAAGAGGTTTCAAGTACGTGTTCAATTTGCAATGTAATTTCATTCTAATTTGATCCCTTAATTTGTGAATTCACGCTTCTGGGGGGGTTGGATTTCCTTTGAGATCACTGTCCAACAAATGGTGAAAGAAGCAACTGATTCATAGTTCACTCCTTTTTCTAATTTTTTAATTGATCACCCCGACACAGCAACATGCCAAAAGGCGTAGGTCACGTGACAGTTTCTATCAGGTGATTAACTGGACATATATATATATATATATATATATATATATATATATATATATATATATATATATATTAATTTCACTTGGTTTTCCTTTCATTTTTCACCGTCTTTCTCACCACCTACCTTTCCTCCTTCACGACCTATTTTGCACTCCACCCCCTTCACCTTCCCCAATTCCTCCCTGCTTAATATTATCATGGTGTCGCTTCCTCAGTCAAGGAGCGTGTTTGATTCCAACTTAGATGGGCCGGGGATCGTGCAGATATAACAGTCTGACCCTAGGTAGTAGTAGTAGTAGTAGTAGTAGTAGTAGTAATAATAATGATAATAATGATAATAATTGCGTAACGGTCGTACATGCAAACAAGCAGAATGATAATTTAGCTATTTCATCCATTTTCACATTCACACCAGATGATTGGTAGCTCTGTTCTAATCGGATTAAGCAATCGGATTAAGTGACAGCGAGTCTCCTCAAATCTCCAGCACCTTTCGCAGTATCCTCGGGAACTCCAACACTACAATGGTCGGGACAGTCTCTATCATTCCTCAAAATTCCCTCCGATTACTCAAATTTCACCTCTAATGCTCTTTGCGCCGATTATCACGGACAGGACCCAAATATTCATGTTCCACAGCTTGCTCAGTTTTCGAGCGAAGTCCAGGTATTTTTTCAATTTATTCATTCTTGTTTTCTGTTGTCTTTATGTCGTGTCCTGCCTTCACAGACAAGTCTACTATCTGGCAGATTTTCGATTCCTTTATTGAACAACCGTAGCCATCAAAGATGTATGCGTGTTTGTTTGCGTGTTTATGTGTGCCAGCGCTCCTGGCCATACCGTTTTGCCTTCAGACTTGAAAATTGGCATCGGTACGCCACCAGACCTCCTCTAAAATGTTTTTATTTTTGAAGAAAAAAAATCTGTTTTAGACCTTTTGAGCCTTACTTTGACGTGTTCATTAATAACATTTAGATTTTCCCCAAATCTAGATGTTTCTAGATGTTTTTTTTACTCCGTTCAAGAATTCCTTACAGCAGGAAACGCCAGGGACGTCAAAAAAATATTCTGACTACATCTATTCTCCGATGGTATTTCTCTTTACTTGACTTCAAATTCTGAACTTACGGTTTTTCAATTATTGACTTGGTGGCGAGCTATTATTATTTTTCTCCTTGATTGGTTGGTGTTTAATGTAATCATTCACCACGCCTCTCACCGGTGATCTAAGACAAAAAGTTTTGTAGGTATGCTTACTTAACTTCAAAATCCCCCTTAGACCATTTCACTCTTCTTCGTTCCTTTGGTTTTAAGCAGTTGGCGGCTGAGGTGGGCCATCACTTGGAATCACCTGTCGACGGTGTCCATTCTCAGTATTTATAGGATCAGTAAAACTAATCCACACCTTCAACCCTCATCACACAGCTTAAGGGTGTACTCAATTAGCTGCTGAGTGCATGGTGGTCTGCTAGGAGAGTTACACATATCTTTTCTCTTTATGCACTAAATCAAACTTATGTCCTCATCATGGTTGTTATAGTCATAATGCTCCGACCGCTGTATCTTTCGGTCTTAGGGTGACTGTCGAATTGGGTTCTGGGAATTTCAAACTGAATCCTTTATTCTGTTGGTTTAGAAACTGGGTTCTGTGGACCACTAGGGGTCCGACAAATAATGTTCGGGGCCTGCAGCTGTGTTCCCTCTTGCGAATCTTGAGTTAGGGAAACAACATTATCCATCGCGCAGATATCGGAAAACGTGCTTATTGTACACAGACCTCTACCATATATAAGAATTCAAATAAATGTAATCCACTTAGAGTAAATATGATTTTAATGGTTGAAAATTGTTTATTATTGAAGTTCATTGATTACAGTCTGAAAAGGCATTGTAAAAAATAGGTGTTTGCCAGAATATTTTTTTATAGAAGGGTATTCTTGTGTTTCAAAAGTTCCGAAACCACTGCTAGACAGAACAGAAGTTAGGCTTAAGACCCCCCAAATTCTATTCATGGATTCTCTAACGTGACAAGGACTCAGTGGATGAGAAAGTTGGAAAAGTGTATGCAGTTACTTGTCGGTCGTGGGTTCAGTCACGCGTATAGGTAGTGAAAATCATATACGCTGGTTTGGTAGAGTGATCAGAAGTAGCACCATAGGGAAGGATTTGCAAATCATCATATTGAATGAATGTTTGATTTGAAATTCTCAGGTTACCAAATATGACTAACATCTGAAGAAGGCTGTAATGTGTAACGGCTGAAACTTCAAAGTGTCCCCCGTTCACGACCAGGATCCATTCTGACGACCAGGTCGTTAAACAAAAACCTTGTTTTAGGGCTTGAATCCAAACCCCAACCACGTTTTTCTGAATCTTTTTCAATTCAAATTGTTTCAGATCTTACCATAATGTGATCTCAACCTTTTAAAACATTTTCAAGGTTTCATCCATAGTGTGTGCTAAACTGTGAACGTTTACCATGAGCAAGATATTTTGTATATATATATATGTGCGCTCGCGCGCGTGTGTGTGAGCATGTGTGTCTTTTTTTCATTTTTATGAATCATTTTTTCATTTTAGATTTTTTACAGTATTATACGGGTCAGAAAGAGGTCAAGTAGTTAGTTTTTATACCTTTTTTTGATACTACTTAAGTCTGATAGCTCGCTTTGACGTGCATATTACAATATGAATTATCTCCCCTCGTTATGAATCGAGATTTGAATTGATTTGTCTCCTCCAGTGTTTTCAATTATTGTCTGGAGATTTAAAAAATGTTATAATATCTTTATTTTTTTGAACATCATTCGAAAAAGCAAGAACAATTTTTTTTCCAATTTTTTGACAGTATCCAAAATCACCCCTCCACCATCGAGTACGTGGTATATGCGAAAGTTGTTGGTACGATCGATCACGGTCGTAACGGGTTAACGAATAAACGAGTACATTGTTAACCGATGAATACTTGTATAAGTCAAATTTCGAAAATATTTTACTAATTCATTTTCAAAAAGGGCCTCTGGTTTGTGCACGTAATATTCGTTTGTATGGTCAACACACAAGTCTTCTGCGCAAGTCTCAGTTTACTACTACTACTACTACTACTACAACTACTACCATCATCATCATCATTATGATCATCATTATTATTATTATTACTACTACTACTACTATTTGACGCATGGAGTTTTCAACCAGTTGTACGTGGTAACGTTCACTATAGATAAAGTGACAACAACCCTCCTCATTACTCCAGCACTCTCCTCAGTATTCTAGCTAGTTTGAGTTATGTTATCATGTGGATGGTTTCTAATCTTCCAACCTCTTTGCTGGGCTCTTCAGGGTTGCTTCAAGGGCTCCAATAATGGTGGGTTCATGTTTCACATTTTTTTTCAGTTCTTTGGCAAGATATTTTTCCAGATCTTACCTTTCTCCCACCTCTACTCTACGGATTACCAGTACAGAAAAATCCACTATATAACTGATTTTGTTCTCATACTTTACAAATGTTGATATGTATGGTATACATCAGAGAGGTGTCGAAAATTCTCGAATATACAGCAGGATATTCGAAAATGTTGATAATTCCGGACAAAGACAATCGTAATTCAAAAAGCTGACATCTATTCACTTCTAATGATTTTAACTGTATTTTTCTTTTTAACAAAATGGAGGATTTTGTTATTTTCCTCTTGTCTATAACATCTGTTGAAATTTGTTCAACTCCCATGAATATTTTTGTAATTTGTAGATCAGTGTATAAGCTATGCATCAACTTGTAACAGATACCTTTTTTCTGGGAGTAACGAATAGGCTTGGATCAATACCCATGCTTCACTACGTTTCACAGGCTCGCTTGAATAAAATAAAATATGCAAAATAGAATGTCGATATTTTCTTTAATTAACTTAGTGTGACTCAAGGCCACAGCAGAGGCTCTCTCAAACAGAACCCAACTCAGTAGCTTGCAAAACAAGCTTGCAACGCATTGTTGTACGGTAAGTGCGCAAAGAAAAGCGTTGTATTGAAAGTGAGGGATCAATTAAGCATAAATTTACATTTCAAATTGAATCCCCATTAAAACCTTATGTAGGGGGGATTAAAAACACAATAATTCAACTTTGTTCGTAAAAGCGTAAGAGCGACGAAAGGCGAGTCTTCGGAAAGCTCGGTTTAGCTATATATAGGTTTATCCCGATGTCCGCAAGTAAAGCGTTTTTTTCTTAACCTTTCATAAACCGAATCAGCGTAAAGAGGGAAAGCACTTACCATAAATTTACAAGGGAATTCTTTTTTGAGTGTTTCCAGACCCAAGAAATAACTTTTTTCAATGCTTGCCAGTTTTATGCCAAGTGTTAGAACCTTAAGACTCCCTTTAGGCTGCTCAGAGACCTTTGGACACACCATACAAATGGATGCAAAAGTAAATCGAAATAAAACCAAGATGTTCACAAACAATCCAAAGCTATGACAGCTTAAAGCGTTTCATAATAGAGAATTGGCGTAAAGCGAACTTTCGTGAAACGGGGTATACCTGTAAACTACACAATACGCCGAGGAAAAAAACAACTTGATTCAGAATTCAAATGATAAAAAAAAACAATTCATACTGGTTGAAAGTATGCAACCCATTTGCCGATACGCTATAACGGCTGGCCTTAACCTTAGAAGGTTGTCTTGACCGGTCGACATCTAGTGGGGAAAAAAAAAAGTTTTCAAGATAGCACCAACTACTGTTGGTTAGTCACGTGATGGTTTGGGGACAGTCTAGGGTCATACAAATGCAGGAATATTAGTGATAAAAAAAGTCATTAAATAAAATTCTAATATTGTCGCCAATGATCGGTGGCCGATTTATTGATTTGCGAACAGAATTCTGCGTTAATTTTGTTTCTATCATCTTGGGGTGTTGTAACCAGAGCCGGTGCCACCATTTGGACAAATAGGCCGTCACAAAAGGTTGCAGACTTCAGAGGGGTGCAGTGCTGATCTTTGAGAGTTACAGTTTTATAGAAATTAGTTTTGAGAAAACATTAAAAAGATAATTTATAAGGAAGACGCGTTGGAAATCTATACCTATAGAGGCATAGTCAAAAACCGTTGAAAAGCAATAAAATTCCAGTCTTCAAGACTCACCTTACACATAATGTTTTGCTTACCGAGCCTTAAGAAAAGGCATAAAGAAAATTTCATTAAAAATATAGTAAAATAACAAAAATTGAACTTTGAAAAAAAAGAATGCCGCTTTGCATCGTCAACGAGCTTAAGTGTTGATCAGAACGAAAGAGCGAATGCTTTGATTCAAAAATAAAATAGAACAGTTATGGATCATAAGAAAGATATTCACAGTTCAAATGTGTGGAAACAAGAATTAATACAATGTCCCTCTATGTTAGAATCTTACAATGTGTGCGTTGACAGAATTTTTACTTACTTGCTGATGAGTTGATATACATGTGAATATTATGATGTATGTCTGTTTATGTAATGCATGTACGAGCCTACGTTGACCTGCAACCGCTGGTGACAGGGACAAAAACTAATTGATCTGCTTCGTTGTTTGCTTATATAGGGAATCTACCATTTTACGTAGGCTCCCAGTGACTAGGAATCTTAGATTTGGTTACTGACTTTTCATTGGTCAATACCAAGCCATTTATGTCACGTGATGTTCTTACTAATACGTCCGTATCCAAATAAGCTGAACGATAGGATTATCATCGTTTGAATCCTGGAACTTTTTTTTGCTATTTTGATAGCTGGTTCGATTCATGGATCTTATGTTGTATAGAATTTCAAAAGATCTTTGGAGGTGCCGTCTTAGTATAGAAAACCTGCGTTTTATCTAACTTGTTCTAATTGGGTTTCTTCCCCTCTTTTTTTTTTCTCCTTTCCAATTTTTCATATCTCTAACCACAAAACTAACGCCCCATCGCTAAAATCTAAAACCTCACCATCAGCTTAAATACCAAATACCATTTTTGAGCGACTGTAGATATTAAAGATGGTGAAAGGTTCTGTTCTTTTCCACATTTTATATGAGCGTTTGTTCGTTTGTCAGTTAAAGCGTCCCGTTTGTCTACTGATTCATTTCTTTTTAACTTAAGTTTTGATGTTTCCAGTTGAAAACGCCAGTGATGTCATGAATACAATTTATTCTGATCATATTTATTCTTCGATGGAATTTTTGTTCGATGAATTCAAATTTTGACGCTATGGTTGTTCAATTATTGACTGTGATGGCGAGTTCTTCTGAATAGTCATTCAATCAAGGCGATAAACGATTGATCAAAGAGTTTTTCGAGATTTCTCTTGATCTAAGGTCAACAAAATTTTCTGATCTGCACCCCCCTTTGGCTTTGAACTGTACTGAAGTAAGTTTAATAAATTTCACGATAGTTATTAGATAAAAGTATTGGTGTACCCCGTTTTTCGAATGTTCACTTCACGCCACTTTTTGGCTTTTACGAAGAAAAAAGCGAAGACCGAAAAAAGTGTTCAGCGTTTGTTTTGGAATGAACTGTTATAAAGGCAGCACGTACGCTCTTTCGTCCCCCTCTCTCTTTACTACTACAACAACCGATTTTCCTGTACCTCCAAACGCCCTAACCTGCGATGACTCAGCCCAACATACAATCATCACCATGTTTGGGTTTGGGAACACTAAAAGAAATTTCCTATATGAGATAATGGTGGTTGCTTCTCCCCGTTAGGCTATTTCGGCTTTTGAATAGTTTTTATTGAAACGCTCTACTTTTTGTTTTTATGATAACGTTTCGGAAGGTATGCTTTTCTATTTTTGTCAGGTGTTTGCGAAATAAGGTTATATATATATATATATATATATATATATATATATATATATATATATAGTCTCAACTACAATCAACCAAAAGGATTAAAACAACGCAACCCATGTCCATTCCACCCCATATACGTCAACACCTACCCATCAAATACCAGACACCGCCTCTCCATTCTTAAAAAAAAAAAAAAAAAAACACAGCCACACAAACATCTCTGGAAACTGACCATTTTCATTCTGACTCCTCCTCCCGTTGACCCTTCTAGATACGAACACAAACACCAATTGACCCTTCCCTTCTTATTTTAGACCAACCTGACCCTAATCAACGCTGATATGAACACCTCTTCCCTCTCTTAATGAACAACATAACAAATCTCATCGTTTCATTCCCCAAATCTCAAACATTTGAACAGCACACAGGTTTTTTTTTCTATAACTGCTGCAAGTTCTTTGAAAGAGGTGGCTGGCTACCATCGAAATATATCAGAAAATACCCGTGATAATGAAAAATTCCAAATGTAACACCTGTTATTTTTCTGAAAAATCTTTTGACCTTTCAATTGTCAAATTACAAATGCACCACATAACCATATATATATATATATATATATATATATATATATATATATATATATATATATATATATATATATATATATATATACACTGAGTGTTTGTGAGTGTGTGTAGTTGTTTTTTAATTAAATTAATTCCACCAACACGTTTTGCCTTTCGGCCTTATCAAAGTAGTGATTTCAATATTATCTCATTTAAAATTGCCACTTTGATGAAGCCGAAAGGCAAAGCATGTTGGTGGAATAAATTTAATTTAAATAAGTCTATTTTGCTCAATGTCAGCTTGATACATATTGTCAGATGTATCGTATCCACAAACTAATCATACTTAGTTGAATCGCTCAATTGTTCACTCAATGTTGGATTGTAAATGTATCTGCGTTTCAATTTCGATTATTTTCACGTTACAGAGGAAGTCTCTCAGTTTTCCGGACCTTACTGCAATGGTGAGTCATTTTTTTCTGCTCATTTTCTTCTTCAAAGTACCGTTAATGAGATTCGTTCGCATTTTTCATTTTTGTAGCATCAGAGAAAGAGATTCTAATTGTAAAACTGTATCAATATAATCTTGACGTCAATGTACCGTACTGGCCGATTTACAAAACGTTCTTTTCTTTAATGTTTTCCTCACAAAAAAACGTGTCTGAATACTTCATTGTGTCCAGTATGTTGATATTTTGAACGGGAAGCCGAGTACAAAGACTTCTTTTATGCAGTTAGGAAATTGGGGTGTGTTATGATGAGAAAAATCCTAAACTGTTGTATATCATGTTTTTCATTGGCAGTATTTCCTTTTAAAATCCTTTATGTATACTTCTTTAAAGAATAAAAATCGGAAGAAATAAAAGTATATTATTCCTTTGCTCAAGTTAACGAAATGCTGCACTAGCTGGCATGTAAAATGCACATTCAAAAATGCATCCTCTGCGTTAGTGTTATGACTTGGGGGTCGTCTGCTGAAGCTCAGAATGAACAGCTATGGGGCTTAGATGAGTTGCTGTGTGTTAGTCCATACCAAAACCCTTGACATCCATGCGTCTTATACGCCCTCAAATACGATGAATATCAAAATAACCTGCAGTAGAAATGATTTGACCATATATTGCGAACATTAATCACAATTCTTTAATGACCTGTTGATCCGAAGTAGGGCAAGGTAGACGTCGGCTACAAAACAAACCACGTTCCAGACAGTGCTAGGAAGCGTGTTTGATTTGTGTACTTCCTCTTGTCCAATCTGCTGGTATTATATTGGGGAGGCCGGTCACTAAAGGCTTAAATTATACAGCTATGGGATCAGAATGAGTTTACCCTCATATATATTGCATTTTATAGATTGTTGAATTGTACTTTTTATTGGTCGTCATGAGAAGTTCAATCGGAGAAAAAAAACATCTGCTACTTTTATTAGATTATTTCCAGCTTGAACCTCCTTGTTATTTTTTCATTAGATGAAGTATTATGAGTCATAACTTTTGTCTTTTGACCACTCTTTACTTACTTCTTAATTTATTAATTGCTTTTCATTAAATCCATTATCGTTCGACAGAGAGCGAACAGCGTCGATCAGAAAATAGGTGGGATTCGAGCCCACTCCCTTTGGCACGGTTTACACCTGTCTGCTTAACCAATTGAGCTACTAGAACTCTAAATGACACCCTTTTATCCACCCTTCATAAAAGAGTGTGGGTTCAAATTGAAGCTGTTTGCTCGCTGTTGAAAGGTAATCGGACTGATGCAATAAAAAGCAATTAATGAATTGAGATGAAAATACAAAGTAATCATAAAATTCGAAAAAAAAAATTATGTTAGAACCTGCTCGTTTGCCACTTTTCACCGAAAAGTTACTATTTTGTGAACTAACAGCAAGAATAGTCTGGGCGCCCACGCCTAAAAGACCGGTGTGACTGGTCTATTTACTAGCACACCAATGGAGAATGAATAAGCGATTAACTTCCTTTTAATTGCTATAACCCCAAAACTATATTACTGTTTACTCCCGGTGATTCACACCTCCCGGATTTAAGGGTTACTAATTCTATGATTCAAGGTTATGTATATACATCTTAGAAATGGACATATTTAATCCAACAGAATGGATTAATGATTTACCATCGTCACACGGTTAATATATCGTTCAATTTAGACAACGTAAATGGAATAAACAATTAAAGAAAACGAAGCTGCTGTTAGAATCGAATCTGCAACTAATATCGGTGATAGGTTCGATTATTGTGGCAGCCCTATTTTTTTCAAAGCTTTATTGCTTATTCTATTTATGTTGTCTAAATTGAATGATATATCAACCGTGACGGGAGATCATTTCAAATAAGTTTCTATATGATATAATTCAATTTATAATTCATTCTGTCGGACTAAATATGTCCATTTATATATATATATATATATATATATATGAGTGTGTGTGTGTGTGTGTGTGTATGTGTGTGTGTATGTATGTGCACGTATGTGTATTTATATATATATATATGATGCAATATTTTTCTGTGTTATCATACATATTTTCATTCGCAAAAATACAATGAATACTTTCTACGGTTCCCAGTAAGACTTTCAATTAGTGGGTTTTATACCCTCCGCCATTACCATTTGAATGAATAATAATTGCCTTAATTATTTTATTTTACAAGGATGCTGCACTTTCAAATGAACTCGCCCAACAAAGTCGAATTCCAATCCCACCAATACCGCCACCGCTGCCTGAAACATTTGAAGCACCCGCGCCCCCCAAATTGGTAAGCATAATTCTATTGTTCTTTTGTGAGAATTTTCATTTCATTCGTCTTTTTAAGGTATTGACACTTGTTGAGAATTACACCTCAACCTCTAGTTATGAGTGATCTCCCCCCCTTCACCCAACCGGATGTGAGCACAATTGAAATGTACGTATTACTCCCTTAGCGAGTAGGGTGTGACCAATCTTTATGTAGAGCACGGACTGAACTGTTCCACTTTCATTTCAATATCAGGAACCGTCAACAAAAACAACCACCAAAACTGTCAGCATAGGTTACTCCAGTTTTTAAGTGGGTCTGGCTTGATGGCTACGTATGTATGTATAACGCACCAACGGAGCTAGAGGGTCGAAAGACGGAACATTTACTCTTAATTATATCTAAAAAAAAACACTTTTTTAGTTTTTAAAAAATCCTTCCTCAAAATATCTTTTCAGTGAGTGGTTGGGGTTCTAATTACGATGTGAGTTTATGCTAAAATGGCTCATGTTTGTGTTCGGCATTCACGCTTTTTGAAATTTTGGACTCTTTAGTGATCCAACAAAAGGCGAAAGAAGTGAATCATTAATTGTCAAACCTTTTTTTCTCAATTGTTTAATTGATCTCCACCAATACATCTAGCAGCCAAAAGACTTTGCCCTCGTGATGATTTCTATTGAGTGACTAACCAGACCCATCTTTGTACAGTTTAGTTTGATAAAAGCCCTTTTTATTTGTAATACCCTGTTTGATTGCATCCTTATTTCAGCTATGAATATCAAGAGAAAACTTCTGGTCCGAATTCTTAATATTTATCACCCATATAAAAGAAAAAATCCTTTTATTCTGACTAATGTTGAGCTGGACAACGAAAGTTACGTTTATCTGAGCATGGGCGTCCAATAATCGGAGTGGGGGAACGGGGTATTCGTCTCCCACCTTCCTAGATCAGGCCTTCTCATCCAGGGAGAAGTTGTTTTAAAGTTTGAACTTCATAGTCGATAAAGGATAATGTTGCAGTGCGATTGTCTCATGTAAAGCTAACAATGTTTCCATACACAAACATCATATAGTTATTCGCTAGTGATTGATCCATCGTGACTGGGTCATGCGCCTCAGTCGATGGTCAAGTGTTCTATTCGACATCTGGATGTCGTACAGTCGGCAGCACTTGCTTACTCTCAACAAGTGGAATACCTATCAGGGAACAGAGTTGCCACTGAAATATATTCTGAATATACTCCACCAGGAATACATATTCCCCCAACAGGAAAAGTAGCAACAAACGCCCATATCTTTTAGATATTTTTAGAAGAAAAGGTTGGGGTCGTATATGTTGTCAAATACGGTCATTTCATTATGTGACAATTTAACGATGATCAGCTGTTATGTTAATTTCCGGTTGGGGGTGGAGCATGATTTGCCCGAAATCTTACTCAGTTTTTGGAATGGCAGTTTTCACCTACCCCGTTACACCTATGCTAGCATTCTTATCTTTGTTGTTTTTATTATTACGTTTGTAGGCTCATATCAGGTCCCCAATTTGTAGATGTTTTTATAATATCTACGTGACCAGCTGAATGTTACGCCAAATATAGACGCATCTGACCAGTTATATGCTACATCCAGTAGTATTTATACTAATAAATTTGTGTCCCTTTAGTGTGTGCGAAATCTCAGACAAATTGGTGAGTAATTAGAGGGTGTCCCCGTTTTGCATAATATCATAGGCCAGCGCGCAATTACGCCAAATCAAACCAAAGCAGTCAAAATTCTAAATGGAAAAGACTTTTCTGATTATAGGTTTATGATGATTTTACATCATTCTGGACCGGTTTTATATACTATCTATTGATATAACAGATCCATTCAGGCCATATAAAGATTTTAAGATATATAGCTACTGGAAGTATTGAAAAAAATGTACGATCAGCACTGGCACTCTCATCCTTATCTTTGTTTTCTCTAGATGAAGATGGGGAGGGCTATAAACCATCGGTTCCAATTGCTTCTTCGTTGGCAGATCCTCATGCAAAGCGCCCAAAAAAGATTGCGGTTAAGACCATTTTCAATAATCAGGGCAATTGATCGCGCCAATCTATAAGATCGGTGCGTTGCTTTTGTAACTGGAGATGTAGTAAAAACTTTAGGTAAAAACTATCTTTGGTGACATGCTCTCGAAGCTCTATTCATGGTCAAAGAGAAAACAAGAGGGAAAAGACAGGCACAGAAGATCTGGCATCAGTCTGTCAAGATGACCCTGTTCGCCTGCATTGAGATGAGAACTATCTTCTTGGTATTGAGAAGAAGAAGACGAACGTGGATCGAATTGCAATATTCATTGTTTTTGATGGCTAGAAATAGCTGCTCCGTGTGCTATAGGTGGAATAGAGAACTAGTGGATACAGGATTGAAGGGGCGTTGAGGCCTTAGCATATTTGTATAGCTTGTCGACATGATATGTTTTAAATCGTGATTGCTGATGTTTTTCATCAATCTTTGGTCCAATAGCTTGCCTTGAAATTACCTTGAAATTTAAGAGATTTGAAAAGGAGTGACAATCTTTTTCAAACAAAGAATTTGTCCCAGTACCGAAATGATTGTTCGATGACACTCAACTCCAATGGATGAGAAAATAAATTCTAGATTACCCACCTGCTGCATTGCACACGACTCTCCGAATAATTTCTTGAACTGCCCGCATTCTTGAGGGGAAAACTGATAGTCAAACCTACATCTGGCTTTATTTGTCAGTTTGATTTACGTTAAATACTGGCATGGAGCGCCAATGAGGACACACACTCCCCTCAATGATCTTGAAAAATGTAGGTCTCCTGAGAGACACCCAAGTAGAAGAGTTGGAGAGCTGAGCTTTTTAATGACAGGATTAGTACAAGCACAAACAGGAAAATGGTACAAAAGGATTGGTCAAATGATGACAGCTACAAATCGTATAGAGAGCGTACCTAGGAGATGAAAGTTGTCTCAATGATGCTAAACTAGGTATTGCTCTCATCTAAGATTAAATTGAAACGTTAACAAAAAAAAAACATAGGCAGTGCCCTGAAAGTCGTAGCTGCCCACAGAAAATAAATGCTTACACCACCCAAGACCACTATAAAGAAGGAAGAAACTAGCTTGTCTTCGTGGTTATCTTCCTTATATACATATACATGTGTGTGTGTGTGTGTGTGTGTGTGTGTGTGTGTGTGTGTTATATTCAATTTTGCAGCTGTTAACTAATTCAAATGTTGAACAAATGACATGAAATTTTTCACATATGTTTTCTACACGGAGGAAAAACTAAACAACCTTGTAGAAAGAAGTTTCCATTAATCTAATTCTTTGGACCACTATAATATACATGTATGTGTCCCATCCAGTAATAATATATATGTTTGTCATAAATAGTGGTATGTATATGAGTACGTACGTATTACATTCAGTCGCAAAATAAAGGCAAATCCCACTTTACGTAATTAATTTGCACCAATATTTACTTTTAAGGTGAATTCACGTTGATTGAATGAAAGAATCTGCAGTGATAATTACAATGTATCGCCGTCCTTTCAGATAGACCATAAAGCTTTTAAAATGTGTTTCAAAAATATTTTTGTTGTATTTGATGCCAAAACTGTTTAGGATATTATAATTATATTTTTCATTCAATTTCTAATCACATCTTGACTATAATAATAATAATAATAATAATAATGATAAGAAGAAGAAGAAGAAGAAGAAGAAGAAGAAGAAGAAGAAGAAGAAGAAGAAGAAGAAGAAGAAGAAGAAGAAGAAGAAGAATATTGATAATAAGTCAGCTGATAGAGGAGTAGCGATCTATATCAGTAAACATTTATCAGCTAAACAAGTATTTCTGTCGCTGTTGGAGACACAGTGAATAGGAATCAAAATTGACAAGGGAGACGCTCTATTGATAGCATGTGTGTGCAGATCCCTAAATAACTCGCCAGAGGACAACACCAGTTTATACAAATTGATGAGACGTGCTATAAGACGTAAGAGTCTTATACTCATCGTACGAAATCTTAACTAACAAAAAATTGATTGGGATTATGAGACTTCTGTGCCAGCTCTAACCACAATGCATCTCTATTTTTGGAAGAATTGATAGGGGAGGTTTTTCTTGTTCAGCATATCTGAGAACTTACCCATTTTAGAGGTCAACACTAATTGACTTGATCTTGTCCAATGAAAGAATGGTTGAGAACATTGTATATGACGCAACAATAAGTAAGATTTACCGTCAAGCTCTCCACTTTGAATTTTAAAGATACTGGGTAGATAGAAAACGGGGCAAAGTCTAGGTTTGACGACCAGAAAGGAGATTACGATAAGATGAGCACCTGCATGGCAAAAGAATTACTGACTACCAAGATACAAGGATATGGACTTCAAAGATGCATGAGATTCCTTTATGCAGACACTTCAAGAGTGTATGGAACAATGTATTCGCAGAACAAAGGGGATATGGCAGCCACCCCCACTCCTTTTAAAAAGGAGATGCCCATCACTTAAATGTTGGATGTATTATAGTTTTCCGATTTGTGTGTTCTTTTGCATCACGCTGACAACTGTACACGTGCATCGATTTAATTCTTCGATGCATAAAGCCCGTTATGTTCAAACTGATCGCTGGGAATATGGTCGCAAATCTGTAAAGGAAAAACGCTGCACCTATGAAGAGATGCAACTTGCTTCATATTAAAAACAACAGTGTATCGATAAAAAAATACTGTATCTCACTTACTCAGTTCAAAGTAATTCTCAAAGCACAAAATAGATATGTCAAAGGGGAAATTTCTGCAGGACGTGAACACTCAGTAGATAGTGGATGCCTGGTCTGGCTAGAGGATTCTACGGTTGCTTCCGGTAAGAATCACGACAGTGCGACTGTCTGTAGACCGAAGCGTAGGTGAGAGTTACACCCCTGGAAAAAGGAAAAGGAATGGGGGAAGGAAGTAATGTTAGTGAATGGAAAAACAGTTTGCATATTTAACAGGCTAAAATTTTTCTAGTCAAGTTGAAAATCCAGGCTTTTATAACATGTTCTAGCTAACACTGGTTCTCGGCCATTTTGCCAAAACACCCCCTTTTAGAGATCTGAGTTTGCCTCCACGCCCCCCAAATCTTCAACAAAATGATTACAGTTCGGAATGGATATTGCGAATCTGTTTTAAAATGCCTGGGGGTATGCTCCCTGGTTAGGAAACACTGTTTTAGAAAGCACTCTATTCAGAGATAGCCTCGTTATCGGTTGTTTTAAGCACTACCATTCACCTGAATGTAGCTGTAGTTAGGGTTTCTGTACGTTTATGAAGATTGGGTTATACTTATCTTTTTTATTTTCTGTACACTGCTCTAAGCAGAAGCCTGAGCTGGATATAGAGGTGAGTCGACCAAACAGAAAAGTAAATTCTGATAGCATTGCTGAAGTGTGTAAGGTGTGGGACAGGTTTAAATTTTTATTCACTTTTCGCCCCTTTCATTAGTTTCATCTTGGAGAATGTTTATGTAACCCTTTCTCTTCTTCAGGTGACTCCTTTGACTCTTCCATTTCCCAATGAAGATATTAGCAATAATAGCACCACAATACGATATGAACAGCAACAATAATATATCGGTAGCAATTAAAAATTTACTTGTCTTTCGTGTTCGTCAGCTTTGCTCGCTCAGTTTTGCATGGGAGTGGACGGTTTTGCGAGTCAAAACACGTTATATATATATATATATATATATATATATATATATATATATATATATATATATATATATATATATATATATATATATATATATATACTCCTCTATTCAGGGTTGAGCACTCTTCAAGTGAGGTAACTCATTCATTGTAAGAATTATGCAATGTTTTTTTCCGTAGGAATAGAGCAGTCTGGTGGATGGAGGATTTAAGCAGAAATAGAATATATCGCTTAAATTCAGCCTTACTAACCGTCCAGTTCCGTAGCTGAGCAGTAGGATACCGGACTTTGAGTCTGAAGCGAATGTTTCGATCCTGCCTCATGGTACTGGATGGGATAATGGATTGTCTATAGCCACACAACGAAACAGCTGTCTGTGGATGACACAATATATATATATATATATATATATATATATATATATATATATATATATATATATATATATAGTACAAATTTGAAATATAGCATAATATAATGTAATATAATATAAAGCAATGACTGATATGTATTTGATTTATTTTGTAGAGTGCTCAAAACATTCAACTTTAAACTCCAAGTATCAAGTTGGTTAAGAGTAGAGCTGGAAATATAATAGAGGGTGGATTTGCGTAAAAGTAAAATATTATATCGGAATATCTAAAACGTCATTTAAACTTAGATTAGCCAACCATGCATAATCCTTTACAAACGTAAAAATATATGAAATATAAAAATATGTAAGTCCACATTGTCAGAAAATGCAGGCTCAGATATGTGCTGTTTTTTTTTCCGATATCAGAGCCATTATGTAAGATATTACAAATAGTTGGTGTATGTATTATCCCTCCTGTGTGTTCTTTGATTCTGACTATCAACTAAACAGTGTTTCAAAAAATCGGATGGTTTTGAGCAGTAGGATACCATAGAAACCAATCTATGTCCAGAGTAGTTCTTGCACTTTGGCAATCTAGGTCATTCTAGAATGTATGTGTCGGAGCTGTAGGAGGAAGCAAGTGTATTGTATATATCTTTGAGAGGAGAAGAAATCAAGGTCTATGTAAAAGCAACGAGCTTGTGTTAATAGATTAAGAGACAGAAAACTCTAAAGTGTCAAAAACCTTTGAAAGTTTTCGTGGAACCTCAACAGGTAATGAAAATATCTATTGGAGTTATGATCACTCAGATTCACACTTTTCATGATGGTCTTCTCTTTGGTAAAGATTAAAATAATTGGGTCGAATGTACATAGGGTGATTTTCCATTTTTTGATGATTTATGTTAGTTCTGGCGTGTGTTTGTGGATAGCGGGATGTTCAGATGTTGTTCTTAAGGTAGGGTTCAAGGAGTTTTATGTTATTAGGATTGTTGGCTTTGATATTTATTTTTATATCAATTCGTGTTGTTTAATTTGGTGTTAAGTCCATTAGTTAGAGTTTTTTAAGGTATACACATACCTTCATGGGATTAAATAATCTTAATGACCTTCTCAGGTATATTCTTCTCTATCTTTTCAATAAATGATTTTTGCAACAGTGCTAAAATCGTAGTCCAGTAGGCGGAAGTATTGTTCTATTGGGAATAAATTGTTGTAGTGGATACTTATATTCTGTCCGTAGTTGTTAAGGCTGATATCAAACAGCCATTCCGATTTACTTATGTACTGTATTTCACATTATGTGCATTCGAGTATGTAGATAATATCATTACTTTTGCAGTTGGAACTATGGTAGACATTAAAAGTCTTTTTGGTGATGGAGCTGGTGATGGTATTAGAATGTTTAAGGTGGTTGTAACAGAGGCTATCTTAACTGTTGTATGGTTTGAAGAATTTGATTGTTTTTGTGGTACTTTTTTCTATGGATTACTTATCAATTATGGTGCTGCTGCTTATTATATCTTTGAGGTTCTTGGGTCGGTTTCAGTGTCAAGATGTCCCACCTGTTTTTGATAATTTGAGAAATATATATAGGTGTGTGTGTGTGTGTGTGTGTGTGTGAGTGTGTTTATTTGTCTCAGCTATATGCATCTGTCTGTGTGCATGTCTGTCATTTTTATAAATAAGCTTATTAATATTGATGTATGCAAATTAGTAATTTATTCATATCAACTACGTTTCTTTAAAGCTTGGCCGGGCGTCATAATCATGTGTTTCTCCGTGAGTGAGGGTGCGTACGAATCTATTTATTTATATTTCCTCTGTGAAATATAATTCGAGTTTGACCAATACAAAACGTCTCATAATAAAGAATGAATTTCTTTTCCGATCAATTGTTTAATAAGATATTGGATTGGAAAAATGTATGAAAAAATGTACAATTTTTTTTTGGAATGTACAGCCAGTTTGCAACTTTCAAATTAGTATCAATGTTTGTTTGTTTGGGTTTTTTCTCGGAAGAGTTAGATCTCTTTGAATAGAGCCTCATTTGAACCTAAGTATCAAGTGTCCGCTGGGAGACGGAGCGTGGCATACACATTCAAAAATAATGGTTCTATACCATTGTTTTATGTAACTCCAACCCAATGTAACCATATAAAAAGATGGTGCTATTCTTTCATGTTAACAGGGTTACATTGGGATATTTTCCCATTAAATCCTTTGCTCACCCTGGATGTATATCTTTTTTTGCTCCAAACCCTCAGACCCCCGGAAAAGTGGAAGATGAACAGAACACGGGATAGGGTTTTTTTTAGATCATATTCATCGTATGTAAAGGAGGTGTTAGTTGAAGAAAATAATCGAAGTGTTGATAGATTTGAACCTTTAAAGTGGCTACAGTCTTGTTAAAGTGTTATAGAATTTTAAAATGTTATATTTAGTTTTGATATTTTAAATGAGTTTAATGCATTGCATAACGAACATACAAACACGAGAGTGAAGAGCTGGTCCCCATAAGTGGAACGAACCAGTGGCGTACTGACGGGGGCTGGGCCTCCCCAGGTGACACCATTTGAAGGATTACATTATGATGACCAATTTTTTTTAATCTAATACATTTGTCAATTCAATAAAGCAAAATTGACTCGGCTTTGTTAACTCTGAAGTGATGTACAATAATTTGATTTTCATGATAAAACAAAATCTCTGAATTATTTGAACTCTATATTTCATAGGAAGAAAAATAAAAAACTTTTTTTCTCAAATCTTCTTGAACCAATTCCGTACGATTTTGTCGGTTAAAAAATCAGAAAAAATTATAACTTCATCGTATTTAGTATTCTAGGAATTCTATGTTACTATGAGTATTGACTTTGATATTTTTTTTAATCTATTTGTGTTATTTAATTTGATGTTAAGTCCATAAGGTGAGAATATTCAAAGGTATCTTATTCACGTATCCTCACGGGATTAAAAAATCTTAGTGACATTCTTGGGTGTATTTTTCTCTATCTTTACAATAATAGTGAATTTTGCAATTTACATCCACCGTGTAAAAACAGGAGATCATTTGAACATAGTATTATGCAATTTACAATCATTCTGTCGGAGCAAGTGTTTTATTGGATTCATTTTTGCTCACGATATCAAGCAAACAAGCTGTCACCAAATAAAAGTGCAATTAGAAAAAGTAACAAATGTATTCTTTGTCATTTTATCCATCTCTATATCTTAGCATCTACCACGCACTATTTTAGGAACCCTTTAAAACGATTGCTATGGTTAAATATCTTTTTTGAAAGGTTTATTTTTGGTCACAATCCTAATTTTGTGGGCCAAACTTTTTGTCACTTATTTTTTCTTTTCTCAATTTAACGAAACATGACAGTAAGTCCACGTTTTAAACTTCAAACGTTATTATAGTTGTGTTTTGATTGTTTTCATGATGAATTTTTCTCTAATTTGATTACCCTTCCAATTGACAAAAACGAAACTGTATGGTTGTATTTTGATTGTTGAATGTTTTTCTTGAATTTTATAGAATTATCAAAAGAATATTTTACATTCGAAACAATAATTTGATTACAAATACGATACATCCATAATTCATCCAATGAAATTTGATAATTTATGAGTTGAAATGAGTCCCCAAAAAAGTAATGAAGAGTTATAATAATTAGAATGATTTGGTTAGTTCTTGACTTTTCTTCTTTGAAATTTAAAGCTGGAATAAGTGACGACAATAAATAAGACTCGTGACAACTTTTGTTTTTATCAATTGAAAGAGTATTCAAATTAAATCAAGATTCACTTTGAAAACAATTGAAATACAACCATAATAACGTTTAAAATTGAAAACAGGAAGTTAAGGCCATGTTACGTTGACGTGAGAAGAACAGATACTAGACGTTGATCTTAGACTAAAAGCCTCAATTATCCCAATAAATGGGCTTATGCTTAAAAAAATGGGGTCAATGTAAAAAAAATGGCACTTATATCGGAAGGCGGAAGGGAATTCCATAAAGTTGGGCTAATATCCAAAAAAGAAGGGGTAATTATTAAAAAGGGGGATAATGTTGGAAGTGTTGATGTTTTTCAATGATTCTTTACGGATCATACATTCTTTTTCACTTAAAATTCATTTGAAATCACTTTAAGTGAAACAAAATGTGCAATCGATAATGATCCGTTGAAAAAATCTTAACTCATTTTATATATAAGTGTTGACATTCACTGGGTTTATATCCTTGTAATTCTCGGTTTCTTATAAATTGATAACTCTATTTAATGCGTCAAGTATTGAGCACTTTGATGAAACATCAACAACGGATAAAATCTCTTTTATATATGCTATTAAGAAATGGATATATAATCTGTCAGAATGGTGATAAGTTACGTTATATTATATTGAAACTCTTATTTGATAAGATCTCCCATTAATGTATCATTTGGCCTGGACAACGTAAACAGAATAGACCATTAAAGAAAACGAGGCTGCTATAGGAATCGAACCTGCAACTGATAGGCCTGATATGGAAAATAATACATTCACCGTATAATAACAGGAATCATTTCAATATAATATCATGCAATTCATAATCATTCATATACATGCACAGAGATAGGGAGAGTGTAGTAGTAGATGGTCTGACGATTGCATCACTAGCATGAAACTCAGAGTCACCGCGAAGAACTGAATCTTTTATGTACACCGATATATATATATATATATATATATATATATATATATATATGTGGGTGTGTGTATATATACATATATATATATGTGTGTGTATATATACATATATATATATATATATTTGTATATATACATATGTATACACACATATATATATACATATATACATACATATACGTATATATATACATATATAGAGAAAGAGATATATAGAGACATATATATCGAGAGAGAAAGAAAAAATAATAGACGATCTGACGATCGCATCAGTGGCATGAAACTCAGAGTCACTGCGAAGAACTGAATATTTCTATGTACACTCATTTATATATATATATATATATATATATATAGAGAGAGAGAGAGAGAGAGAGAGGGAGAGAGAGAGGGGGGGGGACACGGATTGTGTGTGCTTGTGTGTGAATTAGTATATTTTAACAAAATATCCGCTTTCTATAAACATGAGCGTGTGTATATTACAAACTCTGGAATTCCAGTTTGACACACCTAGCTTCTTCTCCCACCCC
The DNA here is from genome assembly GCA_963457665.1 of Thysanoteuthis rhombus. NCBI lineage: Eukaryota > Metazoa > Mollusca > Cephalopoda > Oegopsida > Thysanoteuthidae > Thysanoteuthis > Thysanoteuthis major. The sequence goes on along the minus strand of OY735214.1, from coordinate 63,129,890 downwards.
TGTCCCGACTTCTCCTACCTTATTCTCTTTCCACTTCCTTTCTCACCTGATTGCACAACCTCAGTTGCCTTCAATAACTTGCACTCATCTGGAATGTTATTATAGATTTGTCAGGATTGTGCGTGTTGACAACAGGTGTTCTTTTTTGTCTCTCCTTCAATATTCATATTTCGTCAAGTTCGATCAGGTAAGTCAACCTACCTGTTTATAAATATAAACTCTTTTCGTGGAAGCAAAAATCTTGGCAGTATTTTTTTTTTTTCAAAGCTGGTAGATTTTTCGCACCCAATGCACGTTAGTCAGTCTTAAAATCTTAGCAACAAAAATTGGTTCCAAAACAGGTCTACCCCGCTTTACGCCACTTCTCTTTTAGGAAAGATACCAAGCCATCAGAGCTTTGACTTGTGTCTGTGAGCATGTGTGCTTTATCGATTTATTATGTGAATCTGTTAGCAAGACGTGTTCTGGGGTATCAGAAAATCCTGAGAGAGGTCGTGAGAGTATTACACTTTGCATAAAGCTGGCAAACAAAAAAGTTATTTTTGGAGGTTTGGGAACGCTCAAAAACATTTTCTTACATAAATTAATGGTAATTGTTTCTACGCTTTACACCATTTCGACTCACGAAAAGTCTCAAAGAAGCGCTCTACTTTTGGAAAGTGGATGAAACCTTTATTGATTTTTTTTAAAGATAAGCATCATCCCCGCTGGGATATTATGTTGTTTGTCCACGCCTAATTGTCAAAAATATCTATACATATAAACTGCATTCCATGCACGATGTATCTTCCTCTCTTTATATATGCATATTTATATCGTTTGATCTGTCTCTACCTATTCATTTATCTCTCTATCTCTCTATCTCTCTATCTCTCTCTTTCTCTCTCACACACTCTCTTCCCTCTTTCTCAGTCTCTTTCTCTTTCCGTATATTTATATATACGCATACATGCATTTATATGGATTGATACACACACACACAGAGAAACTCTCTCTCCCTCTCTCTCACATACACATACATACACACAATGCATATGTATATATATACATATATATGAATGACCAAAAACAGAATCACACCAGCTTTCTTAAGACATTTACAAAACAGGTTGAGGCTTTTCAAAAACTATTATACCTTAAAGCCATCCCTAAAAAGTATGGCGCAACACTTTCTTATACACACACACACACACACACACACATATATATATATATATATATATATATATATATATATAGAGAGAGAGAGAGAGAGAGAGGGAGAGAGAGAGAGGGGGAGATCGATAGATAGATAGATAGATAAGTGCTTCATGGCAACCATGGTTTGACGATTGCACCAATGTGAAACTCGGAGTCATCATCAGGCGTTGATTTGTCTGTGTATATCTGCTTACGTATGCTCTATCCCTACATATTCATACTGAGTAAGGTGCTACCCAAAATTTGAGGGAATTAGCTCATTGAAAGAAAGAGAAAAATACTAGAAATTGAGTTTCTTTATTTCCCAGTGGAGTTATTCTGTGATGGTTGGGAAACGTCCGACAAGGCATATGTATATTGATCGTTTCGCTTTCGGGTAATGATTAACTGCTAGTAGCGAGTTCAATCCTCACCGAGAACCCAACCCTTGCGGTCTTATGCCAAAATAAGCAAATCTTCGGAAATAACAAGAGTGTGGGTGAAATGAAACTTCCGATTGGAAATTTGTCATAACTTGATCATGCTTTGCTTGTACCATACAGAGGTAGAATTTGCCGTCTTTTGTAAGCGTTTCGGTATGGCTTCGATAGATACGGTTGTATGTTGGCCATAACATTTGATCCAGAGTTTGTGGTTTGTTGCAGTGCTATACTCCTTCTTTGCTCATCCCTACAAGAAGAACCCTCTGGGCTTCGTGCAGGCCATTCATTCTAATAAGGAGTTATTTCTAAGCCACCATATATATATATATATATATATATATATATATATATATATATATATATATATAATTAAGTCATCCACAGACAGCTGTTTCGTTGTATTACAACTCTTGTGGCTATAGAATATCCAGTACCACGAGGTAGGATCGAAACCCTCGCTTCAGAGGCTGGCATTTTGCCCCTGCCCTACGCAGAACTAGACGGGCAGTAAAGTGGAATTTAAGCGATATATTTACTTACGCACAATTCCCTATATACCAGAGTGCTCTATTCAAAAGTTGGAAGAGCATTGCTATGTCGCTTATAATGAACGAGTTACATTACTTAAAGAGTGTTCAACCCTGAATAAGGGAGCATCAATTATAATAATAATTAAATAATTTAATATATATATATATAATATTACTGATCAACATTTCTGTACTAATTTTGAGAAATGTAGCCATGGAAATGGAGGGGGAGAGGCATTTTTGTTTGCGAATGGAACGACAGTCTCTGGTCATAGATGGTTATCTGGCATTTTCTACAGTTTATTTAGAGTTCTTTACTCATGAATAAGCCCTGTCACCGATTGCTTTTGGCCCAGGCAATATTCCCTATCCTCATTCACATATATCTATGGAGAAGGCAGGTTTCAGCTCTTCAGTACACCACAGTAAGCGCATACCTGAGCTGGATATTGAGATCTACCGACCCTGCTGAAAAATAAATTGTGATCGAATTACAGATGCATGTAGGTTGAGGAAGGGTCCTGGCCCCTCCGCTAGAGGTTTATTATTCTTCATTTTTTTTTTCATCTTTCCATTTTCATTATAGAGAGAGTGTATGTAAGTTAAGTTTCAAATTACCGCTTCTGATCTCTTGTTTCCTAGAGAGGATAAATAGCAATAATGGCTCTAACAATAAGATATTAATAACAACAATAATTTACTTGTTGTAATTGAACCTTTACTTGTTTTTCGTGTTTGTCAACTTGCTCAGCCTGGTCAGCCTAGCATAGGGGTAGATGGTCTCGCTCATTGAACTCGTTCCTTGAAGTTTCACATCAACTGATTTTAATCAATTATCATTTTATCCCCCTTCTCTGACACCCCTCGCTATGCATTACATCTACTCCTTTTCTCACATTCACATAAAACATTGAGCCAACTTTTTTCAGTGAAAAATAACACTTAAAATAGTTAGATATATCAATGTTATCAGAACTAAAAAGTGATAACGATAATGATAAAAATGTCGACAATAATATGAACGTTGATAATGGTAACATTGAAACATTCAATTGACGTACGTGTTCAACTCTTCCCTCTCATAAGTTTTAACTTACTATAAGTTCATAAAGGCCTCATTTTTATTTGATGTCTGATCGTGCAGAGCTTTGCCAGCTCATGTTTCCTTTTGGGTTTTTGAAGGTTTAAACGAAATATATTGACCCAACGAATAAATTGAATAATACATAGTACAAAGATTGTCGAACAATCTTAAGATATAGTCACAGAAGCTATGACAGCAAACAGTCGCTGCGAAAGGAATTTAACTCTGTGAAAGTCAGTAGTAACAGTAAAGATGTTATTAGTAATAATGGTGACAGTGAATAATAGATAGTGATAATGATTGCAGTTTTACCTTTGCAGATGACTTTTAGATGTCAAGAAAAGTTGACATGAGTTCAGAGTTTTGCTCTGCTGAGCAGGTCCAATTGGGGTATTATTCATGCTTTCCTTTGTTTATCTCTGGATATCCCCACTTATAAAATATTACGTGGGTCATTTCATTATCAGCACTTCTCCCGCCTTTATGTCTGTCCTGCCACTATCTGTAAAGAATTGTGCAGCCTTTTGGGGTTTTGGGGTTCGTTTGTTTTTTGGTTTTTTTTAATTTTTGAGGGGTTGAACGAAACAAATTAACCAGAGGAATAAATGAAATGATACATAATTAGGAAGGTTTGTGCTTGTTATCATTCTTTACGGTTTTTTGTTCGAAAGATAATTTCTTTGAGAAATATTTCTTTGTAGAAATTGAAAAGCTTCTTCGTAGTGTTCGTTGAAATTTATACACATATCTTTTGTACAATTTGGTACCGCCTTAATAAAACACAATTGTAGAATACATGAAAGCAAATTTTAAGCAAATCTTGAAATGATAAAACCAGAGCAAGAAGTCAGAGTCTGAGGATATGCGTTGAATGATAAAAGTATTCGGGGTCAATTATTTGATTTGGGCCATATCAAAAAGTATTAAAAATATATGTATAAATTTCTATAAACATTACGAACATGATATTAGTTTTTCTATAATCATATTTTATCATAAAATGATTTAAAATTTCTTAATGTCACAATAAACAAACAACTTTTCATTCAAATAGTGACCTAAGCTATTCAATTTCTTCAAAGGAATATTTCCCAGGGAATTCATCTTACATTTCAAATTGTTGTGAACAAGTAATATTCGCATTCTGTACTAACGAAATACACTCGCTTTGCAAAGAACAATCTTCTCAGATACTATGTCGTAGTGTATATCAATTTTGTATGTAAAAATGTTATTACACTCCTAATATGAGTTTAGTCAAAAAACGTACACAATTGAAAATCATACTTTCTTTCATTCTTTAACTTATTTAATTCATGAGGGTTTATTCACCTCAACTCCTTCGTTAGTTGAAATTAAATAAAATTAACATTTATATGGTGACTTGTGGGATTGCGAAATTATGGAGTCTCGAATGTTCTCCCCACTGTAGGATTGGTTAGAGTAGAACATTAGTGTAGATGACTCCATTATAGAGGCCATGTCTAATATTAAAGGCTTCACTGCATGGTAGACCAAATATTTGGTCTTCAGATGGCCGACGGTAATGGGTTGTAATAACAAAAGCGTACTAAAAATGGGAAACAATTTTTAAAGGAATGAATGATTTATTCGTTTTCCACAAAGAAAATATTACGTTCTATTAACCTTGGTCTTCCCACACCATCACAGAGATAAGAATCTCCATTCCCCGCTCTCTGAGTTTTGCGTCATTATTACATCATTCTCAGTCCGACAAAGCAATCAGTAGAAATTATCACTACAAATATGAATGAATAACTGATATTCGTATTCATACTCGGTTTCCATGTTGTATTTTCTCACTATATATGGGTGTGTGTATAAATGCATGTGTGTGTATATATATATATATATATATATATATATATATATATATATATATATATATATATATGCATATATACATGAATACGTTATGCTATTTGAAACTCTATTGGAAATTGTCCGTTGTCACACGGAGAAAGCATCACTCAGCTTAGACAACGTCAATAGAATAAACAATTCAAGAAAAATAGGACTGCTGCAAGAAACTAACCGGTGACCAATAAGATAATCACTTCAACATTGCGTCGCTCTTAACCATTGAGCTAAACAGACTGACAGAAAGGCGAAGGTCTGATTTATCCCCTCTCTTCTTACCTTGATCATTCACTGTTCTCATCTGCACTTGTTTCTGAGGCAAATGATCATTTTATTAAGGAATGGATATATAATCTGACAAAATGTTTATGAAGGCGTTATATTATTCGAAACTCAATTTGAAATGACGTAAATAGAATAAATAATTCTTGCAGTGGCCCCATTTTTCTTTAAATGTTTATCCTATTTACGCTATCTAGCCGAGTGACCCCTCCTCCGTGTAACAACGGGATGTCATTTTAAATAGAGATTCAAATAACATAATGCATAATAATTCTGTCGGATTATACATCCATTTCTCATTAATGTGTGTGTGTGTGTGTGTCTGTGTCTGTGTCTGTGTGTCTGTGTGTGTCTGTGTGTGTGTGTAATGGAATCTCACGTCGGAGTGACACACGTGTATCTTTCGACTTTTTCTCAAAATTGTCATTTACAATTGATGTACTTTTTTTTATAGTTGATAAGATAACTAGAATAGCAAGTATTGACTAGTGTCATTCACTTGTGTGATTTCTCATGGGAGAAAAGACCTTTCCTGGACGGGTTATACTCTGAACACAGGTATAAACGAGCTAGTGTTTGTGTTGATGTCAGCCTTCCTTCTGGCTCTTTCCTTGACAGCAGTGTTTCAAACTGAGCAAAGCTTTTTCAGTCATGTACGGCGCCATATTGTTTGATCATGAGAAGCTGGTTCCCTAAGTTAAAAGACTGATACCACATTACTTGAGGTTCTAATTCAGTATGTCTTTATATCTAAGTCTTTTTCTCCCATCTGATTTCTTGCCACAGATGGATATAGGACATAGCCTTGGGCATCCTTGTGTCTACCATTCTAACAAGATGTATATATGTGTGTGTGTGTGCTTGCTTATATACACTAGCTAGGGCACCTGGCGTTGTCCGGGAGCAGGAGTAATCGATATTGAAAGGTCATGTTGTAAATTTTAACACAGAACTTCTCAAAATAGGGATCATAACTTTTCAGGAGGGTTAAAAACGCCAAAATTGACTCTTCTTTTCAAATCCCCAAATTGACCTACCCTTGAGAGGTCACTCTAGGTCGTTTTCACCTAAACCTGTGTTCATTCTGGGATCAAGTTACGAATATACACAATTTTTGCAGCTTGTAGAGTGCAGCCGTTTCCCCCAGATTTGAAAATGCCTAAATTGACCTGACCCTAAATTGACCTTTACATGTTAACAGAGGTCGGCGACAGCAATCCTATGCTCACCCTAAGGCCAAGTTACCCTGGTACACAAATTTGCAGCCCATAGGTCACTGCTGTCGAGATTTGAAAATGACAAATTTGATCTGACTTAAGTTTGACCTTTATAGGTCACCAGAGGTCAATATTACATTTTGTATGTTCACTTTGTGGTCGAGTTACCTTGGTATACACATTTGAAGTCCCCAGTTTGCAGCTGCCTCCATTAGATTTGAAAATGCCAAAATTGACCCTTTTAGATAATGCCAAAATTGACCCTTTTAGATAATACCAAAATTGACCCTTTTAGATAATGCCAAAATTGACCCTTTCAGATAATACCAAAATTGACCCTTTTAGATAATGCCAAAATTGACCCTTTTAGATAATGCCAAAATTGACCCTTTCAGATAATGCCAAAATTGACCTGGCCTAAAATCGACCTTAACTGTACCACCGATATCAATTTAATCTTATGGTCAAGTTATTCTTGTTCATAAATTTACACCCCGTAGGATACAGCCGTATGCGTTAAATCAGAAAATGCAAAAATTGGCCTGACCCCAAATTGACAAAAGGGTCACCGGAGGTCATAGCCACTGGTCCTATGTTCATCGTGGGGTCAAGTTACATTTGTACACGAATTCGCAGGCTCTTCGATTTGAAATAGCCTGCCAGAATTGACCTGATCTTGAACTGATTTTTAGGTCACCAGAGGTGAGCACCATATACCCCATGTTCATCCTGGGTCCAAACGAAGAAACATCCGTTGGCTTCATAGTATTATATAGATGTATGCATATGTGTTAAAGTAATGATTGACGAGTTGAAATGAAAAATTTGAGTGCAAATGTTTGTTACATCTCAATGTTTTCATTTTTATCAAGATGGAAAAAATGCATTTCCCATATTAACAGGCTTCTTCAGAGGCATGTGTGCAAATGGTACATATTGAAATAAAAACAAAGGATTGGTGGATAAGTCTCAGGGAGGAGGAGCAAAACCCGTGTACAGAGCGCAGACGGGGTCAACCAGCTGTTTATCAACACAGTGAGGGATACAGCCTATACGTGTATGTTATGTATAAGAACGAAATGATATGAAAATTCATATCGAGGCATTGAAAATAGAGACTTCATGAGCGTAGGTTCTCATTCACACATAAAGAGTATGGTAATAGAACAGCATTTTCCAAATATAAATGGGAATTTTGAATTTAAAATAAAAGCACCCAATATATCATTGTCTATGTTGGAACACGCCATACCAGCAAGTGATCTATATAGTGTGTGCAATTTGTGTTTAAATGAAAAGATTAAAATAATTACCTTCAAAAATTCACATCACACCCTGGATGAAAGAAATTAGTTAGCTGGTGAATGTAGACACAAATGCTAAAATATTTTAAACAAAATTAATTAAAAAACTAAATTATGTGAATATTTTGCAGTAAAATATAAGTAACAAAAGGCAATAAAATGAATCTATATAAAGAATATATATATATATATATATATATATATATATATATATATATATATATATATATATATATATATAGGTCTAGACCATTTACATCTAAGGATTAATAAACCTTACCTCTAAACACTTTACTCCTGAGTCTGTCTCACTCTTTGCAGTACACATTATATATATATATATATATATATATATATATATATATATATATATATATATATAAAGAGTATATATATATATATACATATATACAGAAAATGAAAGTTATTATTATTATTATTATTATTATTATTATTATTATTATTATTATTATTATTATTATTATTATTATTAAGTCTCCTCGTGTCTCCGGCCCTCCTCTTCACATTCTTATAGATCCCAGCAATACCGTGGGTTACAGTTTCATCCCAGTTGCCCGGTGGTCATCGCAGAAGGCTGAGTGACAGAAAGTCTCCTCAGATCTTCAGCCCACATCTCATCTCTCCCTCATCTATCACTCCTCCGCTATCAATTGGGTGTTTTTTTGTTTTTTATTATTATTATTATTATTATTATTATTATTATTATTATTAAATCCAAGCATCTATAAGATACAGGAAATTGTCCTCACAGGCACTGCCCATATCCTTTACGAAGCATTGACCATTTAGAAAAATGTTCTTTCCATACAACTATATACTGTTCCCTGAGTAGCCTTTTGTATTGAACCTCCCCCGCCTTTGTATATAACTGAAAGAAAATGCCTGTGTCTACTAAGTCAAAACATTTCTAGCTGAAACAACACTAACAACAACAACAACAATAATAATAATAATGATAATAATAATAATAATAATAATAATAACAATAATAATAATAATGATGATAATAATAATAATGATAACAATAATAATAATAATAATAACAATGATATGTGACTATAATATGGGAATTCACGATACATTCTGATAGAACGCGAACAGGCCAGACACAGCAGTGAAAGACCAAAGAAAAGATATGCCTCCTAGTAGATATAACTGTTCCAGCCGATGAAAAAAATGTTGCTATCAAGGAATTTGAGATATGCTCAAAATATGAAGACCTTGGAATAGAAATCAGTAACATATGGCAACTCGGGACCCAAATGATACCTATAGTCTTTGCAGCCTATGGACCACTCAAAAAAGGGACCAGTGCATTTGCCGACAACATTCCTGGAAAGCCCAGCATATCTGAAATGCAGAAAATTGCTCTTTCCTCCACTGCGAATATCATTATAGGTTTTTACGTCAATGTTAACGTATGCACTTCACCTACCATCACTTTATGTATTTAAAGAAGTATGTTTATAGAAGAGTTGTATCATCTGTATCGATAAAAGCCCAGCCCACTCTTTTGTTTCCTTCTTTAAGCTCGCACCGTCATAACTCACAAGGTTGCCAGCCTTAGTTCCCTGGTTAAGACCCGGCTGGTGACTTAATTAAACCAAAATCAAAGTAAATAACAACATTATTATAAATCAAAAACACAGTATAATGAAATATAATGTGATATAGAATGGAATATGTGTACAAAGGAGAGATTTATTAACAAAATAGATTTTAAAATAAGTAGGTGTAGAAAGAGTAGTTACGATTTTTTATTGGTTTATGCACGATATAAGTGGCAAGAAAAATATATTTGATTTTCAAATAGTTTGACGGCAACTTTTCAAATGTTACCAATAGAGTTCAGTGCAAGTCTGAATGAGTGTTTAGCATGAATTAGATTTAGATTTGTTACTGGATATATTTATGTTTAATATTTGATATTGTCTCTGTTCCAGCACTGAGACCTCTAGAAATAAAAAAATGAATGAATATCAACTTCAAACATCAATACCTGTATTTGTAATTTGTAATCTAATATATATATATATATATATAAATATATATATATATATATATAAATATATATATATATATATATATATATACATAAATAGAACTTAGGCAAAATTTTTATTCGACTAATTGAAAAAGATTTCCCCTCAAATCACCCACTAAGCAAAATATTTAATAGAAATACATTAAAAATTAGTTTTAGTTGTACAGAAAATTTCAATAGGATCATCACTAAGCACAACAATAAAATAATAAAAGCAAAGAGAATACTAGTACAAAAAATCAGACTGCAACTGCCCAAATATGAATAACTGCCCCTTGCAAAACAAATGCCTTAGATCCAATATAATATACCAGGCAGAGATATCAACTCAGGAAAAAACCCTTAGATTTAAAATATTACATCGGTATATCCAATACACCATTTAAACTTAGATTAGCCAACCATATATCATCATTCACAAATGAAAGATACAAAAATAGCACATCTCTATCAACTCATTACTGGAAATTACATCAAATGAACTATAAGCAAACTGTTAAGAGAAAATTCATAGACAATCTAATACATGCCAAAATTTAGAAAATCCTTGCAATCTCTGCCTAAACGAAATATTTGAGATTTTAAATTCTACTAGAATCACAAAAAACCCAAGGAAAATTTACTAAATAGAAAAAAATGAAACGACACTGCAATGCAGGCATCGTTCAAAATTCCTTTTAATGGAGGTCAAATAACAGCAACACACATACCAATAAATCATAAAAGTAAAGTAGACAATTCGCTCCCATCCCTAAAACTTCCTATCACCATTTTTTACCTCCAAACATGCTCAAAACACATTATAAATTTTAAAAATTAAGATTAATACTATCCACTAGAACCACAGAGGATATCAACAGGGGCAATAAAACCCAATGCCAAAATATCTAGGTCAAGATAAAAACTACTCCCAGATTACTACTAAGCATCCTTTCCGAGATGACCCCTAGAGCCAGTTCACAACCCTTGACAAAATGAATAACCCCATACCACTCACTACCACACTCACAACATTTTCACCAAATTCCTCAAAACTAGAACCAAAAAACATGGATAATCATTCGCCTGATGAGGCCCAGGGGGGACAGAAACATGAGCTAGTTTGTGTAGCGAATCCACATTCTATTTATACATATATGTATATATAAACCTATTGAAATGAGTGAACAAACATACCTGTATTTGTAATATATATATATATATATATATATATATATATATATAAACTTATTTGAAACGATCTCTCATCATTACACGGTCGATGTATCACTCACCTTAGACAATGTGAATAGAATAAACAGTTGAATAAAATCTTCGATTCCGGCAGAAGATCCATTTTCTTTTATTGTTTATTCTGCTTACGTTGTCTAGGGTGAGTGATACATTGACTGTGTAATTGCAAGAGATCATTTAAAATAAGCTTCTATAAAATACAACGCAATTTATAATCATTCTGTCGAATCACATGCACCCATTTACAATATATATATGTGTGTGTGTGTGTGTGTGCGTGTGTTTAACCTTTGACATTATCTTCAAACAGTCGAGCGAAAAGTCACAGTTCATTTTCTTACTTTTTCATCCTGTTGACAGATAGTCTTTATCTGAACCCAATCACACCAGCTGACTAGACATCTCATGAGAAATTGTATTGTGTCTTCTCACTATAGCAAAGAACTGGGTAGAGATAACTATGTTCCTTACAAAGTTCAAGACGATCTAAAAATCTATGGAGAAAATATCAGTGAATAAATTAATTGCAAGGTTGCCCAGAAATAGATGTCGTTTTGTAAATACAAGTCATTCAGAATCTGACTAGTAAGTTAGCAAGCAAAAAAATCACGCCGGACAAATACTGTCGAAATAGTCGAAAGTTGGAGGAAAAACTGCTGGGTAGCATCTTCCAAGAATTCATATTCGTCGTCATAATAGTGGTTGCTCCAGCGTGACTCTCTAGAATTTAGACGAACCTTATCTGTCTCCTTCAGGCTCTACTTTATAAGTTGAAAATTTATCTCGTTGAATCCTACCCACAATTACTAGACGTTAGAGGTCATTCTTCGATATATTACTGGACTGAGCCAAGCAATCAATACTGGACAGGCAGTGGTTCCCGGTGTTGCCCCAGGAAATTAACTTCAAGTATTGAGAACACCGGAAAACATATTTTGTAAAGATTTCATTTAAGGGAGAAAGTTCACCCTCAATTTTGACTCCTAAAAGGGGAAAGGCCCCCTCTCTTTTGAACCCTAAAAAGTAAAAAAGTTCATCCAGATCTTGAACCCAACGATATTGACCCTTCGAGGAAAAATCCTCCCTGATTGTAACCCTTAAAAGGGAAAACGTCCCCCTCCTATTTGACTCCTGAAAGGGAAAAGCCCCCCCAATTCTGACCTTAAAAGAGAAAAAACGTTTTTTCCCGTCTATTGACCTTTAGCCAGGGTATCCTTTTCTCTACTGCACATATAGACACACCCTTTCTCTCTCTCTCTCTCTCTCTTTATGTGTCTGTCTGTCTGTCTCTCTCTCTCTCTCTCTCTCTCTCTCTCTCTCTCTCTCTCTCTCTCTCGTACTTGTAAACGTTCTCTCTCATATTTTTCAAAAACACATTTTCCAAGAATGCTTTCTAAGTCATAAGCGTCGTAGATATTGTACACGAATTAAGTCAACAGATCGGCATTTGATTTGGATTGTAAATCGAACCCATTGCTAAAGCTCGGTGGTGTTGGAATTTCCATCAAGAAATAGTCTGTGTTTGATCTGGATGTTAAGTCAATATCCATGCAAAAATCTGACCCAGGGACTTTCTGTTCGGTCACAATACTCAGATTGACAGACACACAAACTTTCATATAGTATTAGAAGTAGAGGGCGATTAATGTGGACTCTCCTTTCCCCGTTATTTTATCAGTTATAGTTCACAACCAATCCGTGACAAATCGTTGGACCGATATTTTTCTGCCGACTTCCTACGGCTATTCATTCATTTTTTTTAATCATTTAAAAATAATAAGGTAACAAAATCGAGTAAAAAACAATTTTTTTCTAATGAGAAAAACATCAATGTTATTCATGAAAAATCAAAGATACCTACATTTAATGGAATTATTTCTCCGTGTTACAGGTAAGACATCAGCACCAATAGAAGTATTAGTATCAGTGATATAGACACGAAGACAGAGAACTTATTCAACGACTGTTAAGTGAGCAAAATGGATCGAAATGAAGGTTACGAGTGCCGAGTTCAAATAATGTCGAAGTTACTTATTTTAATTTTTTACCCATGCTGTTTACCAGGGCCTCATGGACCCTCCTTGCCGAGGGTGGCCATCCAAAATTGAGGACTCTCCAGATTCGTGCTTCTCAACCTGTGGTCTATGGACTACTGAGGTTGGGTCCACAATTGCTTGTTGGTATATACGAATCATGCTTTCAGATCATTATTCATTTCTTCTCGGGCGTTTTCTCACACCAATAAAACTTATTGATTCATTTGATTAAAATGTTCCTGAGTTCCATTACCTTTCCCCTTTTGATGCTTGGGTAAAGAAAGCAAGGAGTCAATTACTGTCCACTAGAACCAAATAATATTGAAATTTAAATTCTTTTGCTTTCCACTGATCATTACAATGCAATGAACAAGTGTGAGAATGGGATAGGGTGCATATATACTAGAGCTACTATGAGACTTCAGTTGTCAATGTTGAGATGAAAAACACTTTTTCGCTTTACTGTTTGATCTGCTTTTGGAACTATCCACTGGACGAGAGTTGATGAGCCTTCAGTTACTAATGTTCTCCCTTTGGTAAGACACGCCTCGTTTTCTTGCTGGGCGCCAAAGTTCATCGTTTATCAAGTTTCTTGTTTGGGAACTATGTATTAGTGAAGGGGTTATGATGTGTGAGATTGGGTGGGAGTGAGTGCCGAATTGGCTTTTAGCCAGAGCCAACTTAACCGTTCAGAGCCGGAAATGGACTATCCGAGAAATTCTCTGGCTCCTTTGATTCCCTGGCCTCGGCGTAATATACATGTATTCTTAGAGTAAGAAAAATATTGCAAATGATTTATAGAAATTTTGATTTGAAGAAAAGAATAATCAATGCTTTTTTTATTACGTCATTAAAAAGTGATAGACCATTTTAGCATGATGAATTGTCATGTGAATCCACCCATCCTCTGGAATGAGACCAACCAAAAAACAAAAGCAAACAAATCTGCTAAAAATATTACCCGGGCTCACATCTTTATCCACAGAAAATTTCAAAGGCTTTTGTCGAGTAGTTTGGGCAATAGGCGACTACATCCGGACAGACACACTTTTGCCAAATTATGATAATATTTGTTATAAATTTCTGTTGTGAATAAATTTGTTATATTTTCTTATGATAAGAATCTTTTTCCCTCTATTTTATGATAAAGAATATTTGCTACGTATCTTTATGGTAAAAACCATTTGCTATGTATTCTTATGGTATAAATCATATGTTATGTATTCCTATACTTAAAATCATTTCGTAATTTTATGGTAAGAATCAGTTGCAGTATTCTTCTATAGTGGTTGTTTACTAGAGTTATATCATTTGTTATGTATTTTTGTTGTAAACTTTTTATCATATGTTAGTTAACACTCCTCTGTTTTTTCTATTGCAGTTGCAAGGAAAAAGTAAGTAAATTCACATTTTCCTTTTTTTTCTTTAATTTGTTTTACAAGTCCATTGCCAGAGCTGTGAATTTGATTCTCACTGGGTGCTCCACTATCATTGTTTTCGACTAGACCAAGCTAAGCTTAGTGAGCATTTATATCCTGTGTATATGCATGTGGAGGAGGTAACGTTTAACGTGATACTTTGTTCCGGATTGGTTTATTTATAAGATATGTAGAAGGGACCTACTCAGAATTAAGAGTCCTTTTTCAGGGCAGCTAGAAATTATCCGATTCCCGCTTACTTGTCCATGTGAGGAACTATATATTTCCAGTTTAGCGCCCAAAATATGTGACGTCTGAAAAGAGGAACACGAAGAAAGTTTGCCATCTTTTTTTTTAAGATTACGAGAACACTCGGGTCAACCATCTTGAAATAGTGGTAAACCACGTGTTGGAGGTAAAGAACGGACGTCTGATCAGATAGAAATTAAGAGAAATGCAAATATTTGGATTCATTAAAAGAAAATTAAAAAAAAAAACGAGTAGTTATCAAGGCAAAGAAAAATAGACATCTATACAAATGGTACATACGGTTACGCTGAAAGGAAAAAATTGAAGTAGCAAACAGTTAAAGAGAAGAGAATGGCAAATGATCGTTAACTAGCTTCGAATTACGAATTGTAATCGATTTTGAACAGAAACGCGTGACAGCGTTCCGAATGGCCATTGCTGAAGTTTTGTGGCGGAGAGAGGAAGGGATGTTGAATTGAATATGCGTTGATTGGTATGGCCGTCTCAATGCTCAGATTTTAACGAAAATCAAGATAGAGTGAAGAAAGGAAGAAATGGACAGAGCTATCAAGGCTAAATATACACATCCACCATATACCAGCCGAAAGCTTCTATTGGCTTTCTGAAATCTTCTTAAGAGAGTTTCAAAGTCAGAAGTTTCAACCCAACAAAGGAAAATGGTGAAGCACACGTGATGTGCGTCACAGTAACAAAAAAGGGATACGCATGGCCCCTGAAAATCACGTGGGCAATCCTCCGGTCGATAAAGTGAGCTCCGAGAAACGGAATTGGTCCGTTTTATAGTTTGGGACTAGTGGAAGTGACGTCACCAGATCAGGGACTACTTTATACGGACTATTTCGTGTAGTAATTTTTATAAAACCAATTGTAAAAAAATGAAGCCCAACAATTTCATTCATATTGGATAGAGTCTTCCTCTGCTTTTCGAATTTTTTTTTTATGCGTCTGCAGATTCCCTCAAAATAACCTTCTGTGTTTGCCAGTTTTACACTCAGCGTAACACCCTTACGAGCTCTCTTGGGCTTTTCTGACACCTTGGGGCCTATCTTGCTAACGGATGCACAAAATTAATCGAAGTAAATCACAGATGCTCACATACAATGTTCAACGATCTGGCAGCTCTGGTTTGTGCTTTTTCGTAAAAAGAAAAACAAGTGGTGTAAAGCAAAATATCATAAAACTATGGATAGCTGTAATTTTGGGGAAAAAAATCTATCATCTGAGATATCGCCAATATTTGTAAAGTTATTCAATCGTTGTCTCAAAGAAAAGTATTTTCCTAGCTCATGGAAGATATTTTCTGTTTGTCCAGTCTTCTTCTCTCTAACGCAATACTGACTAATCAGTCAATTGTGCATTATGAGCGAGATATTCAAATCAATCCTGAACAAATATATCTGTTGCAGATACACTGTCATGGTTCATAGGATTAGTTATACACTGGAGAGTGGCTATGATGCCAGTGTTATTGCCTTGGATATATTCGAAGCATTTGACAAGGTTTTAGAATGGTTTTACTCCATAAACTTACTAGCTGTGGCATAATTGATTGAATTCATTCCACAATCAAATCTTTGCTTCCAGGAAGAAATTTCAAGGTTGTAGTTGATGATTGGTCTTCAGAGGTTCGTGAAATTAATGTGTTGATACCTTGAGAATCTATCTTGGGGCCAACACTTTTCCTTTTGTTTATAAATGATCTTCCACCCCATTTAATCAAGTTCTTCATAGACTTATAAACGGACGACAACACATTTTATGGTCTTACTTCTGAAAAAAATGCCATGGGGAATTAGATCTTTCCAGTGAACTCACAGTGATTGTTAAATTGGGTTGTCAAATGGCTCGTCGAATTCAATCCTTCCCAAGCCAATCTTGTCTTTTCACCATCACCCAGCAAAACCCGACTTTCCACCCATCTCAATGGATGGCATTATTTTCACTGCCTGAATAAACTTACTGGTCTCATACTTCAAAAATATATTCTGATGAAAGATACATTAATAGCACTTAGTTTTCAGTTACTGGTTCTGCCAAGAAAAAATGTAATTTATGGTGATAGTAGTAGTAGTAGTAGTAGTAGTAGTAGTAGTAGTAGTAGTAGTAGTAGTAAAGTCTTTTGCAGAAATGTAGAAATCATCTCCCGTTTGCTGTCTTGTGGTAGTACTAATAGTTGTAGCATTGAATTTTATTAGTATATTTGGGTGCAGTTAGTTATCATCTATTATATATTACTGTAATTATCGCAATCAATATCTTTCCCAGATGAGTATACATGCCTTTTATATTAGAGTCTTCTTTTTTTTTGCATTTGTGGATTTGAATAAGGTTTTTTTCTCATGGCAATGCTATGCATGAAGACGTATGAGCAAGGCATAGCTAAGGGAATCTTTGTGGATCCTCTGGTGTCTGCATTCCTCAGGTTGGGAACCTCTGCACCAAATAATAGTGGGGGTGCACTTTTTCAAATGAGCCCTTGACCTTCTGAGTCCTGTCCTTGTGAATGTCTGTGCACGTCACTGATATGGTCTGATACCGGAGACCCACGCCTCCCCTGACAACGCCTCACCATTATACTTCAAGACAAAGGGTCGGTTTCTACAGTTTAGACCAACGTGCTTCAAGTATATATATATATATATATATATATATATATATATATATATATATATATATATATATATATATATATATATATGACACCGTTTACGATAATCATGGATAATGTAGTCAAATGGTTATTGTTATTAAAATCAGTTAGTCATAAACAATTTAATTACAATCGATTTTAAATTCATATGAATTTCATAATAATTTTATATTGATTTTTTTATAACATAATGTCCTTTATAACAATGAATGTAAATTAATAGTAATGAATGTAAATTGTTTTAATTTTCATATCCTTTGCATAATGTTATCGGCCGGTTGCTATTATCAAAAAACATTCTGTTCCAAAGTGATCACGACGAGCACCCTCCCTCTGTCTGTCTGTCTGTCTGTCTGTCTGTCTGTCTGTCTGTCTGTCTCTCTCTCTCTCTCTCTCTTTACTAATATTTGAGATTTTTGTTTGTTTGTCCGTGCCTCTTTAACGCTAAAATTATTGAACTAATACTCGGCATGTAGACTAAAAAGAGATCGCCTTCTCCTGTAGAATATGTAAGTTTGACCTGGGAGATCATTCGGAGTCACCAGTGGTCATTTCCCCGGCCCTAAACATTCAAAGCAAATAATTTTAAGTCAGACTTTTCTACGACTATAATTCTTATGATTGGCTCTAAAATCACTTGCAAAAAATAATAATTTCTATAAATTTTTTGTGTGTTTTTTGTCATACATTGACGAAAATAAAGCCTCAATAAAAGAGGAGAGTGATAGTAGCAAAAGTACAACTCATGTATCACTGCGAAATTACCCCTTCTCTCTTTCAAACCATAACTAGTAGGCTAAATAAAAACTAGGACGTTTTGTCTTTTTAACTGAAGTTGGAAGTAATTACAGTTAGTCCCTGGCTTACGATTTTCCAACTTACAGTATTTCAAAGTTGAGTTTAGTTCATTTATATTGGCCTGTTTATACAGAGATACCGGAGCAGTGCACCTTTGGCTACACTTATGCAACTTCATTGCCTTCATCGATTTATTCATCAATTTGTTCATTTTTTTTTTCAGTGACGTGTGAAATGACAAAAACGCCTGAAAAGGAAAGAAAATGCAAGCCCCCACTGACGACGAAACAGCCCCTGTTAAGCGTTGATGTGTCAGAACTTCATTTTGCCAAACAAAATCTCAAAAAAGTGACCTTGGGTGAAGGGGGGAAACGCGGACTGTATAATCTAAAATCCCAATTGCCGTCTGCTTATGTTGCTCCGATGGTGAATTGTAAGTCAAAAACTCCTTATTAATCACTGACTGTCATTTATTTCATTTAACCTGTTCGCTACCACGGACGAGATAACTCGTCTTACGTTAGTGTGTAATTCTTTCTCAAAATAGCAAAACCTCACTAGAAAGTGTAACGTTTACAAAATGCAAACTTAGAAGCCAAATCGTTGTATATATATATATATATATATATATATATATATATATATATATATATATATAGATAGATAGATAGATAGATAGATAGATAGATAGATAGATATGCTCCTCTATTCAGGGTTGAGCATTCTTTAAGTGAGATAACTCATCCACTGTAAGCTTATCCAATCCTCTTCCATAGGAATAGAGCACTCTGGTGGATGGGGGATGTAAATAGATATATATCGCTTAAATTCAGCCTTACTGACTGTCCAGTTCCATAGCTCAGGGGCGGGATATCGGTCTCCAGATCTGAAGTGAAGGTTTCAATTCTGCCACACGGTACTAGATGGGTTAATGGAAAGTCTATTGCCACACTGAAGAGATGTGATATATCGAAACAGCTGTCTGATGACACAATAATATATATATATATATATACTTATTTAAAACACACATCGAACAAAATGAATATGTACCAAAACTCCCCAACAAATTATTTATAAAAGTTTGGGCATATCAAACATACAAGATTTAAACGGCAATCGTAGATTTTAATTGGTTAAATTGAAAAAGAATCAGTCAGATCTTGCTAGAAAATGTCTAATTTGGCAACAATATAGTTGTACTTATTATTGTTTTAAAAGAGAATTTTTTGAAAAGAGACAATTTAAAAAGCTCACTTTTCTTTATAGGTGCGCGCCGAATGTCGGACAGTGCAGTGAAAGTAGAGGGTTTACTCAAAAAGATGCATCATATGAACTTATCCCAAGAAATTCCGGTAAGTTAAAAATTAAGTATATAGAGAGGACGGTAGTTTTGTATCGGTTTTTGGTATTCCAATTTGTTTCGATAGAAAAAGGATGTGGGTTGAGATTCCAAGTGTTATAACTAGGAATATACATTGAAAAACCGAACATCAATAATTGTCGTATAACACCACTAGAATAGGATGTTGCATTATCCCCGTGACAGCGATAAAAACAACACCAATTTGAAAATATCATTTAATTTCAATCTGATGAAATTGCTATTTCAACGAAACGCGTTATCAGAAATAAAATATATTGAAGTAATTATTTCCCAGTAAGTCAATTTAAAAAAATTTTGTCGAATAATATTAACCCACTAATATATATATATGTGTGTGTGTGTGTGTGTGTGTGTGTGTGTGCGTGTGTGAGTGTGGTGTGCATATACATTTGTCAAGTCTGCAGATGGACACATTGTAATTAGTTGAACTTTTCACTGAATAACGTCCACTCTATTCAATGAATATTTACGACTAAATTGAGTGCACTAACAAGGGAACAGATTTTGGGGAAAATTTGATATCTGTTCCTCAAAATAAATGTGTTCAATCATTAGATAACTTTTTTTTTAATGTACCTACGTATACGTACGTGTGTGTGCATATGTGTGTGGTACCATATATATATATATATATATACATAAAGAGAGAGTCATATACACGTACATGCACACTCATACACACATATAGGCATATGTCGCTGAGAAATCTTTCCATTCTTTAATGGTTCTCTTGCAGACAACAGACTTTCATTCAAATAACTATGATAATGATGACGAAGAGGCTGAATATGCAGATGCATTCGACGTCCAGGTAACTCAATTTCTCACTTTTTTAGCACTTTCTCAGCTTTCTTTTCTTTTGTTCTTTTTTTCCAGCACGCCAAGTAGTTGCATGCTACTCGAAACAAAACCGCTCTTCAAATTCAATTTGTTCGCAGACGTACAGATTTTCTGGCGCCAACGCGTCACATGGTAGAGCGTTGTCTTTTTCTCGTACGTTTGGGTTTGAATGTTGGAACTGTTTTTCCGTGTTGTGCGGCTGAGCTGCCGTGACATCTGGCTAGCGAGAAGACTGGTTAAAACTGACAGGGACTGACCTTGAATGGTTCAAGGAAAACAGCTCAGTAATTATCACACACAATTACACGCACATGCGAAAAGATTCACTAACTTCCCGGGCGAGATAGTATATCAATCCAAACGTTATCAACAGAATGGCTCTGAATCGGACAGCAATGTCGAGTTTGTCTTTAGAGCTGGTAAAAAAGGCAATATCTTAAAACGCTTCGATACCCCCGTGAGAAAAGTCTGCTATTGTTTAAACGCCCTGTCCGAACCTGGTGCCGGGATCAACGAGCTGTCTCGGACAAACATCAGACACATGTTTCTCTGCATCACTATTGGAAAAGACAAAACCAAAAACAGTCATAGTCACCAACGACAAGAAACGGCCGGCACCAGTGCTTGCAATGTTCCAGACCATCCTCCGGTCAGACAACGCTTCGTGCCAGGCTTCATTCAGTATAGTAGCAGGCATGGGGAAACCTGAGACTTGTCAAAAGGTGGTTAGATTCTGTGGAAGGTGCCAGAGATTTGAAAGATTGCATGTTTAGGGCTGCTGTTTCTGCCAACACGGATATGTGGAGGGATCTACCAGGATAAAAATGTGGGGATAGGAAGAATAAAGAGAAAGGAATGTTACTAAGTAAATGCGAGATAGAGTCTATGGAATGTCCATCACTTTGGTCATCCTAGTTATAGCCACTATGAAGATATCTTGAGAAGTCCGACCTAACTACGGTGAGAGTGATTAAGTTAGAAAGGATGTGTTCTTTAGATGGATATGTGATGATGCGTGTGTAAAAAGACAGTGTGTGTAAAAACTATATCAACTATCCTAACTAAAGAGAGGGAGAAGAGACGGACTTACCTCGAGGCCCTCGGAACACAGAGAGAGAGAGAGAGAGAAAGAGAGAGAGATTTACCGCTACAATTTAGATACCGTAAAGATAACGATCAGTCATCTTATTAGTAGTTCTGTGTGACGTCAAAGAGGAAGCAACAAGGAATTCACCGTTTTTACAGAGATGTAGGGGATAGCAAGTAGATCCCTGCCAAGGGCAGATAACTCCGTATATGTATGATTTTCTTTTGCTGGAAAAAAGATTGGCACTACACATGCATGCACAACACAACAAACCAAGATTGATGAGCTCAAAAAAAAAATCCAAAGAGATAAATTGTTTTGTCGAGAAATGCAAAGATCTCTTTGATAAATTTCCAGGAGCAATTCGAGCCTACTAAGCCAAATAAATATTCGGTGGAAAAGGTTGCAGAGTACCAACAAGAAAACTATTTGCAATTACTGCAAGTCCCTCCGACTAAAAAAAGAAAAAGATAACCGAAGACACTTCGGCAGAACCAAATCATAAAGACTCTGAAACTCGCACACAACTAGAAAAATTCTACCGAAGTATCGCTATTCCTAAAATCAAAGATGGCGACCTTTTTCTTCCATCTCCATCAACATTGACGCCACTATTCGATGACATTAACCGGGAATTATTTCGCTCACGTCAAGATCAAAATGAGTTCAAGCACACTCAACAACAGCGTCGTCATGCAGAATGGCATATTTCATCTTATCTTTAATTGGAGATCTTAACAAAACCAACTCTGAACACAATCCTTTTGATAAGCGACATTCTGTTTCAACGGACTCAAAAATTCTTCATCTCCTAGGTACAAAGAAAAGATTCAATCGAGGAAACAAACATATAAGAAAAAAACAAAAGCTGATAGCACCAACAAGGCAAAATCATTAAACTGTTATCCTGCAGAATTTTCAATGAAATCACATTCTTTTTAAATATACGTTCAAACATTTCTTCTCCTTCAAAAAACATTACAAGTCACTTTAATTATGACTATAACTATTAGCAACAGAAATACAAATATACATTGAACAAAATTTACATGATTCCCAAATATAAATATTTGAGTAATAATCATTCACACATCATTTTCCATTCACGTCTCTCATTCCAAACCGAAATTATTTCATTCACTCAAACCTCTATGTGATTCACACAGGCTGTGTTGAAGCAATGTTCGGTAAATGATTTGCATATTGTTTTTTGCACCCTCTGTTGAGATTTTTCTGCAATGAGTGTATATTGAACGCAATATATACGGTAACAAAAAATGCTACTTCTATGCGCATGTTTTGACCGAATTTTCCTTTTGTTTCTCAGGCTATGAAAATCAACGAACCTTGGTTCTTTGCAACTGCCGATCGAAGTTCAGAAGAAAAATTGATATGGAAAATCGGATTGGTAAGATTTTCATTTCGGAGTCTATCGTTCATTCTTTCTTTCTTCTCACTGTTAATCTCGATCTGTTCGTATACCTCCTCTCTCTCTCTCTCTCTCTCTCTCTATATATATATATATATATATATATATATACCCGGTGACCAAAGAACACACTAAGGATTTATTTGAAATAATCTCCCGTTATTACACGGTGAATATATCATTTGGCCAAGACAATGTAAATTGGATAAACAATCTAAGAAAATGGGGCTGCTTTACGATCGAACCTGTGACTGATAGGGCAGCCGCTAATTTATACTCATTCCGTCGGATCATATATTCATTTCCTGATTACGTGATTGATGCGTCGAAAGAAGCAAATAGAGCCGATATAGACCGTGAATGAGCATCATTTAGTTATTTCTGCCTTTGTATTACCGGTGACTGTTTAACTCAATGGTAAGAGCAACGCTACGTTGAAGGGGCCTCACTATCGGCCCCATTTCTTTGATTGTTTATTTTATTACATTGTCTTGGCCAAATGATCATTATCAAATAGAATTTCAAAATATTCTATTATAATTTATATAATATTTTTCAGTCGGATTATGTATCCATTTCTTAGTAATATAATTGTCTGCATTGAAAGAAACACACTCACACACACACACACACACACACATATATATATATATATATATAGAGAGAGAGAGAGAGAGAGAGAGAGTATTCATCAGTATGTAAATCCAGCAATGAATCATAGCTGCATATAAAATAAGGCATGTAAAATTAAACACAGATGCAAAACACATTCTGTAGTTTTAGTCATCAAGTGTGCCGTACAAAACCCAAGATGGCATTTCTATTCATAAAGATTCTTGCTCATAACTATGTCGTTTTGTACGTTGGCTACTTTCTGCTTATTATATGCGAAAACAGTGTGGCACCAAATTTTGTAAGAGAGAAGCGTTCGTTCGTATCCAAAAATAGAATGTTTTCGTTGTCTACGGAATCGTTTGTATCTGACAGTTGGAATATTTCTATTTTCCTGATTTTCTATTTCAGGATGGAACCTTCCTGGTGAGAAAAAGCAGAGGGAAAAATGAATCTCAACCTTTTACTCTTACGGTCCTGTATGAAAAGAATCTGTTCCGGTTGAAAATCAGATATCTCCCCACAGGAGACTATGCCTTAGGAGAAAAGAAAGACGAAGAAGTCGTAAGTAAATTTTTTTCCCTGGGTTTCATGTTTTACACAAAATTAGAAATTATGTACTATGTGTGTATTCTTCTTATTGGAATCGTCAGTTGTTTACCATTTCAAGGATTAAAAAACAAAACAGTTATATCAACATAGCTCCCCAGCTGTGTTAATCAAACACTACCAACCCATAAACTATGAAAATTTGATATATAGCTTTATTTTATTTTTGAGGCCATGTCATAATGAACGTAGTGAGTCTTTTTATATACGGTATTATCATAATGTATTGTATACGGATGCTTTTTAATATAACAAATTATTTTTCTAAAACAAAGAGCCAACTTACGAAGGTTACCCCCAAAACGTTATTGACCATGATGCACGCACACACACACACACACACACACACATATATGTATATAGTTTCAATTCAAAGTGCCTGAAAAGATAATACGTAGAAGAAATGCAAAGCTAATATGGAAGGTGCTACAAGACTTCATACCCCAATTATCTAAGCTCTAAGGTGTGAGCCGGTTACTGTCAGGGATCATTTCATTTGATTCATTTGTACCCATTCGATAATAGTTCAACATTAAGAATTGGTTTGTCCCTCCCTTCAGGTTTATTACTGATATCCATATTTCCTGTCCTAAATCTATCAAACCAACGCTGAATAATTTGCACTGTAGTTGTGTTCACTCCAAATACTTTGCTAACGTCATCAGCAGCTACAGCTGAATTATATCTAAATTTGAATTCCAACTTGGAAATCGATAAAAATTCCATTGTTGCTGAGAGCTCAAAAACCTTCACTAATAACAATTATATATCTATTAGAATGCACCAGTCATAAATGACGGGGTTATTTATGCATGGATCGGCACAAAGGAGCCTATAGCTATTTTATCGAGTAATTGATTTTTAATAATTCAAGCGTCCTGATTTTAAATTTCTTTTTACAAAGTCTCGACTCATCTCAAGCAGTTTTAACGTGTGATGATCAGACGTAATTTTTCTGTCATGTCATGATTGGAAGGTAAATCAACCAATCAAATCATCTCATTTGAATTCAAACAAAAAATAAACAGAAAAATTTTGCATATAAGCTCATTTTATAGTTAGATTTACATTGACTCTGCAAAAATTGCAGTTACATACTTGAGTAATGTAACATTATTCTCAAAGATGCAAAGTACGACATTTCAAGTGTAACAACCTAATGCATGGAAACCAGGGAGAATGAAAAAAAAAGTTGTTAGAATTTCACAAATCTTTCTTTCTTTTCAGAAATTTCCAAGTGTACGGGCCCTGGTTTCGCATTATCAAAAGATCCCTTTAATTCTGATGGGCGTAGGTGGAGGACGCACGTTGTTGAAGCACATACCATCGAGTTTTTAGAAAAAGAAATCCAGACAAGTGACCAACAGAAAGGAGCAAAATGATTTGAACTTGGAAATTAAACTTGCAATCATTGTATATTGGTCCATTCACTCTTTTTTTAATCATAACTCTCCAGCTGCTACACTCTCTGGTCTTCTTCGGGTTTCGTTTTTTGGAATATCAAGATTTAGTCTGGGGGGAGAGAGCACCTCCCCTCCATGCACATCACACCCCATGCATCTCTCTGTGAATACTTACAACCGGTGGCGAAGCAAGGATTTTCAGTGTCCGAGGGGCAAAGACAGCACCAGGGAACATAGACAGTGAAGGCAGTTGTGCCATATCCTGGTGGGGGGCATGATTATTAATTATTAAGCGCCTGGGATTGACTGCCTCCTTTACTGCTTCCTAGCTACGCTCCTGCTTGCAACTGTTATCTTTGGACCTGTCTGTTGAATCCGATATATTCCAGTGAACTAGGCGGAACGTAGTGATTAAACAATGAAAAAATTCGAAAAAATTAATCTGAATGAATTAATATACATTGATTGCAACACCTTGTCTAAAAAAAAATCCGGGCCTAATTTTGCGATGTTTCAATCAGCAATCTTCAGTCTTCGTATTCTAGAAACAGGAATTTCCCACAAAGAGTGTAAATAACTTTGAAAGAATTGTCCAATTTATTCTTCTGCAATTGTACATAATGGTGGTTCCATCGATAGACACTTTTCAGATCAATTGTATCCCTAGCTTTACTAAAAAAAAGTTCGTAAAACACAAACATACTAAGATATACACATATATACACACACAAATCCCTATATATATATATATTTTTGTTTGTGTGTATATACTCTAATCCACACACACACACACACACACACACACACACATATATATATATATATATATATATATATCCATGTATACATACACACATATACAAATGGTGAGTATGTGGATACGATATCTAACTATATTATCAAGTGGACAATATGAAAAATTATGGTGTTTAAATCGAGTTAGTATGATAAACTTGATTTAAATACTACTATTGTCTGATCAATAATATATATATATATATATATATATATATATATATATATATATATATATATATATATATATATATATATATATATATATATATATATATACCGGTATATGTATTAAGGATTTGGTGGATTATAGTTGCTAAAAAATAACATAATGAATCTTGCATTGCAGAAATCTCAGTGATTCCATTATTAAATTAGTTATATTTTAGCGACTGTAGTTCACAAAATCCTTAGCGTTTTGTGTGGGTCACCTGATATATATATGGACGATCATAAAACTTCACGAATGATATATACTAATATTTGAACCTTTTGTTTGTTGGTTTATTCGTGCCTCTTCTTCACCGAAACTACCAAGCTAATTGACCTGATAATTGACCGGAGAATCAATAAAGCTCGACTTCCCTCTAAGGCCAACCTTCAAGGTCGTTCTCTTTCCAATCTTCAGTTTTATACATAAAAAAAATTATTTTTGTACCAAGATTCTCGTCATTCATTTTTCTTGTGAATGGCCAAAACATTACTAAGAAGAAAATTCGTTTTTAACAATTTGGGGGCGGTCTTTCCTCATATTCATGGTAAATTGACTGCGCAAAGTAATAGTAATTCAGCCAGCCGTTGTCAAATTCTATGAGTAACTTCCCTTGGCTATTACAAAGAAGCTGCCCAAATCCCTTGATCAGCTTTTCACCCCTTCTTTTCCTCAAATGTACCCACCAACTGTCTGACTGAACATCTCTCTCTCTCTCTCTCTCTCTCTCTTTTCTGTTTTATTTTATATTCAGCACTATTCAAGTTCAGTTTATTTTATTTACTTGTTTTCTTTGTATAAATTTCGTTTTACCTGTGAAAGCTGGAGAGCTAACAAAAATCCGGGTAAAACAGTGTAATTTGGACAAAACCATGTGAATTTCCTGGCAAATCAAGCCCTCTGTCCCCCTGAACTAAAGAGTTCCCTTTAGATTAGTACAATTAACTTACCCTCTTGATAGTCTGCACATTTTGCACTTCAAGAATCTATGATGGTTACAAGCTAGTGTTCCCTCTGAGCTACGTGCTGACATCTCAATGTCGTGCACGAACATTGACGGCCTTGGATAAAGAGAAAAAGATTTCTATAATAAATCTACGTTGCTGTAAAGGCAATCATCATATCGGTCGTACTCTTAGAGGCATCTTTTGATTGCGTGTTTTGGCAAAGATTATAATGCAAACAAATTGGTCAATAAATAAAGAAAAATAATACCGTAAATCAAAATAATTAAGAACATCAATGCACTGAACCAATCATTTCATTCAATATACTCTTTTGTTTTAAGTGACCCGTTTTTCACGAACTTTAGACAATAAATCAATAATCATCTTAAAAGTATAGATATTTTCTCCACTTTTTCAGTTGCTCACAGGCTTTTTGATCCTACGCAGGCTTTGGAAAATTTAGAACGGACATTAGTCACGTGGTAAAAATACGAAATTTTTCTTCGTTTTTTGTCTCACTCTCTTTAATTCATAGGAATTCGTTGTATTCAACTTGAGCTCTGTCAAGGTCCTCGGTTATTTACTCACATGATGTAAATTTATTGTAAGAATGTTATTTCATTTATTCTTTAATATTATAAACCTACTGATGACTGAAGATTATATACAACGCACCTTAACTCTTTGATGTGGCTACAGTTGAAATAAAGTCCATTAAAAATCTATCGATTTCCCTCATTCCACTCCTAAACAACTTGGGTATCTCAGATACTTTCCGAAGGATTCCAATTCAGTTTTTTTTTTTATCAAAAGACTCGATTGAATCAATCCAAATACAACCATAGTGCAACGACGTCCCTTTGCTCTAAGAATACGACGCAAAATCTTCCAATGGGAATTCTCCACGATCACCATTTACACACTATCTTCTGGCACTTTCATAGATACTGCAGTATCCACGGAATGTCTTGATCCTTTCCAGAGAACAATACAGAAGAAGCGCTTTCAATGGGACGGACTTGACCACGTATGGGCAACTATAGGTCCATGGGCTTTACAAATCGATAATATGATAATGGTAATTGATGTACTTGTCTGAAATAGAAATTAAATACGCTTTCTGAACTGCGATTGACATTTTAAGTGAATGTGTGGCCCAAACAAAGATTAAATATGTCTCATGTGGCTAGATCACAAGTGTGCCCCAGGTCTGGCCAAGAAAATTATGATTGGACCATCAACATTCTGGTTGCTGGGTTCCTGGGAAGATTTTTTTTATCAGGGAGTACGTATACAGTTTTTTGGGACTTCCTCCTTTCCTCATTTGGAAATCTTGTTTTTATCCCCAACAGTTTTATGACACGGTCTCTTTGACCTCTCCTCCCATCCTGGATACCTTTTCATCCCTGCACCTCCCTCTCATAGGCCCAAGGGCTACAGGAGAATTTCCCTTGGAGCTGTACATTTGAGTGAGAGGATGCACATGTTACTTTACTAGCACACAAAAAATCAGATGTATGAAAAAAAAAATCTGTCATGATTTATTATTTCGGGATTCAGTTCCATCATATTTTTGTCGTATTGGATATCCTTGCAAAAGATAAATTTACCAACTTTTGTACAGATGATTTAATCTCCTCCCATCTTCGTCGTTGACACATCGTATCAGCCGATTTATTCTACGACCCTCTCCAGATGTAAAATGTAATATCCATAAGGAAAAAGAGGAAAAAATGAATCAGCTGAAGCCTCATGTCAACAACAAAAATTGGAACATTAGAATTAATTGTCAGAACAGAAGTTGGTATGTTAATGACTCTTCTCGAAATTATAGACCATAAAGGATAAGTTTGTTGTCAGCAGTGACAATTTAAATTTGATAGGAACGTTGATGATTACCTTAAAAAAATAAAACCATACTGCAAAATTGACTTTTTGAAAAGTGTATTGTTAGCGATAAAACATTTTAAAATCGTATTTTTAATGTATTTTAACTGAATATGAAATAAACTTTCTCACCCAAACGTTATGAAAACTTCCAAAATAAATTGCTATTTGTAAGATTCATTTTGTTGACGAATTCCTTTTTTCATCGTTTCTTGTAAGAATATTCTACTCTTAAAACTTGAAGAAACCTATCGGACTGACACAATTACGATATCATAATGTTTGTTGTTTACACTTTCTGATGATCAACAACTCTCCTCATATCTTTCGTCCTTTCTTTTCTCCCTCCATATCTAACTTTTGCAAAGTAATGAACAAGAGTAAGAATGGAAGAGAGTGCTTAGGCTCCATGGGAAGAAAAGGAGACCCAACTGTTAGTTTAACTGGTGTGAACAAGGGTGAGAATGGAAAAGGTTGCTTGTGTTTGAATGAGAGCAAAAGGGACCCAGTCTTCATATTAACTGACATTCATTCATTGCTCCTCCTTCACAAACCTAAAGCCTAAAAATTCAGTTTTACTAACTGTAGATCATAGGAATATACCGAGATAGTGAAAGCTTTGAATAATAATAATAATAATAATAATAATAATAATAATAATAATAATAATAATAATAATAATAATAATAATAATAATAATAATAATGTGTGAACGTAAAACAAATTGAAAAAGCTAATGGAGCGTTCTGCAAAGAGAAACGATATATATATATATATATATATATATATATATATATATATATATATATATATATATATATATATGAGGGTAATGGTGATATCTTAGTTATCAACACTCTGGAGTTTCCAGAGGTCAAACTAATTATCATCAGAGCCTACCGAAGGCATGAGCAAACGCAGCAGCTGCTTAGGGATTCGTAGCCATCAGAGGACCACCAAAAGGCGGTGGGTACCCTCCAGGTTATCTGTATTGATAATCGCCTATGTCACAAAATTTGTTGGTAGGTTTGTCTGTTCATGTCAAAGAGTCACGGTGGAAACAGGAGAATGATATTTACACAAGTTTCAAGTCTCCCCATTTTTTCGTTTGTTCTGTTCTGGCTCTCGAGCTGGCTACTGATGAGTTGCCCCCTTTTCACTGGTGTGGTCGCCTTTCACCTACATTATAAGCAAGCTTGCATTCATTGGGTAGGGTAGGGATGACTGTGCTGGTGGAAAGGAGACGATTTACAGCAGTGGCTGGCTGGAGAGAGGGGTAGAACGAGAGGCAAAAAAGAGAAAGAAAAGAAACCATTTGTTTGAGAAGTAAAACTAATTTCTTAATCGACTGATCCTGATATAAATTTAAATAAAAAAGAACTTGTGCGTGGCGTAAAATTCTGATCACGAATCACTTAAAACTATTGAATAAAAAAATAAATGGTTTCATTTATGTATGGATAACTTATGATAATATATACATTTGTCTATAAATGTTGGTAGTTCTGAGTAGAAAATGGTATCAGGCCTAAACTCTTGAAAACACACACTCTTAAACAATATAGTCCACAAAGGATTATGCAATAAATACGTTTATGATATAATATATTTTTACATAATTTGTCCATGCTTGAATGATCTCGTAATTTTTGACGCATACAGTGCTCGTTACAAATAATTCAGAACCAAAAGTAGCGTGATTTCGTTTTTCAAATTACTGATATGAAAGTTTCTGTCATGCAGTCACGATGAAAGCCTCAGTTCCCGCCAGATCACTGACGTTGGGTAGCGATGAGTCTGCTCAGAACTTGGATGAGTCTGCCCAGTACTTACATGAGTGATCACTCAGAGACAGCAGGCATAGTAAGCAAGCTGATGACCAAAATACATTAGGCAATCCAGTCTTATTGATACTCTGTGAATATGGCTATGCCATGCGAATGGAATAAAAAATCCATGAGGAAACTAGATGGAAGGATATCACTGTTGTTGTTATTTTCACTGACTAAATAAGAAGAGCAATGTGAACAACACAAAAGTAAATTGCACTTCTCCAAAAACGATGTTCTTGATTTCTGATTAGGGTTCATAGTGCTTCGGAGAAATTATGGTTTGGGCATCAAGGGAGTGGGGGAACTTGTCCCTCAAATTTTGGCTGACAGTGTAAAACTGCGGGCAAATCAGTGTAATTCAAGCAAAAACCGTGTAAAATTTCGGGCAAACCAAGCCCTTTGTCCACTGAACAAAATAGTTCTCACACACCATTTTTTCGGGACATTTAATCATGTATATAAAAAAAATTAAACGAACGCACATTCTTCACATGCAATGAGATAGATAGATTGATAGATAGATAGAAATCCGAATGGTGATTTTCAAGGTAAGCAGACCCTCTGCACTGGGAAGATTGTTACGCTAATCTTCATTCTTCGCTTCCCCACATTTGGGCTTATGACACTCTAAACTAGGCTTATGGTGGATATATAGATTGATCCTATATTCGACTGGTAATAAAGCCTCATAATAATGCTGATCCTATCAAATATACTTGAAAGATCTCCAAAGTTTTCTTCCGTAGCAAGAAAAAACTGGGAGTAGCTTGAATAAGTTGCAGGCATTTGAGCTTTTCATTCGTTTGTTTATCCATACCTCTTCTCCGCTAAAAACTGAAATGAATGACTTGATATTTGACAGAGAGAAGAGATATAAATCGACTCCCCACATAGGCTATTCGATGTCCAAACATCGGGAAAAATCATTTTTATACCAAGATTTTCGTCATCCATTGTTCTCACGAATAGCACATATATTTCTTATGATAAAGTCAATTCTTAACCAAGTTTTAGGTTTGGGGTAGGATATCGCTTTTTATAACAATGAGAAAATGATAGACCGTGTTAGTTTTACTGCTAATGGATGTTTTCGTTTCTCCCTCTACCACTTCTATTTTCTCATTGAAAAATCTCAACTTAATTTGATGAAGGCTACGTGGTGCAGGGGTGACACATGACTCGGCACTAAATCAGGTCAGTTTCTAAGATAAACTGGAAAATAATTATTCTGTTAACTTTCGGGGGGTGATGAAGTATTGTAAGCCATTACTATTAAATTCGACTACTACTTAGCATCATCTCAATTTTTTGTTGATTTGTCTGATCACAACATCAGTAAGGCTATCAATCTACAACTGTCAGTAAACAGCGCATACTCTCTGTGTGAATAATAGGTTTTTCATTTGCTGTGCTGGGTAAGAAGGAATTAAAAAAAACATATCTTCCAATCTGTTGTCTATTTTAATTTATGTTTTCCCCGGGCTACGCTACAAGGATGCGATTCTTGAACGGCTATTTTGAGCCTTAACAGAAGCTAGAATTAAGGAGAATTGCCATTGGTGATTATGCAATCTTGCATTCCACTCATGAAAATAATGTTGAAACAATTACGCCATGAGAATGTTAAAACAGTTCTTAAAAGTTGATCTTATCACGTTCCTAATTCAGTTTGGAAAATGCGATGACCAGTAAGGCCGTGATGTCACCAATACGAAACTGAATGAAATAGTACGTTCGCTGAAAAGAAACACATTTAAAAATTTATATATATATATATATATATATATATATATATATATATATATAGTCTAGACAGCTTTACACACTACACATTTAAAAAAAACTTCCTCAAAAGATTTTTTGTGTCACTTCAGTCACATATTTCCCAATATCTTTCAATGCAATTAACGTAATTTTCTTGAGTTTTTTTTTTTTTTTTCCCTGATTAAAATATATTTTGTTATTATGGTACAATGTATAAATTGTCTCTTGTTGGGATCATCTGTTATTTACCATGTAACCTTTTCGGGGATTTTGAAAAGAAAACAGTTATATTAACATGGCATCCAAGTAGTATTGATTAAACACCACCTCTCTTCATTATATAGTTTTTGTCATTTTATATAAGGTTATATGTGTATCGTATATTGATATTATTTTATACTGAAAAATTATTTTTTGAAACAAGGCTTGCTTTCGTGGGTTTCCCTAAAAAAACGCTTTTAACGATGAGGGATCAGTAAGTGTAACAACTGACATGACTCGTCTTTCATCTTTCTATTTTTCTTCACCCATGTGAATACTAAATCCGTTGTGTTGGTTTTAATTCCAGACTGCATGCAAACCAACTTATGATATCATCTTCAAGAATACTTATTATGCAAAAAAAACTACTCCGAGTATATATATGTATAAATAATGTACACACACACACACAAACACAAACATATATATATATATATATATATATATATATATATATATATATATATATATATATAAATGAATATAAAGAACGGTATCACTAGTTCAAGTTAGTGTAATTCAAAGTTCAAAACTTTAGATCGAGAATAAAGTTTTGGACGTTATATCTCATCAATATGTTGAATATTTATATTTTTGGAGCCTTTGCATGAGGATTTGGGAGGTTGGGGGGTTGTTTTGTTTTGGGTTTTTTTTTTTTTGTTGTTGTTTTTTTAGTGTATTATGTTACCTGGAAATAGAATACCCAATTTCAACTATATTTAGAAAATCTTTAGACACTTTTAGCCATTCAAAATAGCCAATTCAAAATGGCTGCTCAAAAGTTGCCTTCTTCAATATTTCGACGAGAGATTTAAAAGAATGATTTTTTGGTGCAACATAATCTTCCTGGCCCTTTCTTGCTATTGGATAAGATACTTTGCAAAGATTTATTCATTGATCTATTAGGTTTAATAATATGAATTGCAGAGATCTATTCTGTCGAAGTATTTTTAATTCTTTTAGGAGAACTCAAAAAACTTCTGGTATTATTGTGTGCATAGGGTTAAAACGTTGTCATCTGTGTCAAGGAAGCCGTAAACAAATCCCACGTGATACATTCATTAAAAAGAGAAAATAAATTTGCAAGTCTGACTTGTGAAGTCACCGACAAAGGCAATAATCGACAAAAGCACTTTTTGAATATATATATATATATATATATATATATATATATATATATATATATATATGTGTGTGTGTGTGTATATATATACGTGTGTGTGTGCATGTGTGAAGAATGGATGTAAAAATATACATCTATCTTACCGTTGTATTTTTATTTCAATTGTTGGTAAGTAATCGTTCCCATAGACATTCAAAACCTGTTCCTCGTTCAGAAATCAAAGATGAACTGGTTCTTGTAGATGTTGTCGAGGGATGGGGTTTATTTCTATGTATAAAGAAATCATGAATATATTAAGAACAATCATTCCTGAAGGTGTCGATCTTTGTTTGATATTTTTCTTTCAGGTATGCATTTGTATGTGTGTCTCTGTGTGTGTGTGTGTGTGTGTGTGTGTGTGTGTGTGTGTGTGTGTGTCTAATAGAGAAAGGTAGATCTGGTTAGTCACTCAATAGGAATCGTCACGCGACCAACATCTTTTGGCAAAATGCTGTGTAAGGGATGATCAATTGAAAATAGGAAAAATGGGGTGATCAATGAATGAATTACTTCTCCCGCCTTTTGTTGGGCAGAGATGACTAAAAAGTCTGATTTTTCAAAAAACAAAAAGAAAAAAGAAAAATCAAGCGTGAATGTGGCCGAATAAAAACTAAGGGACCAATTTAGCATAAACTTACATTGTAAATCGATCCCATCATACACACACACTCACTAAAACCCTACCGAGGGTGGGGAGGGGTAAAAAGTTTTTTAGCCATAATCAGTGGCGCATGGTGCTTTGTTTTTTGGGTGTACTGTGGGCTACGGATGCCCCAAAACGCAAAAGTATTTTACTGTCTGTAAAAGGCAACGGGCATTATGAGTTATTTGGTACAATGTATGGAAGGTGGTCCCGATCGTAAATTGTAAAGTTTGAAATCCTCGCCCATTCGGTGTTATAAACGGGGAACTAATAAAGGGAAATAAGAGAATTCATGAAAGAAAAAATTGGATTTGACACTATTATCTGCTGGTAAAAGTATCTAATCCAAATTAATTGTCTAATCTCTACAATTGGGATCGCCTTCCCTACAGTATGCAAACACGTTTTTAGCTGTCAATTGCTTGTTTTTACTGACATTAAAATAGTTTTACGTTTTTAAGCATCTGTAGTATGCAGCATGCCCAAGATACAAAGCACCATACGCCTGTGTTAATAATAAGTAAATGTTTGAATTCTCAGTCTTCTAGCACCATCAGTGCGACCTGATCACGTGATATATATATATGCAATGCTCTTCCATGGGAATAGAGCACTCTGGTGGATGGGGAATTTAAGGTAAAATAAAAAATATCGCTTGAATTCAATTGAATAAAAATATCCCTTAAAGTAAGTCAGCCTTACTGACCGTCCACTTCGGTAGTTCAGTGGTAGGATACTGGCCTCCAGGTCTGAAGCGAAGGTTTCAATCCTGCCTCGTGGTACTGGATGGGAAAATGGATTCTCTATTGCCACACTGAAGAGTTGTAATTCACCGAAACAGCTGTCTGTGGGTGATACAATGATATATATATATATATATATATATATATATATATATATATATATATATATATATATATATAGCGCCAGCCTGTTAACCAGCCAGACCACCATAAAAACTGAAGCAATGTTTATTGACAGTTTTATTGAACAGTTTCAAATAGTTTTATAGAACGCTTCAAGGCACGTGTGTTCTGTTCTCCAAGAGGCGTGTTTTCTACTTGAATTTTTTTACGTAAAGAACTATTATTATCATACACACCCAGGCTCTGATTTTTACGAACCTTTGGCCTCATCTTGGTTGTTATATTCTCAACATTTCGACCATTATACCCGTCAGCTTTCTTTGGGTGCTTGTCAGGTGTGCAGAACTTCGAAGTCTCTCATTCTGCATGAGACACACGCATTTTGATACATTCTCACGCTCGAAAAGAACATTCTCACGCATTTCATAAAGATTGTTAGATTCATTTAGAATCATTTAATTGGTCTAGATTTCTGGTAAAATATTTTTATCTTAGATGTGAGAGGTAAACTTCCAGTCTACATTCAGTATATTTTACAAAACTTACAGAACTGAAATTATTTTAAAAGATTACTTACAAAACTCCTGAAACGTGTTTTAAATTGACTTCTAGACAACAATTGGTTTTAGTAGCTGAAATGCCCTGAAACGCAATTTTAGCCAATGTTGGATTCATAATTTTCAAAATTCCTCACATAGACACCCCCATTTCGCTACATGCACCGGGAAAATGGAGTTAGGGGTCACGCAATTATCACCCATTCTTAACATTGAAACTCGAAAGGTGTAAACATGGTAATCTCATGGGCATTTTGAACCGAAATCTTTATTCAATCCACGACTGGGGGATTAACAGACATTAAGTTTAAAGCATCGAAATTCCATCACTTGGAAAATATCAGCGTTCGTTAAGTGTATGCTGATATTTGTTGGTCGGGAGTTCAGGTAATGGAATTCATTGGTTCAGAAGATGAATTAAGTAATACGATATATCATGTAGCACAGACATTGGGTTGAGAATAATCTACCCTTATGAATAAAATAGAGAATTCAATTTGGAATTCCCGGAAGGTTACTCAGTATTATATACACCTGAAGAAGGTCGTTGGATACAATGA
This sequence comes from Thysanoteuthis rhombus, assembly GCA_963457665.1. NCBI lineage: Eukaryota > Metazoa > Mollusca > Cephalopoda > Oegopsida > Thysanoteuthidae > Thysanoteuthis > Thysanoteuthis major. Next base: position 63,092,648 of record OY735214.1, on the reverse strand, counting down.
CTGAGATGTTAAGGCTATAATTGAATAAATCTGTGTATAATCTCTTTTTCTCTATGCCCTTCTGTATTTCTCTCTCTCTCTCTCTCTCTCTCTCTCTCTCTCTCTCTCTCTCTCTCTCCACATTCCTTCTCTTTTTCTATCTCTACTTCTCTCTTCTTTTCCTTTCTTTCTCTTTCTATCTCTCTGGCCTTTCTTTCTTTTTTTTCTCTCTATTCTACCGTGCAGGGCCAGCCTTAGGAGCTGCGGGCCCGTTTGAAAACGTGTTTTGCGGGGCTACTGGTTAACAGTCAAGGTTTGTAGAATCTTAGAAATGTACGTAAAATTTTATATCTCTAGGGTATAACGGATAGCCATCAGAATGTGAGCTTGAAAATTTCACAGAAATGATTTTGCACACTCCTCTGTAATTGATTGAGATTGTTTTATTCAAGTAGAATGAAAAAAAATGTTAAATCTTAACAGTGTAAACAATTACTGTGGAATCTTTAAGAATTCAGAAGGAAATTAGCATTGTCACTTTTCTCTGTAAAACATCTTGTTCATCTGCAACGTGCTGACCCTCTATTTTTCAGAGCTAAAAGCTCAGAGCTGGACCGCAAATTTCATCACGCTTTCGAAAACCCTTTTTCCACGGCTTAAAATAGATTTGAGCCAGTAGCCTCCGACTTTCACACAAAAATGTTTTTCCAACTTCCCCAATTCTATTTCTAAGCTGAATTAATATTCATGAAACGTGGCTCATTATTGTTTGCTTTAATGAAAGGCGCCGCACGCCCTCCCACAGGAGTGCCAAATCAGCCATTTTTTTGGTTAGATCTAGCCAATTTCCCCCTATTTAGCCGATAGAAATCTGCAACAGTAGAGAGTCGGAAATCTGGCCATTTAAAAATGTCTGCCGATGTTATTCCATTTTATGGCTAATTTAAAACATATATTTAATAGGTCCTGCGGAAGGCCTAAATGAGGCCTTTGGCCCCACCCCCAAAAAGAGATGAAATTTGTTTTCTCAATTTTACCTTGATTCTGTAACATTGGCTGCGATGCACCATTTTGACTACTTGGAAGTCATATACACACAAGAGGAATAAAACTTAGATAGGTATATAGAAAGCAGGTCATCATTATTGTTCAAGGGGCCCATCGGGGATCGTACAGCATATGCACAACAAAGGACGTGAGCTCAAGTGTAGCCGCAAAGACAGATATGCAAGTGTTGCAAATGCATAGAGTGAATCAGGGACATTGTGGCCGTGAACTGGTCGGCCTGGATTGTTCAACTTGAAATGGTCACAGGACATTTTGGACTTAATTTTTTCTGCCCGGACAATTAGGCTGCGTTTTATTTTCAAGGTGAAACTTACCAACTAAATGGGATTCAAAATGTTTGTTTAATTTTATGAATCTTTGTTTGAACTTTTTATTGCTAATTTTTGTAAATTTTCTCGAGTATCAAGACTGTCGCTTCTATTAAGGAAAATTATGAGTTTCCGTACGGCAGATATTTAAACCCTTTTCCATTTAATCAAAATATTTTTAAAGGTCAAATTTACTTCTAAAAAAGAAAGCAAAATACAATATTTTCTTTGGACAAATCATCTTTTGTTTTCCACGTCGAGAAAATAATACACGACGGATATTGGGGTCATCTGAGCAGCCCAATGGAAATATTTCCATGAGATTTTCTCGTTGAACTGAGAAGGCCGACTAGTCCACGGTCAAAATGTCCTGCCGCATAAGGTGGAGGCATGTGAACTACGGAAAGAAACTGTGACCATTATTTCAAAACATCGCTCTCCGAACAATGGTTATCCTTGTAGAGCTTTGTATTTTTTTTTTTTTTATAGTATTATTCAGACATTTTAGCCTACCTCGAAAAGTACTTCACATCAATTTATTTAAAAAACATTCTTTGGGCGAAAAATGTATTGCAAATTTTAATAAATCTTTCGGTGTTTCTGCAATTGAGAAAAAAACTTATTTCGCCTCGCTCTCGTAAAAAAACGTGTTCATAAATCTTATTATTATGAATGGAAGAAAAACAACCCCTGTTCAGAAAACGATATTTCGGAACCTTCAATTCTTTTCTTTTCATCATCATCATCATCATCATCATCATCATCATCATCATCATCATCATTATCATCATCATCATCATTCTTTTAACTCCGTCGTTGGACATAGACCATCCCCAGGTTTCGCCAAACTCCTCTATCATGGGCCTCGTAGAGCCAGTATTTTCTGAATTTTCTAGCTCGTCTCTCCATTTGATATTCTGCCGGCCTCGGTTGCGCACGTGATCTCGGGGGATCCATGTCATGAGTCGGCCCAGCATAATTCTTTCATGTGTACGTTGCATGGTTCTCAATTTGCGGATCTGTCTCTTGGTTTGGTTCCATGTTTCAGCTCCATAAGTGACTACTGGGAGGATCCATTAGTTATACGCCCTTCTTTTTAGGATTAATGGGATCTTCTTATTTTTGAAGGTTGAGCTTACTCTGCCAAATGCTTGCCATCGTAGTGTGATTCTTCACTTGATTTCTTCTTCTTTTGAGGGTCTCATGGAGATTCGTTGTCCTAGGTAGATATAGGGATCTACTTCCTCCAGTTCTGTGTCCTTGATTTTGATCTTGGTGTTTTTATCTCCGATGTGGTTGTTGCACATGATCTTCGTCTTGCTGAAGTTCATGTGTAGGCTGATTTTCTTGCTCTCTTCATTTAGTTCATCTATCATTAGTTGGAGGTCGTGTAAGTTCTCTGCAAAAATGGCTATGTCGTCTGCAAATCTGAGGTTGCTCAGATACTCGCCGTATATTTTAATTCCTTTAATCTCCGAGTCAAGTCTCCTGAAGGTCATCTCGAGGCAGGTTGTGAAGAGTTTGGGTGAGCTGGTATCACCTTTTCACTCACAAATAAATAAATGAAAAACTCTCTATCTATACTATTCAGGAATCATTATGGACGTGATTCTTGTCAAATTCACGTCATTTTTGCATAGTTACAAAGTATGTGTTCATTCAAGTATAGTTTTTTATATATATAAACAGAGCACCCCCATGCACACAAATCGACCAACAAGGCCTAGAATCGAAAAACACTCAAGATAAGATATACAAGATATGTGGGCATGCAAGAGGGGAAAACCACCACGTTAGCTCGATAACTATTAATGATTTTGTTAAAAAGGGGAAAATGCAACAGCTTATTTGCATATAGCCATCCTAGTATAAGTAGATTGGACCTTATATGAGTTTAAAACATTTCTAGCCATAAAGTTAGCCGAAAGTGGGAAAGATCTCACCGATTTTAGCCAATTTTTGAAGCAGTTCAAGTGAGAAATTTGAATTAGCAACACTGGCAAGAAAAGACAACTCTGTCAAGCATTGGACGGATTGGACCACTAATGGCGATAGCTGACATTTGAACTAATACATATGTACAGGGAATCCAGGCGTTGAGTTTCAGTCCGAATAGTATGTTCTTTGAGCACTCAGTCTTCTGCCTTGTGCCAACTCGAGCCGAATATCAATTTGTCCCCCCCCCCATGGAGGGAAGTGGGGTCCGACTAAAAAAATTGTATTGAAGTAAATTACCTCAGATATACTTGATACATTGGGAACTGAAAGTTATAACAACTGTCAGCATAATTTAACCTCTACCAACGAAGTTGAAGAGGTATATGTATTCGATCGCGTCTTTCTGTTTGTCTGTCTGTCCGCCTGTCTGTCAGTCAATACGATATATCTGGGAGAACCTGATGTATTTCAATGAAATTTTCTGAAAGCGTAAGGAAGAGATGGTTAATTTTTACGGCGGATCCAGAACTTTCTTTTTTCTGATTGAGAGATATTCTTTCATTAAAAAAACAACAACGCATTTATGTTTATTCCCATGTCTGTCCATACGATATCCCGAAAGGTTTTATCAATGAAAGGTCGGTATTAGACTACAGAAGAAGTGATTAAAGTTTTTGGATCCATGAACAATTACCATCCTTACGTCCACACCTCATGATATCGCTAAAATTCCATCTGTCCACGTGATATCTAAAAAAAATAATAATTCGGTCGTTTTTGAAATATGATTTAGATATTCAGAGCCTGCCTCGAAATGTAGTTTTTATTGATTCATTTAGAAACATTCTTCGGGTGAAAATCAATGAATTTTCGAGGAAGGGTGAATTACAGGAGTGACTGTTAGCTAAGTATTGCATCAGTAGGGAAACTGACCTAGTGTGGGAGAAACATTTGTCTGAGGCTACAGTTCAGTAGTCACAATAATCTTTAGTCGAGTTGAATAACCCTGTTAGTAGACGTTCAGAGACATCGAATTCGAAAGTTCCGAAAGGGAGTAAATGGGTTTAAATACATGCAGTGTAATCTCGAAAAAAAAAAAACAATTTCTAAAATAATGTAGCTGAATTCCGACTATTTATAAGAATGGGACCAACTTTAAAAAAGAACTTTCATGGATTGCTTGTTGATTGAAGAGCAACATCCCCATTTTTGGGGTTGGTAGGGAAAGATGACGGAAGGAATTCACATTCTTGTAAGTTGTGATCCTCTTTTTGTATAGAATTTACGCTTGCTCCATGGGCGTCCACTTCCGGTGGAGAAAGGGGGCATTCCTTCCCTGGCTCAGGCCTTCTTATCTAGGGCAAGAGGTTTGAAAGTTGGAACCTTATGGTCAATAAATGGTTTAGTACAACTGTTTCATGTAACCCCAATTTAATATACCCATATAAATGGACGGTATTATCAGAAGGATGATGATTATCATAATTCGATAGTAACGGGGTTTCTACTAAAATGTACCATACATAGAATATATCCTTTTGTACTCCTCACCTTCCTCGGAAGAGTGGCGTGAGACGCCCATGGCGTAGACTAAAGATACTGTTATGATGTCCGCTACCTGGTAACAAGAAATAATATTGGGAAAATTTCAATCAGGTTTATTAATCGGAAATATAAAGATTTTTAAAGAAATTTCAAGTTTCATATTTTTAAAAGGAAATGAATTGTAATGGTAGCATATAATGACAACTGCGTTAGAGAGAAAATATAAAGCAGCAGAAATAAAGTATTAAATGTAAAGGTATAAGAGCTGGGTTGAAGGAAATTGTTGTTACATTATAAATGATTATAAGAATTTTCAGGCAGAATCCTTCATGAGAAATCATTCCAGAGAAGAGGCCAGATTTGACACGAGGTTATGTATCTAGTTTTTACATATGACATGTCGTTTTTTTACTAATAAAATGAAAGTTGATATAAACAATGAAAATGGGTAAATATCGAACTAAAGTACAGCCATTTTGAAGCAATAACCTCTTTACATCGATCCCCAAATGATACTCCATCTCCATAAAATTATTTTGGTTTTGTGGTCTCAAATTCAGAAAAGGCTCGAACGGTGTTTTCCCAGTCATTAATTCTGATATGAAATTCAAAATGTTTGAAAAGATGAATACTTGTAGGAAAAATGTCTGGTAAATGCAGAGGAAGCTTCGAGATTTCATATCCCAATTCTCTAGCTTAGGCACAGCATAGAGGTATGATGTCGAGTACTGTCATGGAGCATTCAATGTAATCCATGTGAGACTCATTTTCCCAACATTTAACCTTTGCAATGCCTTGATGTGATACAGTCGCTGTTGGAATCTTCAGGTCTCCTTCGAGTTTCATTATTGGTATCTATTTTTCCAGGCCAAATTCTACAGAACCAATGCCGAACAGTTCGCACTGTAGAAGTGTTCACTCCAAATATGTTGACGTAATCAGCAGTATTGTCCTAGTCGTACTGGAAGATTAGCCTAAATTCTTGGGTATACACCATGGGCCGAAAAATCTCCATTAATTCTGGTATTTACATTAAATCTACAAAAAATGCTATTGCAGTAGAAAATCGTTTTTTTTTTTTAAATCGACATTTTATGAATTATAACCGAATACACGGATCAGATTCAGTGGAATTATCTCAGTTCCAAAAGTTTGTGAGAGAAAGCACGCTGATCTCTGCATAAGAAAATAGGACCTAATTTTCGATAGTATACTTTGTAACAATTGTTTTCCAGAGGCCAGCAACTTTTTCCCCCCGGTACAGTTTATAGAAATATGTAGGAGTTAAAGAAGAAGAGTCAAAGAGAGAAAATTGAACGTGTAGTAAGTACATTTTCACAATACAAGGGAAGTAATTGTGAAATTTAAAAAGGAATTTGGATAGTTGTTATTTCAACTTGAATTCCAAAACGTATTTTTCAGATCAACATGTTAAATTTCACAATTACTCCCCTTGGTATCGTGAAACAGCCACTTACTGAAAAATAATATAGTTTGATAAATAAAGGAAGGAAGGAAGGAAGGAAGGAAACAAAGAAAGAAACAAAGAAAGAAACAAAGAAAGAAACAAAGAAAATGTAAGTGGAACAAGAAGATATATAACTTGAAGAAAAAAGATGAACTTGACTATAATAAAATAAATTGAATAAACAAATAAATAAATAAAAAAAGAAGGTGAAGAACAGTGGCCGGGGTAGGGGAATAAAATTGAACAAAAATTGAGAAGAAAAAGAAGAAAATATGGACTAGGAATGAAAAGAAAGAAGAAAGAAAAATGAATGGAGCAGATCAACAAGAAGAGGAAGGAAAATAAAGAAGAAGAATCAGAGAGAAAGAAAAACAAGGGGAATATGGATGCTGGGTAGTGAAAGAAAGAAATTAAAACAAGGAAGAAAGAAGGAATAAATATTTTCGTAAAAGAATGAGAGGCAAGAAACCCGACAGATCTGAAGGTGGGGGAATCACGAGACGGAACAAAATTCAGGGGGTGTGTCTATGACCTTTAAAAGCGAAGGGCATCAGCTGATAGTGAACGCTAGGTCGAGGCAGTGAACCCAATCAACATTTAATAATTAAATATCGATTTATTTCATTTATTCAGTCATTATGTTTTAAATAAATCATTTAGATTTATCTAATTGTTTTATTGATTTCTAAAAAAAAAAAAAAAATTGAAATATGAAAATAAATAAATAAATAAATACCAAAGATCAATAATGAATTAAAAACTTGAAAAGCATAAGAATTTTTATAATCCAATTTTATTCTCTCTCTTATTTTTCTATTCATTTTATTTTTAATTCATCTAATGCCGACAGGTTTCTGATCATATCTAACCATTCATGCAAATCGTGGAAATAATCATTAAAGCATTTCAAATCTTCTCTTCGAGATTTTAATGGGGTTCTTCTGGGTTTTTTTTTTCATTAAATGCTAGCATGTCTAATAAGGAGAGGTACAACAACAATTCCAAAAACGTCCTCACTATATTTGTTTCCATTATTTTACGTAGATAATTATTCGTAATATATATATATATAAATATTGATGCTAAGTATGTGAATGATCTAATTTTTGTTTTGGATTTTTAAATTAAAGGAAGCGTATAATTTTGGATGGGCTTCGTGTCGGCTGCCATTTCGCTTGGATTAGTTTACATTTTTTAATGGATAATCTCTACGCTAATACAATTATTTTATATTTGATGTAATTATTTAAATTAATCCTTTCCATTATTTTTTGTAATAAAAATGTACTTTAATTCATCCTGTAATATCTACGAAGAATGATTTTTTTCAAATTCTTCTAATAACGACCTTTGACAAATGAGACTGATTTTCATGGAAGGTACTGCATGTCAACAAATCTAATATTTTATCTTGAATATATCACGTTTAATCAATATTCTATCATTTGTCATCAGAATATTATTTTCATATCTTTTATAATAAGTTCGTTTAGTCACACATATAAGGTAAATATTCCATATCATCATATAATAAGTAAATGTTCTGTAGCAGTAATGAGTCTCCGTTGTTTTTTTTTTCCCTGTTTATTTCCATTATTTGTAAACAATTTGAATATTAAAACACATTTGTTTTATTTAATTAGAGAGTTTTATCTTTTTTCTCATAGAAATGACTGTTTAGTTATTTTACGGAGGGAGAATTTCGAGTGTGTGTGAAAAACAAAACCCAACCACTTTACTCTTTCACTTCGCCTTGCGGTGCAATAGAATTAGGGATTGAATTTTTTTTAATGATTCTTATTATGATCTGGAATTGATAATTTTATCATTTAAAACAATTTTGAAAAAAATGAAATCTTTTCGAACTAAAGAGCATGGTTTTTTAATCAAAGTTTCTTCTTTAGCAATGATCGGACTTGGCGCAGAATTGTTTTCATTTCCAGTACTTGTATGGAAAAAACTGAAATCGTTAAAATATTAGCAATAAAATTAAATAATTTTTTCTTGCGAAGATAGACATAAATGAATTACCAATTATTAACTTCTTAAATTCAGTTTGATATTTTATAGACAGAGAGCCTAGCTTATTGTATATGTACAATAAAAGTTCCCTGGAATAATATCAGTGGTAGCGTGGCCGAGCGGTCTAAGGCGCTGGTTTTAGGCACCAGTCTCTTCGGAGGCGTGGGTTCGAATCCCACCGCTGCCAGGATTGATTTCTTTTTACATCAGAACACTTTCCGAAAGAATCGATACACTCTAAAACACTGAGTTAATTTCGGTGTATATCATTCAAAAAATTGAACTTCGACACGTCACTTACGAAAATTTTTAACATAGTCGTAATACGTTTTATTCTCTCTTCAATACTATTTTGAAATTCTTTTAGATCTAACTGACTCACAATTTAACTAAAGAAGATTTTCTTATGATAAAATGAGACATAATTATAGATTACAAAGATTTCTGAAAGTGGATCATTTTGCTGATATTGCAATGATAAATCATATCATCTTCAGAACTAAAAATAAAGTAAATTGGACCAAATGTATGAATAAAAGGAAAAAAAGGTGATCAATAAATAAATTACTTCTCTCACCTTTTGTTTTAAACACTGATCACAAAAAAGTTTGAATTTTCAACAAAAAAAGCAAACGGGCATAAACTAAGGGATCAGTTTAGGATAAACTTATATTGTAAATTGAACCCCCATTAAAAACCTACTTGGAGGTGATTTTCAAAATACAAAAAAAGTTTTCCGTAGACATAATAATGAGTAAATATTTAAATTTTCAGCCCTCTAGCTTTTTTTTTTTTCAGACTCTTATGTATGCATTTCCTCTAGCCTTGTTGCGGATTTCTTGACACATGCGTACTTTTACATTGCATCTATCATATTTGCCTGTTACCAAGATACATCCCCAAGAAAGGTAATTTTATTCTTAACTATTAATATTAATAATTCATAACCCAGCCACCCACTCAAATTGTTTTATAGGGAATGGCTTTCTCAATGAAGTAAAAATAGATAATCAAGACACAACGGATTGGTACTTTCACACAATGGACAAAAGGATCCAACCCACTCCAAAAGTTTGTGTTTTTGAAGAACGATTTCTCAACAAAGTTGAAGGAACTAACAGTAATCCTTTGAAGCCATAATTTTGTGTGATATATATTGATAAGTACTAATATAATGATATGAATATGCGGTTAGATAGAAAAAATATATCTCCCTGAAGAAAGCATGGTTAGAACAAAAGATTCCAAAAGAATCATTGGTTGGAACCAAAACATAATCTGATGATGTCACAAAAATTCCAAATTTACATAATTTGACAATGGGATAACGTCAGGATCTAGTTCTGCATTGAAATTGTTTTGTAAATTGAACCTTCCTAGTAATACATAATTTAGTTGGTGGAACTTGTTTTATTTTCCAAGTTAAAGCACTCTGAAGATACGGGAACTAAAATGATTCTGCCTACCATGTGCTGTATTTGCTGGGTTACATTAACATGTATATCTATATACATACATGAATACTGCAAAACTATCATTATTATAGAGATTTTGCTACAACTTATCATGATTCCCTATAGATACATTTAAAGTTTTCAGTTTCCTAATATCTATTCTAACAGCACATTGGACACAGTGTAATATTAGAAACTATCACCCAGAACATAGGTTTTCTTCAGTTTTTAATTTGATGTGACTGGCTGGCTGGCTGGCTGGCTTATTGACTGGCTATGTATGCTTAAACATTTACTTATCATGTGCGGATTAAAATGACAATTGGAAGGTGCAAACTTATGATAAGTGTTACATCTCAGAATTTTAATTATAGCATGAGTATGTTTTGATGCATCTCGAGAAAAATATTTGCAACAGTTTACAGAAGAAAATTGCTGTTTACATGTTTTGATGCTGAAGAAAGAATGGGAATATATCTAATTGTTCAATAGGAGCAGAAGGGGAGGTGTTTATATCTGTGTAGATGAGAATAACATTTGGTTTGAAAAAAGATGGGTTTGTGAGAGGCAGGGTCAGGGGGTCATTTGTTTCTTGTCTATATAGGTGTTTGGCTTGACTTAGATTAGAAGGGCAGTGAGGGGAGAAAGAGAGGGGCTAAGATGGTCATTTCTCAGCAAACATGTTTTGTTATTTTTCATTATAGGATGGAGAGGTAGTGTCTAGTATTTAATGAATAGGTGTTGGTATATGTGGGACAGGGTAGAATTAAGTGTGTTGTTTTTATTTAATCTTTTTGGTTGATGATGGTTGAGACTTCTTTTACTTTTCTTAAAGAGATGGTATGTGTGTAATTGTACCATTTTCCAAATTGACTGTTGGCTGTTAGCCAATACTTTGTATGTTGATGCTGTAATGTATTGTATCTATGTGATTCTGTTTTCAAAATCAATGCATCATAATTTAATTATTATTAGCTATGAACATTTAACTCTTTATTATGTCTGGCAAAAATCTTTCGAAATTCCCACCTCTGTAGGGTTTTAGGGGTGGGTTCAATTTAAGTTTATGCTAAATTAGATGTACACTTTTTGTCTGGCTTCAATTTTAAATGATCACTGCCCACCAAAAAGCAAGAGGAGTAACTTATTCATTGATCACCTTCAACATAGCAAGCTACCAAAAGACACTGGTCATGTGACAGTTTCTTATCAGACCTGTATAGATATATCTTTTGTATTCAAATGTGTTTCATGTCATAGCTAATATGGTAGGTTTAATTCTATTCATAGATATCTTTTTGTAAATTGATATTGTATGTTATGCTCATGATGAATGTTTTTAAGAAACCTAAACACTAACATCACCTGCTGAGTCATTGTTAACATAGAAAACCTAATCCTCAATACCTAATGTCACAAGACTTAACCTCAGTCACTCACTGCTAATATCCTCCAATCTTCCTGAGAGATGTCTCTATAAATCATTTTCACTAACACAAGTCACATGATCTTCATTCATGACACCAGTATAGCTCCATGCCTGATTAGAGGTCAGACGCAAATGTACTCAATTACCAGGAAACTCATATGTACAAGAATAATGGACAGCGGATAAATTTTGTTCATTTTTTTAAAGAATTTCCTTTTTATTTATTAATTAATGAATCGCTGGAAATTCTTTCTCGATACTTTTTTTAAAATTTTTTTTATTAACTTTAAAAACTAAGTTTATTCTTACAAATATGTGAAAAAGAAAACAAATTTCAAAAATCATTAACAAATAAGAGATTTACCATAAGCTAATAAGAAAAAGATTTATGAAGAACTAGCAATAAAACTTGGCATTGCCCAGAGGAAAATAACTTCAAATATAAAAACACTGTTTCTTCTTGCTGTAGTAAATCAAAACCTAACTTGAAACGTTACAAACCACCCTGGATTTTTTTTGCACACTCTATTACTGCACATTTTAGAGGTACCTTGAATCATTAGTTATGGCTGGGAGAAGAAGGCAAATATAGTCACAACATTCACAAATATAAGTATTGATAAGATGGAAGACATCAGTTTTTAAGTTGGTCTGGCTGCCTGGCTGCACTTGTGTTACTTGGATAAGTATCTGAATCTTGCCAGGAAGCTTAGGAAGTGGTGGAATATGAAGGTAATAGTAGTACCGATAGTGATCGGAGCCCTAGGAATAGTCCCCAGAACACCGGAAAAAAAAATGGAAGAACTAGGAATTCAGGGGAGAACTAAGACTTTTCAGATGACAGGAGTCAGTCAGAATACTGAGGAGAGTCCAGGAGTATTCAATGAAGCCTAGTCAAACATTATTCATTTTTAATATTTCTTTCATCTTGACTTCAGTTGCTTTTTCATTGTATTCTATGGCTACTAATAAAATGCAAAGGTCATAAAAAAAAAGAAGACTGTAAGAGCCACTTTTATTGCCAAGGCCTTATAAGCTAAGTTGAGATCTCTGGAAGGCTACTGTTTACCCAGACACTATGGACGTAAATTGCAGTAGTATTATTATTAAAAGATTTTTCCCCCTGTCCTAATTACATGTTTTGTCCTAGTTTTTTTTTCCGCGGTACTATAGCTCTATATTTCCTTTAAATCAGATGCTTACCCACTCGCATACACAAAAAATACACAAAAAATCTTTTTCTTAAATTTCCCAACTGAAAAGTAGAATGGGTCTTATATGCCTGTGGATATATCTTAGCAAAATAAGTTTCCTAAAAAAGCAAAGAAGGATGTGAGTTCAAGCTTTATCAAGAGCTTTTTTACCCCCAATCCATGCTTTTTAGAATGGTGGAAGAAACACTCATTTTAAGAGAAATAACCAGTCGAAAAATTGTAAGTTGATTGAACATCTACAAATGGAGATCCAAGGTTAGGAAAGAAGATCAAAAAAAGTATCTGTGACTTATCATTCCTCACAAGGAAACCTTGATAAAAAAAATAACTCAGCCAAGATGTTCCTTTTGAGACATCTTGCTGGTCCCTAGCCTGGGTAGAGAAGGAATGCTGGGCATGATGTTATCAACTCCACCATGTAAAGCCTATGTGCTACTGAAACCACACCAGCATCACCCTGGCAATTGCCTGATTTGGAAGATTCCTCTTATGGGCTATTGAAATCATAGAGAAGGCCCGTTTACCAAACAACCTTATAATGACGAAGGCAAATCCAAGATAAAGACCAGGTAGAGCAGTAAGCTGTTAGAGGGCAGAAAATCAGTTCAAGTGGTAACTGAAATGAGGAGATACCATTGGTATACAAGCCATGAGAGCCGGGGGCAGGGCAAATCCCCTCCCAAAATTATGTGTAAAATTCTGAGTAAATCAGTATAATTCGGGCGAAATTGCTTGAATTTTCAGGCATGTAAATCTCTTCTCCTACTTTAACAAACAGTTACCATGTATTCATTGAAGACACAATATCATTGTGTTCAGTTTATGTGAAACCAGTAGTGAAGCCAAGGCGGCTAGACTGAGGAGAGTCGACCTGAACAGAGTCCACTGGCATTGTATGGTAGCCACAAGGAGTCTACAGGAATGAACAACATGAATCTAATTCTTTAAATACATGTTTTTTATTTTTAGGAAAATAGGTCATCGTACCAAGTGAAATATTCTTCTGTTTACCTTTTAAGGTTTTCATAAATGAATTTTGTATTTTGTTATCAGAAACCACAATTGGTCAAAGGTCAGGATTGGTATCTGCTAAAACAAACATTGAGTCTCGTGATTTTAGTTCTTAGGGTTTGTTTGTGTCTTTTTTTTAAATTTACTTTTTATATTTGTTTTTGAGAAGTATTCATCAAGTTTATTTTTTCATTTGTTTGCTTATTTTGTCAACTGGACAAAGTTCACGTTTAGTTTCTTTAATAAAGGGAATGAAAATACGAAATTAGAACTACAACTCCACGCAGAGTTAGTCTGAGAGCAGGAAGCTTTCTTCTCACCTGACATTTTACAATCCCCTGAATAATTTTACGAACTTCCAGTGCTATTTTCAAGTGATCATAAGGACGTGAAACTCATCTTTTAAATTTTGATTCATTGATGATTTTGTTATTAGATAATGTATTACAATAATTTGAAGTATTCCACGTATCAAATGTCTATAGAGTACTAATGTCCTGGGTACTTCGCTATGAGGTAACAGTTAATGAGCTTGTCTAGCAGACCATCACTACTGTATAGTGAGGTCAAACCTTACTGATTACCTCATATTTGCGGGGGGGAGGGGGCTTGCGTCCGACCACTCTTGACTTAATAAATATTGTTGCAGAATAAAATGGTGAAAAATTTGCCTAATGAAGATAATGTTGAAATTTTACAAAATTGTCATTTGTCTTTTAGCAGCAAGCCATGTTAAGGGGTGATCAATTTAAAAAATTTGAAAAAGAGGTGGTCAGTGAATAAGTTACCTTTGCTGGATGGTGATCACTAAAAAAAATGAATTAAAAAAAATAAGCGTGAACCAAATTGGTATAAAATTACATTGTAAACTGACCTTCCCACACTGGGGCAAAATTTAAACAAACAACAGAAAAACAAACGTTTTTTTCTAGACATTATATGGAGTAAATATTAAAACTTTTAGCCCTCTAGCTCCATTGGTGCTGTCTGTACACATAACATATACATACGTAGCCAGAGGTACATGCACAGACCAGAATCTTCCCAACAGAATAAAACACGCAAAATCTTCTGAGACTTTGAAATTCAAACAGATAACCCAATCCAGGCCAGAGGACTAGATCTTGTCGAAGTGAACAGAGAGAAAAGAATGTGTCAAATGATTAATTTCGATGTCCCGGCAGACCACAGGGTGAAGAAAGTGATAAGTTGGATAAGGATAGATAAGATCAATTTTCAAGTTGGTCTGGCTGGGTGCACCAATGGAGCTAGAGGGCTGAAAATTTAAACATTTACTCCTTATTATGTCCAGAAAAAACTTGTGTCTGAGTTGGATAAATATATGGACCTTACCAGGGAGCTTAGGAAGTTGTGGAACATGAAGTTAATGGTAGTACCAATAGTGGTCGGAGCCTTGGGAATAGTTCCAAAAAAATCTAAGAAAAAGATAGGAGGAACTACAAATCTAGAAGTGAAACTATTGAAGTCAGAAAGAATATTGAGGAGAGTCCTGGACTTTGGAAGAGACTTGCTGTCATTTGATCTCCACTACTTATTATTTGTAAAAACTCAATAATAAAAATGATAATAATTATAATGATGATGATAGAATAATTATAATTGTTTGGGTCACCCAGTGAGGATAAAACTCCCTACAGTAGTGATGGTCTATACAATTAGCTTGTTAACCATTGCTTCATGTTGAGATACCCAAAATATTATCATTCAAAGTGTAATTCGTTTCCTAACATAAATTGATAACATGATATTTTGAAAATCAATTCAATTTATTTTATTCCATGAATTATTTTTCTGAAATAATTAAGAATTTTGTACGAAATTATTTTTGCAAACCTTTTCAAATCCTGGCTTTTGCTTCCAGAAAGAGCGTAACTGCGTTTTCAATTCACAGAACAAAATTGTGACATAGATAGGTAGAAAGATAGGCAGACAGATACATCACGTGGGTTTTATAGATTTTTCAAGTAAGGAGAGTAGAGCAGTTTAGAAAATCAACGCTCGAAATTCTTGTCTCGACACATTTTTTTTGTGCCAGAGAAAATATCACTGCAGTTTTAATCACAAAACACTGGAACATATAGATGAAAAGATAAACAGATATGAACCGAGACAGACAGACAGATAGATAGATTATATACCTGAGTGAGATATATATAGATAAACTGAGAGCGATACACAGATAGATATGGGCAGACTAAAATAGATAGATAGATAGATAGATATAGATAGATAGATGAAACCATCACATAACCAATGTTTTCTGGTTGTATGCTATGTTAGGGGTGATCAATTGAAAAATTGGAAAAAGGGGTGATTAATGAATGAGCTACTTCTCTCACCTTTGCTCAAGCAGTAGTCACTACAAAGGTCCAGATTTTCCAAAAACAAGTGAGAATGTTGCCAGACATAAACTAAGAGACCAATTTAGCAAAAACTTACATTGCAAATCGAACCCCCCCCCCCCCAAGAACTTATTTGGGTTGGAGTAAGGGAGCTGAAAGAAATTTTTTTTTTCCAGAAATAAGGAGTAAATGTTAAAATTTTTAGCTCTATAGCGGCAAGTAAGTCAACTAGAACAACTTCAAAACTGAAGAAACCTGTGCTGGCAGTTTTGGGTGACAGTTTTCACTGACAGTCTCTGATAGATAGATAGATATGGCCAGGCTGGAACAGATGAACAGGTAGATAGGCAAGAGTAAATAAAATTCTGAAGGAAAATGGTCAGAAAATTCTTTTCTCTATTCCATACACTCAAATGTGCTTAAACACCTTTTTATCTACATCTCACCTTTCTTCATATACTTTCCCACAATGGGAATTTATAATCTGACACAATCGTTTTATCAGTTGTCAAACAACTTTAGGGTAAGAAACTGAATAACATTGTGACGTGGAACACTCACTGGCGAGAGGATGTACAAATTTGATTGTTTCAGATACAAAAGACTCTTTATATCCTGGGTTGCAGTGCTGTTACAACTCAGCCAGCATCTCTGTAGGGAAAAAAAGCCAAATTATTTGAATGAGACAAAATGCTCTGGCACCCCCGCAAAAAAATTTGTCAGCTCCTGTGCCTAAAAAATGAGCACTGCACCCTTGTTCGTATCAAAACACATACTCAATCTCACACGTTCGGTTTCCTCTCTTTCTGGAGGGTATATCGTCAGGAAGTTAGATTAAACGAAAGATAAATGAAATTAATTCTAAATATCAATAGAAAGTGAAACAAATATAAATATCCCTATTTCTTGGAAGTTCACATTGCACAATGTTCAGCAGTTGTTTCATAATGAGCTGTTATAGAGGTAGCATGTACTCTCTCTCTCTCTCTCTCTCTCTCTCTCTCATGCTCCCATCTCCTAAACTTCCCGTAACCCCAACCTCTGCTGGCTTAGCCTGACATAACATCATCACCATTTTTGGGGTCAGTGAACGCTAAAAAAATTTCCGATATATATTAATACTTATTACTTCTTTCATTTTATGCCATTTTGGTTCACGAAAGACTTTTTATAGGAATACTCAATTTTCAGATACCTGGGGAAGTCGGTATTTACCTTCTGTAATTTTGAGGTGAGTCGTTATCATTCAAAGTCTTTCAAAGATTTTTTATTCTATTCTTTTTGTGGATTTTGTTTTCCCACTTTCCAGCAGATCCATTGTACAGCCTTCTTCAAGTGTACAATCAATATGGAAGGTGGGAGGGGGGGTGTCATTATTATTCCAATAGTTATTCAGACAATGAATATCATTCATTTGGTTAATTTTTTTACAATATTTCACTTGATAATGAGTCCCACATTTCATCAATGTTGTACACCAGAAGAATGCCGTAGAATGGATCTACCAAAAAGCAACAAAAAGAATAAATCAAGCGGTGGTGGGGAAAAAATTAAGTTACTTAAATAAAAATACAACCAGTATGATTTGAATAAAAAATTTATGATTTTTTAAAGGTCTGGTTAGTCACATGATAGGGTGATCAATTAAAAAAATAGAAAGAGGAGTGATCAATGAATAAGTTACTTCTCTTACTTTTTCTGGGCTGCGATCAATAAATAGTATGAATTTAAAAAAATAAAAAAAGCATGAATGCTGCTGGACACAAACTAAGGGACCAATCTATCAAAAACTTTCATTGTAAATTGAACCCCAAATAAATTTCCCAAAACAAAAAATATCATTTTCCCTACTCATTGAGGAGAGTGTGTGTGCAAAATTTAAAGTTTATTCTATGAATGTTTTGGGCTGGGCGAAGTCCAGATAGATAGATATATATATATATATACAAATGTCAGGAGTCATGAATAACCTAAACCCAGCAACAGTGATTACGGTCTGTTGTGGGTTGCAGTGATTAATGAGATCAATAGTCTGGATAACTCTTGGAATGATAATGATCCTCACCAACCATACAGACTGTACACCTGAGTAAGGCCAAAGAATGGATTGTTTGTGAACTATAACTAAAACATAGAAAAAAAAGGGTGTGTACAGAAGTTGTATTGTAGATTAATGTAATTCAATCCTTTTTGATCCTGTGCAGAACTATAGAAGGATTAATGAATATCTATCATCATCATCATCAGTCTTTCAATGTCTGTCCTTGGACGTAGACCTTTCCCAGGATCCACTACATTTCTTTATCATGGGCATTGCGGAGCCAGCATTTTCTGAATTTGTCTAATTCGTCCCTCCATCTTGAATTCTGTCAGCCTTGGTTTCGCATGTGATCTCTGGGGATCTGTGTTGTGAGTCTTGATGTCCATCAGTTGTCTACCATTCTAGCAACATTCAAGTTTTCTAATAGATTCTATGATGCCTCAGACTCCCGTTTTCTTCCTGATATACTGTGCTGTCTTGTAATCTCTCTATGTGAGGTTGAGCATGATTCTTTAATGTGCGCATTGCATGCTTCTCAGTTTGCGAGTCCGTCTCTTGGTTTGGTTCCATGTTTCAGCTCCATAAGTGACTATTGAGAGGATGCATTGGTTGTATATTCTTTTTAGGATATTTGGGATCGTCTTGTTTTTAAAGGTTGAGTTTGCTTTGCCAAAGGCTTGCCACTCTAGGGTGATTCTTTGTTTGATTTCTTCTTCTTTTGTGGGTTTCATAGAGAAATAGATATCTATACATACTTATGAATAAATATACTCGTACACACTGATATATATATTACGGATGTCTATACACAAATGGCCATATATTTTTAGCACAGGAGTATTGAATATTTTACAAGTACAAAAATGTACTGACTGCTAGTGAGAAGGTCGAGTCGAGTGTGTACAAGCAATAATTAAAACTTTAACACTGCCAGACTCAATGGATAGATATATATATAAACATGAAGATTGATCACTCAATAAAAACCATCAAGTGACCAACACCTCTTGACACCATGCTATGTTGGGAGGATTAATTGAAAAATTAGAAAAAAGGGCGATCAATGAGTAAGTTACTTCTCTGGCCTTTTGTTGAGTAGTAATCACTAAAAGTCTGAAGTGTGAATGCTGCCAGGCACAAACTAAGGAACCAACTTGGCATAAATTACATTGTAAATTGGACCCCCCTCCTCCAAATGAGTTTTACAAAATTTTAGGGAATTTTCAACAAAAAAAGAAAGCATTTCTTCTATTTATAATAAATGGTAAATTTTCAAATTTTCAGTCCTCTAGCTCCATTGGTACAGTGTATATGTATGGTACATGAATACGTAAATTGATATCCAGGCAGGTAGAGTCTCTTAAAAACTAAAGAAATTTATGTTGACAGTTTCCAATAGATAGATAGATAGATAGATAGATAGATAGAATATATTGATGCCAAACACTCAAAGAAGGCTGGAGGATACTTCTGCCAGAACGTTGTGACCAAGACAATAAAGATGAAGAAACTGGTCCAAGCGAACCAATGTGTAGTAATCTCACTTTAAGAGACCTTCTTGTTTAGAAAGCTTTTGTTGAGATAATTCATGACACCACAAGGAATCTTGTGGGAAATAAACAATACTTCCCACCCTTAAATAGCAGAAGAATTTGGGACGCATATTCATTGTTTGTGACGTCCTGAAAATATCTATGTCTATATGCATTTATTAAGCTTAGCTAAATCTAGAACAGGGCCATAAGCTTGAGGCACCCAGTATTATTAAAATGTTTGGAAGTAGAAGTACAGGTTTAAGTTTCTGGTAAAATGAAATTTATAAAACAATTTCTTTCTACCCTAAACATTATTTTTTTTTTACAAATGAGGAGGTAACTGAAAAAACTGATGAAAGTAACCTCATACTTTGAAGGTGTACTTCTTTATGACGGAAAGAAAGTAATGGTTGGATTTAACACTACAGTTACTTTATAAATAGAACCTCCCCCCTGAAGGCTTGAAAAATGTATTTTTTTGAAAACTGACAAATATCTGAATGAAACTGAGGTTCATGGATTGTGGAATGAAAGCAGAAAGAATTACTAGCAAATAATATTGTTATAATATTATTGACTGTAGACAAGAACTTAATTTAGATAAATTTTAATAGAGCAGTTTTGTTAACATTATAGATTTAAATTATGCTTGCCTAGTTGTATAGTAACCAAAAAAAGAAGATTGCTAACAATGAATATCAACATTAAAATTAAAAATGGAAAAGTTTATTTAAAAAAATGATGATTAAACTGAATGTTGAGCAAAACTCATTTATTTAATGTTATGCCAATGTACAAAGGTTGATAAAATAAAATAAAATGATTCAAAAAATACTTTGAAGAAGAAAGTGTTCATAATAAGGCAACAATATGAAAGAAAAAGTCGAAAGCAAAGAGAAATACGAAGAAAAAAAAAAATTTAATCAGCGACTGATAGGGTCACTGCTTCAATGGAATGTTGCTCTTAACATGATAAAAATAAACATTTAAAGAAAGTTTCCTGCAGCTACCCTATTTTCTGAAATTGTTTATTCTATTTATGTTGTCTAGGCCAAGTGATACATCCACCGTGTATTAATGGGAGATCAATTCAAATAAGAGTTTTAATATAATATAACACAATTTACAATCATTCTGTCGCATCATATATCCCTTTCTTAACAACATATATTTTTCCTCTCGACATTGCAGCAAGGCTGAATTGGTATCAGCACATCAAGAACGTCCCATGAGAGAAGACATACTTTTGACCACTCTGCAAAGTTTCTTTAGCTATTTTAGCTGTTTTGGGGGCGTTATAACTCAGCTTCTTATTGCCACCATGGAATGGTGTAAACTTACATTTTACAACCAAAGAGAATTACCATGCATCTATACATATATATATATGTGTGTGTGTATATATATATATATATATATATGTGTGTGTGTGTGTGTAATAAACATTGTTGCTGGATATAATTACTTGGACAAGTAAAAAGTCTCATTCTGTATTTGCAGAACAATAGTATTTCTAATTGAAGGCTAATGTTTCTCTTTACTCATAAATACCAGGTCACTTTACGAATATCTTTCAAGTAAATAACACAATAACAATCATCAATAATCGAATATTTGCATAATCTTTCTTTACTTGCAGAAAGTCTCTCCACCTTCATTATGAAATAGGCACAGTGGTAATATTTGCTTGTCTTTCAAGTTAAGCGAACTCTGTCCTCTGCAGCAAACAATGCTAAAGTGAATTTCACAGAGATAATTGTTATTTAAGAGGGGTTTATTTGCCGTGTAGCCATTGGGGTCGGAGGGCGCTAAGTGTTGACCTGGTTTTTTGAAGTGGAAAGACAACATGCTTTTCCCAGAATGTTCACACTCAAGATGGCATCATTTCAACAAACTCATATAATATTCTATTCTCTTATTCCACTTATTGCAACAAATCAGTCTTAATGATCAAATCATTTGGTAAAGTCAAGAAGAGTGACTGTAGAAATTATCAAAAAACAAAGTGAGGAAACGTTTACATGGATTTGTCTACACGTATGTGTGTGTATATGGAACATGTATGATTGTGTGTGTTTGCTTCATAGAACATGAGTTTATGTTTATACTGTGATGCAAGGGTGTGTGTGTGTGTGTGTGTGTGTGTGCGTATATATTTGCATGCATGTTTGTACATGCAGATTACTCAAAAAAAACATTGAAATGAATTTCTGCAGCAGAAATTTATCATAATTCATTATATTTGAATTTTATTACAAAATGTATTACTTACGTTATTTATTGTACAAAATTTCAGTTAGTTCATATCTATCAATTTCTGTCTGTTTCTATCTATCTATCTATCTATCTATCTGTCTATCTATATATATATATATATATATATATATATATATATATATATATATATATTTCAATCCTACCTCAAGGTACTGGATGGGAAAATGGATAGTCTATAGCCACACTGAAGAGTTGTAATACAACGAAGCAGCTGTCTGTGGATGACACAATAATTAACGCTCCCCTATTCAGCACTCTTTAAGTGAGGTAACTCGTTCATTTTAAGCTTATGCAATGCTCTTCCATGAGAATGGAGCACTCTGTTGAATGGGGAATATAAGCTAAAATAAGAATAAGGATACCAGCTTCCAGGTTTGAAGCAAAGGTTTCAATCCTACCTCGTGGTACTGGATGGGAAAATGGATAGTCTATAACCACACAGAAGAGTTGCAATACAATGAAATAGCTGTCTGTGGACGACACAATATACATATATATATATATATATATATATATATATATATATATATATATATATATATATATCCATTTCAATCTGTTCCTAGAGGATATTACAGCTGAGGCAGGCAGGAGGACAGTACTGTGGCTGAAATGATATAATAAAAACAACAAAGATAAGGATTCAAGTTCAAAATGAGTATTGATTTATAATGATAGTATTCTTAGTCCATCAATGTTATGAATTACTTTGTACCTAAACCATAAATAATATTTTTTCTGTTTTATTAAACACATATAGCTGTTTAGCCTTGGTTGTCAACCAGTCTAGGAAAAGGACAACCCTGTATTAAAAACTAAGACTTGAATTCATCATCATTATAATCATCATCATCAGTCTTTCAATGTCCGTCATTGGACATATACATTCCCCAGGATTCGCCACACTTCTCTATCATGGGCATCATGGAGCCTGTAGTTTCTGAATTTGTTTAGCTCGTCCCTCCATCAAATATTCTGCCGGCTTCAGTTGCGCATGTGATCTCAGGGGATCCATGTTGTGAGTCACAATGTCCATCGGTTGTCCGCAATTCTTGCAACATGGCCAGCCCACTGCCATTTGAGTTTTTTAATGGATTCTATGATGTCTCTAACTCTTGTCTTTTCTTGGATGTACTGTGCTGTCTTGTGGTCTCTCCATGTGAGGCTCAGCATGATTCTTTCATGTGCACGTTGCATGGTTCTCAATTTGCAGATCTGTCTCTTGGTTAGGTTCCATGTTTCAGCTCCATATGTAACTATTGGGAGGATGCATTGGTTATACACCCTTCTTTTTAGGATTAATAGGATCTTCTTATTTTTTTAGGTTTAGCTTACTCTGTACAAAAGTTGAATTCACTCCTACTCAAAGCTATTGGTGAAAGAACTGGGGGTACCGCTTGCTATCCCCCCCCCCCCCGTAAAATCTCACTGGTTATAGATGATTAGCATACATGCTGAAGAACAGATCAGATCCAAGACCTGAACATCTCTCTTAGGCATCAAGTCTACCAATGCTGTTAAAAGTTTTAGAAAATACATATTTTCTCCAAATACATGACTAATAGAAATTGAACTTTTAAAACTTGGATGACCTTGGCATGCTTCTATATTCTATAAAAACTCTTGACAGCATTAATTCTTACTTGGAATTAAAAAAAATAAACTATTGTTTTACTTGGAAACTACCAGTAGAAAAAAAAGAGGGAAAGAATATTTAATGAAAAATAGTTATTATTTCCTGAGCTTAGATTAGTTTTGATACTAAGTCACTTGTATGGGGCGCTCAATGAGAATCGAACTCACTATTCTGGTATGATCAATAAGCCCACATTGCAAACCATCATACCAGGGCGAGACGCCTATGAATGAAAAATAGATATCCGTCCCTGATACCTGCTGCAGTCTCAAGGTGACTTCCTGTTATGGTTGCCTGTCACTGTCTAGCGTAGCTGTGAGTTATCTACCCTTGTCGCAATTATCCCGTGACAGACGACGTTCAGGATTTCAGCAAGAAAGTCCTGTTCTCTATCGGTCCCGATTCTGTTTCCTTCGAGTTTTTTTTCCAAAATTCAGCTGCTCTGCGAAGGTCGAGATTTTCAGGACATTAGTTAACCTTGTTCAGAGACTGAAATATTTTTTAAAATATTAATCATGGCTACAGATATAGTTGGAGACGTGGCTGCAAGAAATTTACACAAGATGGCCATCACCCGTGATTATATTTCACAACCAAGGATCAGTAAGTTTCTTTGTTTTTTTAATAATTATATTTCGACCACATTTCTTTTGCTACTAGGGATTTATCTAAAAAAAAAGTGCATGACTTTGTCACCTTCTAAAACCACGTCAAAGGGAAGATGATTAACCCGGATATATTCATTTTTTCATTTGGAAATGTAATTACTGAACTTACTCCTCTCTAAATCGCGGGGGTGGATATGTTATTGTAAATTTGAATCTACTAATTTATATTTTGATGTTTCTATTCTTCTTTTTTGATTTATTTAAAACCTTAAAATACTCCTTTTTCTTCACTTGTATAATAACTAATCGAAGTTGTTTTAAAAGTCTTTTTTTTAAAAAGATATGATTTCTCTACTACTGTGGAGTAACTATTTTACAACAGGTAATAGTAACAAATATATTTGTAGTTGAATTAAGAATATAAAACTAGGAAATAAAACCGATTTTTACTAATATGTACTTTTGAATTAAAATGTATTATCTTTCTTTTAATAAAATCATCTGTTTGCGTGTGTACATTCTATGTATTTAATATGTATTACTATGTGATAGTTATTGATCTATATTTTAATTTGTTAAAATTGGTTATGCTCGACTTGTATTTTTACGCATTTCGAGTTGTTCAATTTTCCAGTATGATAATAAATTTCATATATGTATATATATATATATATATATGTGTGTGTATAATACTAGTAATTATTTGATAATTTTCATAGATTTTAATCAATATCAATTATATTTTTCTTCGGATGTAATCGTTGATATTATTTCTAAGAAAAGACTTATTTAAATCATTGTAATGTATTGACCTCTTGAATCAATATTTTCATTTAGATAATGTATTTAGAGATATAGCTAGAGTTCATCCACTCTTCCCTTCCCTTCATGCATGTATGTTTCTATCTTTACTCTTTCAGTGCATATATATAAATGTGTGTGTGTATATATATATATATATATATATCCCCTCTCTAATTAGAGAAAATAGTCCAAGTCAGGATTAAATAATATAATTTTTTCCACTGCACCTAGATGATAGATCCAATGAAAAAACAGGTACCCTAATTGAGGTGTTGTGCATCAGATGAAATGAAATTGGCCTACAAAACATTAATACGTTGATAATGATTATTATGGACAGTGTCCTAAGGTGAATTAAATCGAGAATAACCTTGCTAAGATTATCAGGGCCTGGAAAAAACAAACAAACCTGAAGTGATTCTGTTTATAGGTGATATTTCCTACACAATAATAACCCCACACGTTTCTTTTACGGCAATTCAGTCCGCCTACACAAAACTGCTTGTTTCGTTGTTGTACACTATGCAGGTACTTCTTCAGATAATGGCATAACATTAAATAATAAAATCATATTTTCTTCACGTTGAGGTGTAATTATGTTTGGCAAATAAAGCTGTACAAATAATGACAATTGAGCTCGTATAATTGTTGTTGGAATAAGTCCATTCAGTTAATGAACTGAACAAACATAAATTAAAGATCTTATTGATCAGGAATCGTCGTCTTAACTGACCAAATAAATTTCACAAACAGGTTTATGTCATCAGAAACAGCACCTTTATAAAAAAAAAATCTATAATAAAATTGTGGATTAAAGAGAAGGAAATAGAAAATTGCTGTAGATACCAGTATATAAGATGCACATTGCGTTTTTTTTTTCTTTTTTTTTTTTCCAAATTATCGGCATTATTTCGCAAATCGTCGCCAGCCGTGTCAGTCAGTTATGAAAGCGAGTATGGTTGGCCAGGAGTAACTAAAAACGTCTACATCTTGATCTGCCCGAATTTATAAGGATTAAATAAAATATTAGCAACGGGCTACATATTACGAAAAATGTCGAATTATCGAATTTGAATAAATAAAATGTTAGAGACGGGAACATTATCGGACGTATTTGATTAAATGAATAAATTAAAATGAAAAATCTCACTTTCCTGTCATCTTTTCCATCGAGATGGAGAAATCTTTCAATTTCTATCCTCTTTTACCTTCTCGAACCCACCAGTCTAAGTTCTACAGGAATTCGGAATTAGTATTTGATGTAGACACCCAACAAAGAAGGAAAACTTCTTGGTTGATTAATTGATTATGATGGAAAATATTCAACATTTATTTCTTGAATATTGCATCAGCAAAGTGTAGCTATTCAAAAAATATAAGTGTAAATAACGGAATATGAAGAAATAAAGAAGTTAGATTTTCGTAATTGTAAATAAATGTATCAATAAATACATCTATTGTTTTTCCTGTTTCTAAAAGAAAAATTATTCCAACCCTAGTACTTAATTAAATACAATAATTTGAAATGTTCGTTAAATAAATATATAGAGATAGCAATAACAAATGGTATTACTTTGTTTGTGCATGTCATACTGTAATGACTTTGGTGGGGAATTACCTTACCCTTCCCCTAACTCTGTATATGGTACAAAAGGAATGTCGGCAAAGTTTTGATCAGATATTGTTACATATTTCTCAATGGTATATTATGCCTTGAATACCATTAATTATTGCTTGCAATTCATTTTCATTGTAACTTCTTCAATTGTTCCGAGATGAATTGATAATTACTGCTTGTAAATCGAAGCCACAATCAATAGAGTAGTGGGTACAAAAATAAAGCAATACTCATAGCTCTGTAGGAACCACATGACTAAACTTATGCCCATTTTTTCCCTGGCTAAAATCAAACACTTATATATAAATGAAGGTCATAAAATAAATTTCACAAATTCCCTATTATGTGATAGTGTTTTCATATTTCATTCATGCTTTCTATTATTCTTTTATCAATGAAACTCAAGATTAATGTCAAAATCCAATGCTACATTTAAAAAAAATTTTTCCGTTAATGTTTTAATAACACCGTAAGGTTTGGTATATGTGTATGTACATAAGAGTTAAAGCTCCACTGTGCTTACTATATCCCCTGAAATCTAAACTGATCATTAAACCCCAGTAAAACGTGTTGTGTAGCTTGGTGCATACCTTCACTGAAGAAAATAAAAACTACTCTATAAATGTGTCACTTGACCAAATGCAAATTTATTACCAACCAGTAGGCCCCCAAAATATGGACACTTAACATAGAAATGTCAATTTGAAGTTGAGAAAAACTCTTTATTTAAACTCAAAAAGACATGGAAGTGTCAAGTTCCTCTTTTAAAGAAAATACTTGCACTGATATGCATATTTAATGATGTCCCTTTTCTTAACAAATTGTTTTGTAGACTCGTGGTGCATAGGGCCACATATATATTGCTATAGTTTCAGTATCAAGTAGGGTTTTCCGTGGATGAGTTGCAAGCCCCATGTCAAACCTTCATTCTCTACACGGCTTGGAACTGGCTATTATGACTACCAAGCTGTAGGTCTTTTTCTATAGGGGTAACCTTTGGACTGCTTTACTGGACTAAAGGGTTCCAACTGCCTTGCTATTTACCCGTAGCTGGGGTAGAAGTGGATTCATGCCCTCCCCCAGAAGAGCATTAGGATATAGTGAATGTGAACTGCCTCACTCGAAACTTGAACTTTGTCCATCTATTCCATTTCCCATGCCAGTAACAATTACACCACTTTGCTCCTCCAAATTAAAACAGAGAAATTATGAACACGGGTCTTCGCATTGTATTGACTACTTTCTCTCATGCTACTTAGAATAGGTTTGTTCCCATAGCAGACCATTACTATCTGTGTTAACCAAAGTTATTTCTTTTGACCCCATCTAATATTCCCCATTCTCAGCTGGCCTTACACAAATTAATCAATTCAGTTAGCTGACCCACAGCAACAGGATGGACTTGAAATGAAATGTTTCATTTTACTGATTTTCTACAACCATCTACCATTGCTGAAGATATCAGACTTTTCCACTTGAGATGAAGCTTTTTCTCTTGGAAACATGTTCAGAATAAATCTAAATAAACTACTCTATATACACAACATGCTCCAGCTCAACTTTTTACAGTACAACTATATATATATATATATATATATATATATATATATATATATATATATAATGTCTGCTATGGGAATAAAGCTATGTAGGTAGCATGAGGGGAAAGTAGTCATTATGTTAGCCATTTTATGCTATAAACCACTTTTTCTCACCCTCTGAATAAAGGGAGAAAGAGCCAATAACTTTTCTGTTACTCTTTGTTGTTGAACAGCAAAATTCCTTACTACTATGCAAAACAATACAGTAGAAGCCACTTATTGTGATCACTTTGGGACAGATCCTTTTAGATAACAGTCACTGGCAACAAAGGTTATAGAAATTGAAACAATTTATATTCGTTGTTTTAAAGAACTTTTCATCAAGATAAAATTGATACAAATTTGTTTTTGTTTTTTTTGTTCATTTTAACTAAATTGTTTTGGACCAACTGATCTTGATAACAATAGCCATGATTATAATAAACGACTTCCTCTGTATTACATAATAATCTACTCAAGATCTGTATTTGTCCACTAATCTTACAGTCTAAAAATGATTGAACGTAGGTGGCTATGCCAGAGTTTTGTACCGATGCAGGCAAGGTTTGTCCAGAAAATTATGAGGTCTAGCAAAGTTCTTATATAACTGATAATATGACATAAAGATTGAATTTTACAATCCAGGGCAAGGTTGATGGGAGTCGGGGCTTACCCTGGCTTGGTGCTGCCACCAGTGTCTACCATATCAAAAGTGGTTTGCTGAGTTTTTTGTTCAATGATGCTCCATGGTTGGGTAGACAAGTTTGGGTTGTTGACTATCAAGATATTACTAATCAATTTTATATGTCGCAGAAGAATGCTGACATAAGCTAAATATCCTAATCGAGCATTGATTATTATTTGCTTTAGTTAAGTTATTTTAGCTTTGATGCGTGACTTTCGCATAAGTTGAAGGAAAAAACCTTCTGGGCTGTATTTCAATGTTCTGGGGTTTTTTTGTTTTTTTTTAAACAAATTGTAACAAGCAATGACCTGTGGATACTTTACAATAACCTAGAATGGATTAGATTGTAGGGCAGGCAAAATGAAGTTACGCTAACCATACCAAGGGCCTATCCTCATCCAAAGAAAGAAAGAGTCGGTGATGTCCTCTAACATGACTTCTTTCCAGAGAAGCAAATGATTGATTTGAAATAATGCACCTGATTAAAACAACTTGTGGCAGAAATCATCAAAAAGGGTCCAGAATTGTTAAGAATAAATGTTTTTTCTGATTTAAGGACAACGCTAAATCACATTTCTTTGGTGACCAGGCAAAAATAGTTACTGCTTCGCTTGGAAGTTCTCGCTCATCTACCATGTTTTGTAGATTTTGTCCCCTCTTGGATTACCATTAATTACTGTCCCAACAGAATTCTCTTAATAAAAGAAAATTCAATTCTCTGGCAGTTTACAAAATTCACATAGAAGAACTCTTTGCTGAGGAAGATGAAAAAGTTCTGGGAAGTTCGAAATTCAAAATTGTCTGAAAGTTGACTGGAGAGAGTGCAGCAAAACAGTGAATATTTACTTGATTTAGGCTTTTTTGACAGCTGTGGATTGTGCCATCAAACCAATTTCAGTTTAGTTGGGATAGGATTAACTTGTAGAAAAATTGGTAGTTAAATTTGGTATGACCAATACCAGAATGGAGATAATTTTTGAAAATATTGATATTCTCAGATGTGACAGTCTTTTCACAGAGCTGGTCCATGTCATTGCTATTCTGGCTTGGGGGAAAATTATTTTAACACCAGGGGTGGTCTGGATTTGTAGTTTATGACTGCGTTCTCTGGTCAGCATTTTCTTATCAAATATGTTGGTCAAGAAAGTTGATATCAAAAATATCTTTTACTTATTAAACCGAACAAACTTTTATCTTACCTAGTATTGTCTGAAGTTATCAAATGTAGTATCTTCCTCGTGAGGATACTTATCCAAATGATTATTAGGATAATGAAAATACTTTTTTCAGAATTTCAGACTGTTGAAAATTTAGAGAGCATTCTTGCTTAAAAAAAAATGGGTATAAAAACAACAAAGAAAAAGATAAGTTATACTCCGTGAAATAATGACAACCTGAAGATAATTTAATGAATACATTAGGTTAAAACCTAATCAAAACAATAAGGATAAGGATACTAATCCAGTCCATTCACGGAATAATGAAAACTATCTAAATCTCTGGAAATTCTTCGGGTTTGGACAGCTAATATATCATTACTCTTACGTATGTTCCTGCTATTCAGAAATATATATGATTTTTTGATAATTTATTACCTATGGAATATATGTATATTAACTGTTGTAAAATGCAAAAGCAAATGGATTTAATATACATATTTGTTATCATTATTGATTTCTTACACTGTCTATATTCCATTGGTCTACTACTTCTATAACTCAATTTTCTGGCTTCAGACTTACGTTTAGAGAGTAATGAATGAATGACAGTTCTAGTAAAGGTCAAGTCCTTCTTGCTTCCATTCGAGCATAGGTGCCCTCTTCCGTATGTCATACATTACATTGTAAGGTAAAGAGAAAGGATGGTAGATATGAGGAGAATGAATGATAATCAGAAAGTTACATTCATACATACTAATAAGCAGATTAGTACTGATAGGTGTGAAAATTTTTTTCATTTTTTTTCCCCCCAAAATGGAGCTAGTTTGGAAAAAAAAAAAAAATTCCCTTCGGTGTCCAACCACTTTATATTTCTTGTCAGGTGCTGGGTCAAGATCTTAGTCCCAGTCTCCCCCCCCTCTCTCCCCCCTCTCCCCCTGTCTTTTTTTTTTTTTTCTTTTTTCCCCACCTTAGTAGAATGATACTAAGAGAATAAATATAAAAACGAGTGAACCGGATTTTAGAACAAGGAAAACCTATTCATTTCACCTTGTATGAGCACACCTACTTTGGTCGGTCAACTTGAAATTGTTGAATGTAGATAATAGAAGTTTACTCCACTTTATTTAATCTAAAGCATAGCCCCATTTATCAAGTATTGGCTTCATACAAAGACTTTTATCTATGTAATCTTCATGTCATTTCTCAAAAAGAAAAGATGTCTCTAGGAGTCCCCGAAAGAATCCATCTGAATTAAATTATTTGAATTTTGTTTGGGTACTTAAATTTGAGAGGTTGAACCCCTAAAAGGGGTATTCTTAACATCCTTGATTAAGTTTAACCAGCACAGTATCACCTTCAAAAAAATAAATGAATTGAGACTAGGAAGGAAGAGTGGACAAAAAAAAAATAGAATTTGACCTTCAAGACCAGTTTGTTTTTTTTTCTTTTTTCTTTATAAGTTGGAGGGTTTCATACCAAAAAATGTTTAGGTTTCACAATCTAATAGGCATGTATGTATGACTGCCTGCTTGCTTGTAAAAAGAAATCTCTTGAAAATTGAATATTTCTATTTAATCTTTAAAAAAAAGTTTGTTTTTTTTTTTTTTTTTTCAAGAATACAATACACTATAGATGAATCTAGAAATGAGTCAACCAGAATGTTTTTTGTTTTTTGTTTTTTTTCCACGGAGTTAATAATACAATACACATTTTACTGGTAAATTGAGATACTCAAAAAAAATTTATTTTATTTTTATTTTTTATAAAGATTGGTATGGATGTACAGAGTAGAAATAAAAATAGATAAAAATTCATATGTTGCCCTGATCTCAACTGGTGCTGTGATAGTCTGTCATTACAAAAGTCGTTTTTAATGCAAAGTCACTAACAAATTACATTAAGATAACAAATAATTATCTCTTTATAAGATGCTGTCTCATGTTCCACCCACATATTTAGACTTATTTACTTTTTGAGGACATTTAAACTTCCCAGATGAGATGATTTACAACGTATAATGATACTGGTAATTTTCGATTAAAATATTCTTCACTTGAAGTTGTTTGCAATGATCAGATATCTATTTTTTTCTTACGGTACCACACCTTTCATCCAGCAAGCCTAGGGCCAGAGGTGACCTAGTTTTCTGAGTCTAGGCTCAGTGTTTAGGTACTTGAAATAAATGATGAAAAGACAAGAATTGTGAAAAAGACAAAAAAACTGCATTAAACGAATACAAGTTAATACACTTCTAAAGCAATGTCCATTTGATATTTAACAATCCTCTTAAAACCCTTAAAATATATAATGAGAAGTAAATAAGGAAGAGAAAAGAACAAAACCATTCATAACACTTACAAATTGATCCATTTTAAAACAAGGTCTGTTTAATTAAAATCAATCCACTAATCTTCATCTGAAGACAATTCAACCACTCTACAGAAATGGTAAAATCCTGCCATTTTGGAGAAAAAAGCTGGATTTCTGGTTATTTTGTTTTTCTGGAAACCAGATAAATGATCTGGTACTGTTCTATTTATTATTAAACAGTCGTTGGTGTAAGTAATTGTTTTATGTACTTTAAATTGATTGGGTCATTGATATTTGAGGATGAAAGGTTAAAGTTTTTTCTCTTGGTAGTGGGTATGTGTTACAGTTATTCAGCTGCTTGCTTTGTAAATGAATATATATATATATATATATATATATATATATATATATATATATGAATATATATATATATATGAATATATATATTCACACACTCACACAACCAGATATATTTACAAATCTACACATAATCTAATGATATATTCATTTCTACCAATCTACCTATGGTGTTTCTGTCTCTCTCATTAATAAATATGGCTATACATATATAAGCATGTCATTACTGTGTATACAAAGCACCTGTTACTTTGTCCTTTAATTGACATTATTTCATTTTTTCCAAACTTCATTTTGTCTCCACATCTGTGCCAGTTTGTATATCGTCTATTGTTTGTTATTTCATCCTCTTTAAAAAGACAGTTTATCGAACATTAGAACATATGGGGGTGGAAGCCTATTCAATTGTCTCCAAATAATGCAGTTTATTAAACTAACAAAAGCCACCCACTATAAGTGTGTCTATAGAAATTTATATTGACCTTTGTGTGCAAATTTTAACACTTTCTGACTTTGCTCAGCTCACAGAATCATCAGCTGTGTATAAAACAATGATTGTTCTTTTACAAGTTAGATGGTCTCAGGGTCATTTGTACTCAATGGGAAGAGAAAAAAATTATTTGAATGGTTTAAAATGTTATGGCATAGGATGATTTAAAAAAAGCATTAATTGATGGCATGTAAGACCCCTATTTTCCCCCTTAAAATAGCTTGAAAACCAAATGTAACTACTGTTGTCCTGCTCTGTATCGACCGGATGCTGAGAATATTTTAAAATAAAAAAGGCACATCGGGTAATGAGTGAGAAGAATTCTGGGAATTCTTATGCCATTGAATATAGTATAAAGCTTTATAGCTTTAAACATTGAACATAAGAAAAAATTTTCAAAATTTTTCTGTGACACTTCAGTCACTTATTTCCTGATATCTGTCAATGTGATTTATGTAATTTTCTTCAGTGGGTTTTTTTTTTTTTTTTTTTTTTTTTTCCGTTCCTGTTTCACATATCGTTTATTATGGTTCTATGTGTGAATTTTCACTTGTCGGGATCATCAGTTGTTTACCATGTAACTGTTTCAGGGATTTAAAAATAAAACAATCATATTAAGATGGCTCCCTGGCAGTGTTCATCAAACACCACCTCCCTTTCAGCTCTGATTTTAATACATAGCTGATATCATTCATGTAGTTTATCTTATATAGGGTGTATTTATACATTGTACCATAACAGAATATATGTGAAATGAAAAAAAACACTGAAGAAAATTATATGAATTGCATTGATAGATAATGAGAAATAAGTGACTGAAGTGACACAAGAAAATTTTTGAAGAAGTCTTTTAATGCTCAGTGTTTGAAATTGTAAAGCTTTTTAGACTTGTGTGTATATATATATATATATATATATATATATATATATATATATGTCATATTATATTCCAAAATAGGTTTGACGTCCAAATTCTCACGCCAGAACACCCACAACAAATTGGCCATGCCAAATAGTATCAAACTTGACACTACAGCATAAATTATAATACCTTTGTGACTGGACATATTGTTTGTACCAAATACTGTTTACAACCAAGAAACCAAAACACAAATATGTCAGCTATCAGATGCCGTTAGCCATATTGAGAAAACTTGTTTGAAGGCAGATAAGTATATTACTGAAGAGAAGGGGAAAAATTGTGGGAAGTGTTTCCTCGTATTCAGATTGAAAAATTCATTTTCAGCTGAAGGCCGACTGGTGTTAGGAGTATGATTATTATCATTAATAGCATAGTACCTGTCAGAAATGATGGGATTATTGAGTGACACTTCTGCTTCGGTTCAGAGTGTATTATCTGTGCACCTTGCCGAGGATCATAGTGTCACTCCTCAGAACTTCTGCCTAGAATTGGTGTAGTACCTCTGTGCTTATTGAAAAATGTTACCAAAAAAAAAAAAAATGTGGGTACACCTTGTATTATTTATGTGTGGATTATAATTTTTAGCTGAAGGCAGATGGATGATATAATGATAACAATAATAATAATAATTATGATTTTAATAATTTCAGTGCTGCTATAGAAAAGGGGAAATATTATTTGGGCCTTCTAACAGTATTCCTCATTGATTAGTATTTGAAATAAACGTTATTTATTTTTAACTGAACTCCTGACCTTAATTAGTCTTTACATAGGTAAACCAAGAAGTCCATAACCTAATGATGGAAAAAGCATTTACTTTGCACAACTAATATTTATTTTTCAGCATAATCTCCTCCAAGTCAATCCACATGATTCAGTGATAAATATTAATCACGTAGATTGAGATTGAAAATTTCAGATAAAATCTTGACTAATAACTGTATCAGACTGCAGACTTATTGATCCACTCTTTTATTTTGAATCTGATTTTCTTCAGATGTTGGAGAAAAAAAAATAATAGGATCAGTTTGGCTTTCTCCTTAGAAGTAATTGATGTTTCTGTGAGTTGTATTAGTAGTTTGCTATATACCTGGAATTCTTTCCTTTTTTCCCTTCTCACTACATAGCTTTCTTTACCTAATTTCCTCCTCCAGCTATATAGCTTTCATCACCTAAATTCTGTCTTTAATTCTTTATTCTGTTTTTATGCCAAGTAACAATCATGGTTGTGGCGTCAACTCTTGTTAATCTGGCAAACCCTTAGATCCAGCATATCCCTTCAAAGAACAAAGAAAAAAATTGATTTTTAGGGTTATAGTGAATCACTATTGCAATTCACTATTTTACTACAGCCTCTCTGGTTTTTAGGGTTTTTTGTTTTTTATTTTTCTTCGTAATAACGTTCTCATTTCAATGATTTATTTTTCAGTTTACAAAACTGTGACGGGTGTCAATGGACCCTTGGTAATTTTGGATGATGTCAAGGTATGTTTTTCTTTTGTACATTTTTAATCTCTCTCTCTCTCTCTCTCTCTCTCAGGTGGTGTTACATTTTAGTCATTCTACTCCGTCCAATCTAAGGTGCAAATTTGAGAATTCATTTAATGCCTGTGGCTTTTTCAAAAGTATACTAATTTTGACGACACTTGCTAAATGCAATTGTTGACAATGTTTAGATTTCTCTGATTTGAGACTTTGGAGTTGCTGTTCTTTAGAGATAAAAGTTGCCAATATTCTTGAACTGAATACGTGCTGATATTCATTACTATAAATAGGTGTCGTCAAGGTATCCATGTATTCAGGGTCATTCAAGGTGGTCAGTATTGATCCTCAAGAGTCAATGAATGATTTCAAAGAGTTGAAAATCACCAGGGTAGTCATCTGTGCTTTTAGGCTTCAAAGCAATAATTGCATAATCTTGGAAATGTCTGCTGGACCGAGGAAGAATTTCTTCTCCACTTGAGTGACCAAACCATGGAATGCATTCATAAAGAGGCTATTTCCTCCAAATCGATCAATGCTTTCAAAAAGAACTTAATGAAGGATATCGGAAACTCAAAGTTCCACTATAGATTTTTGTATTTGCATAGTCCTGCCCTGTCTGTCTAGGATTTTTTGAATGGACCGCGTATGGATTTATGACCCTATTCAGCTATCATTGAAACCTATCTGAAGGTAGGTAATGAGGAAAATAAAAATGCATCAACTTGATTCTACATTTGAATTATTACATATAATGTTAGTCATAAACTATTTTTACCTTTATTCTCAGTCATATGTCTGAGTTAGGTTTTAACCTTGCAATTGCAGTCCTAATAAAGAACAACAAACTGAACCTAGTGTTGATTTACAATAAAATCAACCAATTTATTACCAAATATTAGCACTCTTCTCAAAGGTAATTTCTCAGTCGGCTCATCAAATGATTAATAAAAATGAATTTATTTTAAATATTTCAATATAGTTCTATGAAAGACATCTTGTAAGTACTAAAATATGACTGTAATAATTGGTTTGGCAGAAGAGAAATGTTTTCACTATGTATATTGTTTTGTAAAATTTACACAAATTTATATTTTTTTTTGTCTTTATTAAGCATATAAAAGTTTGTAAATAGAGAGACTGCTGTATATATTGTTGGTTTTTTTTTTCTTTCTTTCTATATTCTAAAAATATATCACTTGATGTTTTTATTGCCAAGAAGCATTGTAGAATTACAATGGATGCTGCTAGGAGAAAGTAATAAAAGAGTTTGGAAAACCTGCTGACCAGTTTTAACCCATTGTAGAGTAAATTAATAGTTATTTACTGCATACCAGCTCTGTTTTAATATGGTGTCTCCCTAGGGACACTTAAATGCACAAGACACAAAATAGATGAATGGTTAACATATCTGTATGCTGTCACTATTTTTTTTTCCCTAAACATTGCCATCTGTCATTGTTTCTACAAACTCTTCTGATTAAAGGAGAGAAAATTATATGAAAAAACTGCAAATAATTTTTTCCTGCTTATTTTTAATTGACCTGATTGTAATCTTGAATTTTTATTCTATATATTTCTTAATTGATCTTATTGTGCTTAACACATACTTTTATTGGTTTTCTGCTGATAATGTTAATGATAGCATTTGTTCATTTGTTTCATCAAAATTGTTTCTATTCATTGATTCATCTCGTCCTGTGGTTCCATAATCTCAATTTAAATGATATATTATATTTGCTGGCATTTGACGCATATTTGATTTTTTTTTTCCTCAAAATGCAAATATTATGCTTCCTTCAATGTGGTGGTATTATGACTTGGGAGGGGTGGGCATCTTCTTAAGCCTGAAATAGACTATGGGGCTTAGATAAATTGCAGTGAGCGATAGTCCCTTAAATACCCTTGTAAATTGTCCATCTTGTAGGCCAGCAAATTCAGTAATCTCAAATTGTAGATTTTCATTTTTTTAAAATTAGTGTGAGCTTTTTACCAAAGTGTGCCTAACACAAGTATAATTTCTGTAATTGTAGTCTTCATCAATGTCTATATCTATGTTTATGCCATATCCGAGGTAGCGAGTCTTGAAAGATGAATGAATTTTCATTTTTATTAAAAGTAGGACGAAAATCTCTAGATGTCATGCTGAAATCAACAAATCCATTTGTATGCACAGACACACATTAAATACCATTTACATTAGCTATTAATGCTGTTCACAATTTGTTTCATTACAGAAAGGTCAACTTGTTAGTGTAAATGATCAATGTTTTATATCTTCAACTGTTTGTGCTTACTCCCCAATTACACTAAAAAGGGTTTTTTGACTACCTAAAGATTTTGAATCATTTTAAGTAATTAAATTAGACCCTGATAGACATCTTTTTGTACTCTCCACAATCCTGTTCCAGAAATCATCATCACCCAATTTTTTAGCCTGTTTGCTGCCAAGGATATTTCTAGATGCTTTAGGTCTATAGCAGCAATAGATATCACTGACTGACAATCTGACAAATCAACATAGCAAACGTCTCACACCATTTCCACGGGGCATTCCTTCCCATTTCTATAAGAGAAATACTCTTATCTGATGTTGCTTAAGTGACATTTTATTATATCATCATTAGAACATGGAATTCTATTCTACTACATCAGAAGACACATGTGTCAGTTGCATGAATGAAATTTTATTTTACTTCAATATTAGCGTGAAAGAAGATATCAGGATGTTGGTAATTATTGTATATGTGGATTACTTCTGACCACTATTTACCTTCATCTTAATTTTTGATATTTGACCATCTGTGTACCAATTGCTGTCACTGACTCACTGACATACTAGAACAAAATTTTAAAGGGGGCTTTTGAATGAAGGTGCTATCAGAGGAAAGGACTTTTAAAGACACTAAAAGATCTATTTAGCTCAGTTATTGTCTAACTTTCAGGCTTGTTTAACGTTATACATATTTTGAAAAGAAAAACACTTAAAACAATATCTAATTGATGTAATATATACATAAAGGAGTTAAAATAATTTGATAATTCAAACAGATATGAAATATATCTTTAAACGTGCTACACAGGGCCACCTTACATTTGATTCTATTCTCTGACTGTTGAGCATTTTGTAAATATACTTTACACCTTTTTGTGGTGTTAAGGCATCTTGAAATAGAATAGCACAGTATCATAAAATGAGTTATCTCATCTGTGGCAGCAAACCAGTTAAAAATAGGAAGAAAAATTGTGAAATGTGATGAAATTCAAATGAATATAATTGCTTCATCTTTTTTCTAGTTTCCCAAATTTGCCGAAATTGTCCGTTTGACACTGGCTGATGGCAGCACAAGAAGTGGTCAGGTTTTGGAAGTCAGTGGCTCGAAAGCTGTTGTACAGGTAAGTACAGGTACAAATGATACCTTTTTCCAATCAAAAAATATGAATTTTTTTTAAAAATTACTATGGGTATTAGTTTATTCCTTTCTTGTTGTTTGCAGCCCGAAGGATAGATGAAGGTTGACCTTTGGTTTGCATTATTCAACACAGTGTAGATATTCATCATTTTGTATAATATGGCTGGACTATTTACCTCTATGTTCACTCTTTCACAACTTTTCAGCCATTTACTCTCTGACTGTGTGTTTTTGGTTTTAGAATATGGAATCACTACTCTGAGCGCATGCTTGATTGGACATCACTTATCATATCCATTTTTTTGTATATCTAGGTTGTGTTATCAGGATACTTTGGAGTTGCCTCCCTTGCATTGGGTTATCTGTTTTGTTCCTATTGAGAAGTCTCTTATGAAAAAAGGGTCCCAGATACTATTGATATCATTGCTCAGTCAGCTAATTAGTTCAACTGAAAAAGTATGTGTCACTTTCACTTAAGCTACAGACCCATTACATGAACTCATTCAAATAGAAAATCACTACCATAATATTCCTATCTTTTTGAGCACCTTGCCATGAGTTAATAGTTTACAACCTAGTTTAGTAGACTGTTATGACATTGCAATGAGTTTTAACCTTACCGATTGCCTTTACTAGCGGCTTTGTGTTAGAGTTGACTAAACTTGGTAAATAACACTAAACTTTAACTCTCTTCATGTTTGCTACCTTAAAACTTTTCCAGGTGTTCGAAGGTACGTCAGGTATTGATGCCAAGCATACAACCTGTGAATTTACTGGAGATATCTTGAAGATGCCAGTATCAGAAGACATGTTGGGTAAGAATTCTTTTTTTTTTCTTTTTTTTTAATTCTTTTTTCTTTTTTTCTCTTCTTTCAAAAATCAAATATTTGGAACCAACTTTCAAAGACTAAATTTCTCTGGTAAATGAACTTTTGTTTAAATTGAGGTATCTATGGGGGGGGGTACGTAAGCAAACTAGGTATTCTCACTGACCTTTTTACAGGTGGTAGGTGATGGCAGCTGAAGGTATGGTCTGGCATTCCTAATTGACATGAAATTACAAGTATCTCTCACCAATTATCCGAACCAACTTGAATCATTTCAGAGACACCCCCCCCCCCAACTGCAATGTTAAAAGGGAATTGACCTTCAAACTAACTTCTTGGAGAACTTTTTTCAATAATTGAATTTTCTAGGGAATACCTTCAAAAAAATAACTTTCACTACTAAATATTTATATAAAGATGTAACCATTGGATTTTGTGTTTGTTAAAGGGATAATCTGAATGTTTAATTGTATTTGCTTCATGGAACTCCTAGAAAAGTCATTCAGAGTTTTTGGGTTCAGCTGAACACAGTTTGAATACCACTGAGCCTCCATACTTTAAGTTACAAAAAAAGCTGCTAAAATTACTACAGATATTAATGAATTCAATTCCTTTCTTTCTCGTTTATAAAAATGTTATTTGATAACATTTCAAGTATGATCAAAGGCAAATAGAATAGAACAAGAACTTTGAAAGATTCTTCTTTTTTTATTTTTAGAAATTCAATAAAAATTTTGAAAATCTTGGTTAAAAAAAAAACAAAATCACACACACTCACATACTGCTCTTTTGTCGTAAAGATAAGTATATCTATTCACTCTGATTTTCTCTCTCTCTCTCCACAGGTCGTGTCTTCAATGGTTCTGGTAAACCTATTGACAAAGGACCTCCCGTTTTGGCTGAAGATTTCTTAGATATTCAAGGTAAGTTCATGAAGAATCGCTGTTTGTGTCCCTTGATCTAAATCAAGCAAGTAAATATAAATTTTTCGTATGAGTTCAAACTGTGTTTTATTCAAAACTGAAATTAGTCCCTAACTTCTTGCTGAATTTATGAGGTGGTAGTTAATCATGATTATATATTAATCTATCTGAATGATGGCTTAGTTGATAAAAGCTTTGATAGAGTGAAGATACCTCGTAGTCATGTATTGTGGTTCATCGGAAAATAACAAAAATTACTTCATTAGTCTAGATTAATAATTAGTTGATCTGAGATCAGATGCTGATCCTGTGTGGGTAATGATGCTCAATTGAATTTTTTTTTTCCCCTCAAATATTCAAGTAAAGAAAAACGTTTTTTGAATTGCAAGTAACCATAAATTAACCTTAAAGTTTAGCATTATGATTACATTGTAAATAGAATCGGTTTGTGAAAATCACCCATGCTCTGCCATGAAAAGATGTACTGCTATACAAAATTTCAGCTTCCTGCATGCTAAATTGTGGCCTACAAAGTGGAACAGACAGACAGATTTCAAGATTTATATATATATATATATATATATATATATATATATAATGAAAGAGAGAGATTATAGATCTAAATTTAGATATGAAATATCTAAATATACTACACTTAAGAGAATCAATTGAAATACTTGGATACTATATTTTCTTCAACAGATTGGAATTCATTTTATATGACTTATAGCAGGCTACTCCATATACCATAAGGTCCAAACCCTTCTTAACATACGCCATTTGGATTGGCAATGCCTCAGCTTATAAAGGCCTACGTGTATCTACATGAATATTTGTGTATATGATGAGCTAACCCAATATGTTGTTACCTAATAAAGAAAGAAATGAAGAATGTGGTTCCTAAACACAAGTGCTATTTTAAAAATATGTGTGTTTAATTAAGAAATGAAATTCTTGACTTGATCTTATTAAAAAAATACATGTATAAAAACGTAGAATAAAGATTTGAATTCAGAATTTGATTTTCAATTTAATTAAATATATTCATTTTCAAAATGGCACTTATCACATTTCAGAGCCAGGTTCTCCTAATACTCAACACGCCATTAGCATACATGCACAAAAAAATGAATATATT
Source organism: Thysanoteuthis rhombus (assembly GCA_963457665.1). Classification (NCBI taxonomy): domain Eukaryota; kingdom Metazoa; phylum Mollusca; class Cephalopoda; order Oegopsida; family Thysanoteuthidae; genus Thysanoteuthis; species Thysanoteuthis major. The sequence continues at coordinate 63,051,043 of OY735214.1, read as the reverse complement.
TACTTTCACATTTGTATGTGTTATGCAATTTCCAGACTTTCTCATAGAGAAGTATTGAATGTCTCATGGAATGGAAAGACTGAAGTACTATGTATTAATGATATGTATGTTATTTTCATTAATTACTAAAAATGCTGAGTCACTTATGAAAGACATCAGTGTTCTACAATTACTGTTAATTCAAAATAAATAATGAATCCCATCAAAGAATATTTATCTTATCTTTTTACACTAATTCTGTCTCATCATTTTGATTAAAATATTATCAAAACTTGGCAACTCTGGATTTATGATTGGAATTTGTAACATAATCTTTTTTTTTTTTAAATTTTTCTTTAAATTTCAGAATGTGAATGGACCCTTCTATTATAATAAAAAAAATTTGTTCTTTTTCCCACCCCTCAGGTCAACCCATTAACCCTTGGTCAAGAACCTACCCCGAGGAAATGATCCAAACGGGTATCTCAGCTATTGACACAATGAACTCAATTGCAAGAGGCCAAAAAATCCCTATTTTCTCAGCTGCTGGTTTACCTCACAATGAAGTAAGTATTTTACATTCCTCATGGCATTGATATATTCACTCCTTGTGGAAAACGATTGGTTTCTCTCTTCTTTAGTCCTAATATGAATCAATTACTTACATTATGGAAGGGGTAGATTGTCTCTTATAGCTAAGGACCAGTGGAATTTTCTTTTTGCTCTTATATCATAAGAAAGCATGTGTGTGTATGTATATTTTTACACAATATTTAAGATATTTTGGTGTCTTTGAAGTTTCTTCAGCTCTTGTTCAAACGGTCAAGAGAAGTATATCATTTACCAACCTTAATATAATGCTCCAAATTCCCATCTTTACTTCCAATAACCACTGCTTTTTTCCCCTCACACGCTATAATATTTTGTCAATCTCCAATCCATGTTAGAGTTAACAGATTTTTTTTTCTCCTGTAACAAGAACAATCCTCACCTAATTTAGAAGAGTAAATTCTTCACAGTTTGTCTATCCTATCACACTGAACCAAACCAATATATATAATCAATGTTTCCCTAGATGTGATTTGAAATCCCAACCAAATGATTGACTCTGTTGGTAAGAGAGTTGCTAAGCAGACTGATAACTATTTTATATCTACGAATACAAAAGTAATCTTCATCAGTCAGAATAGGAGTGGAGTTTGACCCAGCAACAGCCAGGCTGTTTTTTTTTTTTTTTTAATATATATTATTACATCACGGCAACTGCTGGGCTTACAAATGGAAGCGATCATAGTAGTTGTTCTTAGTACTTACTCCTTCCCCCATTAGATCCTTTAGGGACACTGACAGATGGCTGACAGATTCTGGAAGGACAACACGGACATATATTTCATTTTGATGACTGCATTGTTAGTGTGTTAATATCTTTATTGTAGCCTGGTAGATACTAAACAGATCGGTAACTTGAATAGGATTTGCTCAAGTTTTACAATACAAACAACAAAAAAATTATAAAACTCAAACAGTTAGTGGGAGGTCATTCAAATGTATGTACACCTTGTATATAGCTCAGCTGTACATATATATATATGATGAGGCCCGGAGAGAGCAGAAACATGAGCTAGTTTGTGTAGCAAATCCACATTCTACTATTTATTTCCATCTCTATTCTAAAACAACTTAACTTCCATAGTGTAAAGTTGAATGTATCGAGCACTCTATGGAATAAATCCATCACATATCAGAAGTTGCTTCATATTATTATATTATGCTATACTGCTAGCCTGATGTGAACCATATGTATTATATATATATATATATATACTTATTCTTATACATGTATAAATTGATCTATAAAAAATGTCATCTTTAATTTCCCTTCCAGATTGCTGCTCAAATTTGTCGTCAAGGTGGCTTGGTAAAACTTCCCGGCAAAAGTGTTATGGACGATCACGAAGACAACTTTGCCATTGTCTTTGCTGCTATGGGTGTAAGTACTTTCATTGAGTTGCACTTTGAGTACAAGTAGAAGATTTGAAAAATCCAAACCTTTACATCATTTCAAAACCTGGCCACTTCATTTCTGCAGTATTATAATGCTGTAGACCTTGTTTGGGAATAGAAGTGGCTTGTAATCAAGGCCCCTGTATGTCCTTAATTGTAAGATTACATTGGAATCTAATCAGTAGAAGATTTAATGTTGATATTCAGGATCTGTCTCATAGACTTTTTGTCTCCCTGTGAATGTTTAATGTCCCAGGTATTTCTGTCTCATCCCATGATGAGACATGGGAAATTCCATAAATCTTCTGAAGAATAATTTTCTGTATTTCAGGTCAACATGGAAACTGCTAGATTTTTCAAACAAGATTTTGAAGAGAATGGTTCTATGGAGAATGTATGTCTTTTCTTGAATTTGGCCAATGATCCCACGTAAGAAATTTTTATTTTTATATTTTTTCAGGTCTTCAAGAACATATGTATATATAATGCATGCCTTGTTGAATTATTACTGCCAAATTTGGTTGTATATGTCTCTTGAAATATTTACACAATAGGTCCATTTTCCTACAGATTTTTCGACTTTTTCTTTTTGCCTTTATAGAAACTTTCTTACTGTTCAGCTTTCATGACATATCTTACTTTTCTCCCTTCTACAGCATTGAACGTATCATCACTCCTCGTATCGCTTTGACTACAGCTGAATACCTTGCCTACCAGTGCGACAATCACGTCTTGGTTATTTTAACTGACATGACATCTTACGCTGAGGCTCTTCGAGAGGTAGGTTCTTGGTTTCCCAAAACTCATTCTTCAAAGCCATCCTTGGATTCACCAACCAGGCAGACATTTCTAATTTTCCCTCTTTTCTAATCATTTTTCCATACCTAATGTTGTCTGAAATTCTAAGATGAAGCATTATCATTATTCTACTGATTATTTGGAATAGTATCCTCATCTTTGCCCAAAAAGAAGTGTTAAAATCATGGTTATCTTTCTGTTATCTGTTTTTGCCTTCCGCCAAAGATCCATAAATTGGAATAACAATTCAGCCAGAGTTATACTTGGGGATTTTTATCCTATTTTAAATAAAACTGATGATGGTTGAAGGACAACTCGTCCGAAAGATTAAAAAACAAAAACAGAGATGAGCTGACCAAATTATTCATGAAATAATGACCACACTGAATACTAAAACTAGACAATGAGAGAACATATCGGCTGAAACATAGCTACTGAAGATTCACCAACATTTACACGATTCAATGACCTTAGCATGTCATCAGTACAACACGAAGACTCTTTTCCATTTCCAAGTATACTATTTAGATGATGGCAAAATCTATTTGATAGGATGTGATTTCACTCTCTCTCTGATGAAATAAACTTCATAGGATTAATTTAATTTATTTATTTTCAATTAGTAAAAGATTGCAGCAAAATAGTAATCTGAAATGTAGATCAGAGGCTTATTCTTTATTTCTAATCCATGCTGCAATAAGAAAAAAAAAACAACTGAAATTAAGATGTAAAAAAAATACTAGTCAAAAAATAATTGAAATTGTCTAAGAAATTTGAATACTATTACAACTGATATTAGTAATGTAATAAAAAGCAACAGTAGTAAAAATGAAAGAAATACTATTAAAAAAAAATGATCGATTTACTGCTTTATCTTAAACGACTCCATTTTGTATTCTCATCTTAAAATGATCTTTCATCTCAGGTATCAGCTGCTCGTGAGGAGGTGCCCGGTCGACGTGGTTTCCCCGGTTACATGTACACAGATTTGGCCACAATTTACGAAAGAGCCGGGCGTGTGGAGGGCAGAAATGGTTCCATTACACAAATCCCTATCTTAACCATGCCTAACGACGGTACGTGCCGTAATCTATATGGGATTGGAAAAGCAATGATATTGACTATCTGGACTCTTTGAGATTCTATGAGTGTTGATATCATGATTACTCTTGTATATATATTTCTGCATTTGAAGTACTTTCATAAAATTAAGTTAATAAGGATTTTCCACAAATATATTTTTCAGAGTTATTTCCCTTGTCTACAGTACTTGCTATGTGTGTATATATATATATATATATATATATATATATATATAATGAAAATATATTTAAATATGAATGAATAATATTTCAATATTTACATAAATAAACAATGAAATATTTAGTATTGATTACCTACAAGTTTGTTCTCTGTCACTTTTCATCCTTTACAAAACTTTTTATATATGTTGATCACATTTGATAATTCACTTGAATAATAATCCAAATACTAAGCTCGATCATATTAGTTCATGAAATACAAATTGAAGCTTGTTTTTTCAGAGTCACTTTCATCCATTTTATTAGCCCCAAGATTTTCAAAATGGTCTTCTAGTCTAACACCCACCCTATGCCAGAAGATAATTCTCATCTTTTCTTTTACCAAATCTTTTAATCTGGAATCTTCCGTCTTCCTACAGATATCACTCATCCCATTCCTGATTTAACTGGTTATATTACTGAGGGACAAATTTACGTAGACAGACAACTTCATAACAGACAGGTGAGTACATTGTGCAAGTTTTCTACTTTTCAAGACTCCTAAGACATATCCTGAGGTTTCTATGACTGCTGTAAATGTATGTCTGGTAGATCTTTCAGGAGTCTACTGGGACATTTCAATTCAGGCATTGAGCACCTTGAAGTTTAACCCTTTCAAGTCTAATTTATTAATTTAATTCACTACTGAGAAACTGTCTGAGGTATAATTGGTATTTGGTAAGGAATCTAAGTTTTGTGACCTTTTTAATGAGCCATATTGGAATATATACATGTATGAACATGTGTGTGCACCCGTATACAGATTCCTATGGTCACAAATACAAACATTTATATGTCCATAGAACCAAATTGAGATTTTGTAGAGACTTAGGCTCCAGGTACTGTTTGGCCCCCTATAATATTTTCAAAAGGAAGAATTGAAGAAAAATTAAAGTTAATTTTATGAACATAAAAACAATTAAACATCAAATATTTGTTTTACATAATTTCTCCACAACATAAGTAAATTGTATGTTTTGAAGAACATCATGATCAATTGGTATGAGAACCCGTCTGTTTTAGTTGTTTGTGGACATTACTAATCATCATGCAATATATATGTATATAGTACTGTTTCTTTTTGCTGTGTGTTCACACACACGCACACATATATATATATATATATATATATATATATATATATATATATATAACCTTTTTCAGATACATATTTCCAGTACTTGTACTCTAACTCAGCATCCACAAATGAAATAATTTTTCTCTTAATCTCTGGAGGTCCCCTGTTGATAGCGGCCCCCTTGACTGTAGCCCCCAAAGTCCATGCCTTAATCTGGCACGGGAATCTGTGCAGTCTAAAATTTTAAGCTCCTGCTATTTTTTGCATTGCGAGCAAACTCTGAATTCAACCTGTTTGCCGACTTTTTTATTACACCTTGTATATTTGTCATAGATAACTAAGCATAAATATGTGATAACTGCAAGTTTCTTTTCCCTCTTTAACCAGATCTGGCTAGACAGACGTGTGTTTGTTCACAACAGAATCTTTTGATACTAATTGGCCTCTGAGTAGTATATGCTATTGAATCTGAGCAACATCATGGCTTCCATTTAGCAATGCATGTTTCAAAACTAATGATATAATCAAATTTCAGTACCATGACAGGCAGGTATAGACTTTTGCTTAGGAGGCCCTGCAGGCCATCCTTGATTCTGATTTGAAGCAGAAGAAAAAGATACATTTTGTTTTGATGATGTTACTTGATTCTGAGATATGATAGTTACAATTTATTAAAACATCCGTTCTGTAGTTGTATTTATGATATAGTCTGCATTTCTCAGCAATTTTATTGTATTTGGTTTCAATGGAAACAACCAAAACCAGATATTTATGAGGAAGAATGCCTCTACCAAAATAGGCTGAGTATTATCCTACCAGATTATTTATGGTGAAGAGGGTGTGCAGATCTCACACGATTTGAAATTTAGATTCAAGTGATTTCAAAGCTGGTAAAATTTCAAAATGAATTCAGTCTGGAGAAGAAATAAAATGAAAAATTGAACAAGCGCAGCCATCAAAAATGATAAAAGCTTTTATCATTTTTTATATGTGCGTGTATTTGTTTATGTGTTCCGGCACTCCTGACTGTACTGTTTTGTCTACAGACTTGAAAATTGGCATCAGTGCTCCACTAGACCCCTTCTAAAAATGTTTCAAACCCTTTTTGAGACCTTATTTTGACAGGTTTATAAATAACATCTAGATTAGTCTTTTTTTTTTCTCTCCATCTTGAATGTTTTCCAGTGGAAAACCTCAATAATGTCATGAATAGAATTTATTCTGATCATATTTATTCTTTTTTTTTTTTTTTTACATGACTTCAAATTTTGACGCTAGGGTTGTTCAACTATTGACTGTGGTGGTTAGTCTCATAAACTTTTTCTCGGATGTATCTTTTTTTAATCTCTTGTAAAGAGGCACCGACCAATTTTTGGTCCTCTTCATTGTCAGTTTCTTGATTCCTTTGCTTTTCTTGTTTTAGATTTATCCACCAATCAATGTGCTTCCCTCTCTGTCTCGTCTAATGAAGTCTGCTATTGGTGAGGGTATGACCCGAGAAGATCACGCTGATGTCTCCAATCAACTGGTGAGTAAAGTTGGTAAACTGTCCAATACATGACTGGCAAAATTCCTCTCGGAATTCGGCCATACGCCTCCAAAAAGGACATCAGAATATCCTTTATTTAGAGAGTTAGACTTTGATTCATCTGTTTCAATAATTATTGAAAGAGAACCTGCTCAATCATGACCAGAATAATGGTGAGAAGTCTACTATAAGTTACTTGAATGTGGCTAACACTCTCAATTTTGTTTCTAAAAGGGTTTATCTAACAAATTTGATATTAATATATGAGAAAATTGATTTATTTTTTATTTTACAAAGAAATGTCACCACATATCATTTCCTAGTGGCCTGATAGTACATGGCTTTGCAGCTTGGTACTGTGGGACCACTGCTTTAAACTATCAATGTGTAACAACATATCTGAGAAATATCTTGTCAGCTGCTCCAGGACAATCATTGTTTTCACTGTATCCATTACCATCTACAAATAGTCTTCAAATGCAATCAGATTCAATGTGAGAGTATAAAGACCCTGAATTTGCAAAAATATTACAAAGATACTTGGAAGTATTTGTGTAACCTTTCTCCATCTACAATGTATTCCCATCTTTCTTTGGGATGTGATATTTTTTTTCCTCTTGTACTGATCTTAAAATTTAAACTACAATTTCTGCTCTTTTTCTACAGTATGCCTGTTATGCTATTGGAAAAGACGTCCAAGCCATGAAGGCCGTCGTAGGAGAGGAAGCTCTTACCCCCGATGATTTACTCTACTTGGAATTTTTGACTAAGTTTGAGAAGAACTTTATTTCGCAAGGTAAGACAGCTTATTTTGTTTTGTTTTGTTTTGTTGTTTTTTTTCTCCATTCTCTAGAACATAAGTTGAGCATCAGAAAATCTGACTTCAAGAAATCAGTAACATCAGAAACCTGGCCATTTTCAAGAATTAAATAATTATCAAGTTAGAATAATCCTGTTTTGTTTAGTTCGTCCTTTTAATGGGTGGCAAATTCTGGGAATAACCAAAGGTTTTGAAAGAATAGACAATGAATGACATGTTCAAGATGCATCACTCAAGACCAGCCACCGGTTGATGACCCATCCAGTCAAGACGTACCCAACATCGGTGAACTTTATGCGATTATAGACAATGTTTACATATTTGACTAAAATTCTGCCATTTAAGAGGCATCCAAGTATAAACTAAAGGGAATATAATTACGGTCTCCCATACATAAATTGTGCAACAAAAAAATTCTTTTTTTTTTTTTCTTTTTTTTTTTTATAAATTATTGACCGTGATGTCAAGTTATTATTATTATATTTCCTGCATTTGCATGTTCACATTAGATGTCTAGTGGTTATCACTGGAGATTGAGCGACAGCAAGTCTCTTCAAATCTCCACCTTGAGTATTCTAGTAAATTTTCATTCAGTTACCAGTAATTATTCAAAATTTTACTTCTCGCTCAGAAAACTTTTCACCTCGTATTTTCCCTCACTATTGTATTTTCATTTTCAATATTATTATTTAGGTCATTATGAAAACCGTACCATCTTCGAATCCTTGGATATCGGATGGCAACTTCTACGTATTTTCCCCAAAGAAATGCTGAAGAGAATACCTGCAGCCATGCAGTCCAAATACTACCCCAGGGAAGGAGGTCAGCAGTCTACCCAACCATCTACCCAGTTGTAAAAAGGGACCTCCATCTTGCTGTGTCTCTTTTCTACAAAAGTCATTTTGGGACCACACAAATGTCAGAATGTGTTCCTGTTGTTGGCCATGACAACCCACAGGAAAAAGTGTTTGTTGTCCATTGTTGTCTATTGTTAGAAATTCGATTTGTGTTGCTCTCTCTCACACATACATACACGCAATCAAATGTTATGCCAGAAAAAGAAAAATGAAAAAAAAAAAAGATAAAAGAAATGCTTCTGGTGTGTTGTTTTTTGTTTTGTTTTTTTTTTGTTTTTTTTTTTTTTTTTAAGAAAAGAAATTTCTGTTTTTATTTCACGCTGACTCTTTCCTTTTTCTTTTTTTCTTCCAAACACAGCCCCAGATGCAGGATTATGAAAAAAAATAAATAAATAAAAACTCACAAGAAAAAAAAAAAAAAACAATTGTTTGGGTGGGGGAGACAAAACGAAAAGATTAAAAAAAAATGTTTGTTAACACTTGTTATAATTGATTCCTAGTCATTTGACCGGATTTTTTTTTTTCCCCCTTTGGGGAGTGGGGGGGGGGGTATGCAGATGTGTCTGTGTGCAGAGAGAGGACAGGTGAGAGATCCACCCACTTTTTCTTTCTTTTAACCTTCCCCCCCCCACCTCCCAGAAGACAAGAATAGTTTCAATGAAGCCAGTAAGAGGGGGGGAAAAAGTCTCACCCTCATTCCCCCACCCCCCTCCACTCTGCTCAACTAGACTATCTTCAAATTCAGCTGACTTCAACTTGCAGGTAAAACTCTCTTCGTGTAGAGAATAGAGAAATAAACAAACCAAACTTGCATAAAAAAAAAAGAAAAATCTCCAGATGTCTATGTATACGTACATATTAAATAAAAAAGCTACTTCTTAAACATCTTGTTGCTGAAAAGCTTTATTCGATACTGTTGAAAAATATTAAATTAGCAGTTGAGTAGGATTCTTGAACTTGATTGTTGTCCTTAATTTTTTTTGATCAGAGCAGTTATTCCTCGGCTGCTTTCAGTGATATCGAAAGTAATTTGGAAAACTTTTCCAGAAATTAAGGCCTTTTTTTCATAATTAATGTCTGAACAATGATAAATAGTCAATATGTCTATACATACACATTTTGGTGACATACACATATCCTTGTGGAGATATATATATGCTTGGGTTGTGCATATAATGAACAAACTATTCATATATATATATATTTGCAAACATGAGAACAAATACTAAATTAAAAAAAAAAAAAATGTTTATGCATACATTTATATAGATGTATGTATATACCTGCTATTAAATATATATATATATTGGAAGTAGACTTTTTCTAAGAAATAAAAAGTACAAAAGTATCTATTTGGTTGTTTTTTTGGTTTTTTTTGCTTTATCAAAAGTTTAATTTTCCTTTTCCTTATACGTTATTCAATCATGGGGGAGGGTTAGCTGGTTCCTGCAGGAAACCTAAGTGAGGTCTTTTTTCAAAATCTCTTATTTGGGTTCAACATATTTATTGAATCATAACTTATTTGGAAATCATCATGAACACTTAACACTTAACACTTGGAACATATTTTATTTAAATATCCAGGGGTCGGGGGTCACTAAAGTAAGATAGTAATGATCTGAATTCCGTCTCTACATGCATCAGTGTGAGTGCAAATGCAGGCCTCGCAACGTTAGTTCAGGAAATCTAATATGCTAAAAACATGCTCCAGGGTCCAATCAATAACTACAGAAAATTTGGTGGCTATATCTCTAGCTGTCCTTTAATTATGCAACACACACACAGATATTTTGTGAATTATAGCAAGATACATCTATATTGAAGTAACATTCTAAGGGAAATTATGAATCACCACCATGACCCATACATGCAGTTTTTTACCTCATGAATTAAGCAGTGGTGGTAAAATCAAGGTTACCGGGATGGAAATACCACCAGTGTGGTTTGAACCTTAGATTTCTGATTTAAGCATCTTCCAATCTCTGTATATTTGCTACCACTCATTTCTGTTCTTTATCACTTATAGAAAAAGATTCTTCTTATGGTTTGTACACCTGAAGACGGCTGGAGAACTGATCAGCCAAAATGTTGTGATAAAAAAAATGGGTTTAATAGTTTGAAAAGCTCATAGAATCATAAAGACCTTTTTCAAAAATTGAGAAAATTCTCTAATGAGACAGGTTGGTTTTTAGCTCTTAATTTCAAAATATACATCTGACAAGAATGATATGTTCAACGATGTGTCCACAATCTGTGGTAGGAGGTGGAGGAGGAAGGGTCAGAGGGAGGTCTGGACCAAGTTTCCTATCAATCCAACATGATACGGCTGAGGAAACCTGATGTTTAACATATTAGGGACTGACCAACTGAAATGCATGGACACATCTAGAATATAGTGAAGGATGAAAATAGAAAAGAGACAAAGGAAAAAATTGATAGAAACCTTTGCTTTAGAGGCAGGGGGCTCTTGTCTTCAGCCTTTTTGCTGAGATAGTGAGTGAGTCCTATCCTCATTGGATGATTTGCTATTGTGTCCCAATGCACTACTTTTTTTTTTCTTTGTTTTATTCATTTCTACGTGAAAAAAAAAAAAACAATAGACAAAAGGTTTACAATCATTGAATACAAATCTGTATGGCAAGAGAATAGGAAGAAACCAACTCAGTGACACTGGCTACTCCTTTTCTCCCAGGATGAGTAATATTACCTGGACAGAAGAAATATTTTTTTTGTAGTGAAAATAATCCAACCAGGATGTGACGAGACAAAGAAAAAAAAAAAGTTAACCTGCAAAGAGGCTCAAAGTAGGAAACTACTTTATAATCATGGAAGAGGGACTGGCTGACATGAATTTGCCATAAGTTGCCCTATTGAGAAAAAATTTTTTTCTCTTTTACTGAAAGTAGATCACTACATCTACCTAGGACAACGAATCTCCAGGAGACCCTCAAAAGAAATCAAGCGAAGAATCACATTAGGATGGCAAGCCTTTGGCAGAGCAAGCCCAACCTTCAAAAATAAGAAGATCCCATTAATCCTAAAAAGAAGGGTGTATAACTAATGCATCCTCCCAATAGGTCACTTATGGAGCTGAAACATGAAACCTAACCAAGAGACAGATCCGCAAATTGAGTGCCATGCAACGTACACATGAAAGAATTATGCTGGGCCTCACATGGAGAGACCACAAGACAGCACAGTACATCAGGGGAAAGACAAGAGTCAGAGACATAACAGAATCCATCAAAAAACTCAAATGGCAGTGGGCTGGCCATGTTGCACGAATGGTGGACAACCGATGGACATCACGACGCACGACATGGATCCCCCAAGATCACATGCGCAACCGAGGCCGGCAGAATATTAGATGGTGGGACGAGCTAGACAAATTCACGCCCATGATAGAGAAGTGTGGCAAATCCTGGGGAAGGTCTATGTCCAACGATGGACGTTGAAAGACTGATGATGAAAACAAAACAAACAAAAGGGTGAATATGTCAATCCTTCCCTGTATTTAGCACTATAGAAAAAACAATGTATGATTTTGCAAGACATTAGTTAAAACAAACATTAGCTCTTCCAAGGTCCTAAAACTGCTGGGATGTGTACCGTATTGCCCATAAATGAGTACACCCTTACCACTTTTAGCAAGTAAAGTTAAATTTTGTCCAAAGCAAACACCGCAGAATTTTACTATTTCCAGTACAGCATAACACAATCGGAACATATTACCAGTTATTATTTATGACCAAACTCTACAGCATTGAAAATCTGTTGGCAAAAGGTTCATATTTTTGGCATCCTAAAATGAGTACACAACCTGCAAACATTGATTCCCTCGAATATTTTAGACATAAAAGGTAAAGCAAAGAGATCTAGTATAGAAATTCAATACGGAGGTCAAGTCCAAGGCTGGTAAAATTACTGGGTGATCGTAGAGAGAGAATCCGGGGTGGGGGGATTATTTATCTGATATTTGACCGAAAGAAGGCTGATGTCAAATAATTAGTGGTATGGTTGATAATGGACTTACCAGCTTTGTTATCACTAACTGGACTGGTGAGGTATTTTTGGGTGATTAGTTTTCCCTGGTATTAATTCAACCACTTCTTTCTCCATCAATCATCATGGCATGCCAGTGACGAGACATCTTATCAAGATATTTAGCGATGAGAAAGAGCATAGAGAGAAGGGGATTCATGCCAATCCCCTAAAACATTTGTGTGCCATGAAAATCGGAATATTGCACGAAAGAAAGAACACATCAATGCAAGAAACAAAAAAATATATATCTTTACATTAGTAATTTCATGAGGTAACCCTGTATAAGTTTTAATCAAATTCTTATTGCCAATGTTATAATGTAGGAGAGGTTGAAAGAAATTATAGATTCAATGCATTTAAATCCAAAAGATGCTGTAACAAAAAACTTCTGATTACCTGAATTTTTACTCCTGTCTTCCACTGTAAGTCACACACCACTCTAGTTGAGCCCTGGTATAAACTCCAGTGACTTCTGTTTGGCTGAAGGCCAAGGTGTATAAACGTCCGAGAGTAACGTTACAGTAACAGTGAGAGTAGTCTTTGTTCAACTATCAAACTGATAATAAAAAAGAATTGAACAAACTCTGTGTTCTGCCTCTCGGGTCTGCAAAATAGATTTCAAAATAATGGAAATGCTGATTCTGCAAATGATGCAGACTAACATCTTAATCTTGTTTCCAGTTTGTTTTGATGTATACATTCTTTGTCCTTTTTCAGGTGAAAAATTTATCTGCTAATCCTTGAGAGTGATCCAATATCTTTTTTTCTATTACACCACCTCCTCAATCCAAACAACTCACAGAGCCTTTAACTAATACTGAAAAAAATTTGAGAGAAAGAGACTATATTCAGAGAAAGCCGCTTATTATAATCACTTTGCGACAATGTTTTTCAGATGACAATAACCGGCCGATAACATTGAGCAAAGGACATGGAAACTGGAACAATTTACATTCATCTATAATATCACTGTTCATTCCCATGTATCTAACGTTACGCTTTCAGTAATAAAACGAGAGAAAGATAAGGCAGTTTAATGAGAGGGTAGGGAGAGAGGAGACAAAAGAAAGTTTGGTAGTTTAATGGAAGGGAGAGAAAGGAAAAGAATGTCAGGTATTATATGGGGGGGAATAAGGGGTTTCGATATGTGAAACTGAGCCATGTTGGTATAATGTGGATCAGGCATGGGCAACCTCTTTGATCTTGTGGGCCACATGAGACATTTTTCATCTTCATGTGGGCCATACATTCACTATTTCAGAAGGAAGCGTTCCTAATTTCTATTTTCAACAAACATGAATTACAATTACTATATTATTTATTTGTGAGGCCAAAACAAGTAATTTTACAAAATAAAATCATAAAACCAACTTTCTGCAAAAATGATGTAAGATAAATAAATTCTTAAATTGGTTGAGGACCACAAAAAATGTTGCAGTCGGCCAAATCTTGCCCACAGGCTTATGGATGTCCATATGAGATTGGAAAAGTTGAGGGAGAAAATGTGAAGATACAGACAGGCAAGGGGTGATAGGAGAGCCAAGGCAAGAGATGATTGATGATCTGGGTTGTCAACACCCATGGAATTTCCAAAGGGTCAGCTAGTTTTGATAAATTCATTATTCAATTAAATTCATTGTTATAAACAACTTTACATTATGAAAAACAGATATGAAATTCACAGACTTTTCTAAAATTGATTTAAAAAAAAAATTAAATACAGAATTTGGGACTGACTGATTTTCATTTCAATAACATTATCTTTGATTATGATAAACAGTTTTCTATGAAGATAGAAAGAGCCATCTAGAATATAAACTATCTCTGAATGTGGCTGGATCTAAACTACTGCTTTGTTATCTAGTTCAACAACATGGATGATCCTAAAAGTCAAATGAGGAAACTCGAGTACAATGTGGACCTATTATAACATGGATGTCTGGGTCCATGATTTTCTACTGTGTTAAGTGAGTATGTGTTGTAACAAAGCTTCCATTTCTCACAAAACCTTGGGTTTGTTATAGTGAAAAGAGGGAGATAACAACTTAGCGAAAAGAGACAAAGGAATTAACAAAGCAAAAATAGGGTGAAAAAAATGCAGCAAAGAGAAAGAGAGAGGGAGAGAGAGAAAAAAAAATCGCATCGAAGACACCGTTCTTCTCCCCGTAATAATAAACTAGACAATCCCACCAATGCATCAGTTAAAAACTATTGGCTTTATGAACAAAATTATTTTCAAAAATATCAATATTATTTATTGATATTACTAAGGTTACATTTCTCTCTTTATCACTCCATTTTTTCTCTCCTATATGCAAGGGGTGGTGGGATCATTATTACACGTAAACATAAAGTCACCTTGAGATTAGGAGTTTGACAATACATTAACGATTGATTTAGTGACAGAAGGAAAGGGAAGATGGGTGATTTAGTTTCATTCATTGACTGCTGAAATGTTTTCATCTAATTCATTTCCTTTTTCCTGTTGGTGTAACCTGAGCAAAACATTTTTTGAGGGTCTTTCCATTTTTGTATTCAGCTATTACTTTGAGAGCCAAATTAAATGATTTGAAAATTGGAGTCCATGCTCAGAACACGTTATAATTATAACAAGTCAACAGAGTGTTTACCAAACGCAACATACTTCATAGTAAAAGCAAAGAATACATCAACTAAAACAATGTTAAATCAAAGATGAAGAGTTCTCGAGTTATGTACTTTCTGAAAAAAAGGGTTTGTATAAATTCATTTGGAAAAAGTTCATTTTCCTCGCAAAATTCATTTAATAAAACAAAGACGTAGACCTTTGCAAAATTCTGCACAGAGTTGTATTATTCAATTCTGGGATTTGCTAACCAAATAGATTTAGTCAAGTTTAAACAAAATCAGGAGAGAAATATAAAAAAGTGGAATAGTAGACATTACGTTCCTTCGGATTTTAATCTTTAAAGAATCCAATTTTCCTACCAACACTCGGTCTATCTCTTTAAACATGTTTTCTTCAGTCTAGGATTCATTTTTTCACACTTTTTTCTGTCGTCTTTCCTTTTTCTGTTTCTGCCTCTCCTCTCATCCATTTATTTTTCCTTAACTATTTCATTTCTTTCCTCTCTTCTCAAATTTTATCGAAGTTGGGGAAAAATCCACTTTTTTCAAAATTAATTCTTATCTTTCAAATGTTCGTGAAATGACCACTGTCAAAAAAAAAATCAAATTTGTGAGATTTATTTTTTCAGTCATTTATTTTCAATTTATTTATTTTAAATGACTTTTGAAAGGGGGATAACTTGGTGCAAATTTTCTAGACCCATTTCTTTGAAAGTATCAAGAGTTGTTCAAACAATTGAACTCATTCTTTGTGTTTCTTCTGTTACCACAATGTTTGGGCAAGACCATTCTACAGCCTTCTCAAGGTGTAAGATGCATAGAGAAAAAAAAGGTTGTTTTTGATTTTTTTTACATAACTAGATAGTGAACCAAAAATGGTAGCGAATGTAACAACCCTAAATAGTATTGTCTATGTGGCTTGCATTGCTGGGAATGAACCAAGCTGGTCAGTATTACCTAAAATCCAGAGAGGGTTCCTCTGGGGTTTTTTCACAGAACTAGAAAGGGGGAAAAAATGGTAGCTATAATACCAATCCTAAATGGTATCATCTGTTAGGCTTACATTGCTGGGAACTCTGAATGAACTGAGCAGGTCTGTATTACCAAACATTTACTGCTCTCAATCTAGTTCAGTAAAAGAAAAAAGGAGACCCCCACCTCTCTTTCTTTATCAATTGTAGGTTTGAAGAAGGCTGTAGAATGGATCAGCCAAAACATGGTACCAAAATAAACAACACAAAGAGTGAGTTTGATAGTCCGAACAACTCTTGGAATGATAATGACTCTTCTCAAAATTACAGCTGGCGTAAAGATGAAGATTCGAATCAAATTAATTTATGGAAAACGATAAAGCTTCATCTCAGAACTTCAAATGCTAGAAAGGCCAGGGAGCATACTAACCCAAAGCTAGTGATTGAAACAATAATGATGAGGATATTAGTTCAAATAATTCACAGAATAAAGACAAGACTTCATCTCAGAATTTCAGGCAACAAAAGGAAATGGCTTTGAATGAAAATCTCTCTTAAAAACAAAAAAAAAAAACAATGTAAGGAAATTCACCATTAAATACAAGAAATAAAACTTCAAGCAGAAGATAGTCAAGCTTGACCTTGGACACTTGCATCGTCATTATTTTTTTCCTTTTTTTTTTTCAAAAATACAGGATGTACCACTCTAATCTGGCAACTTTGGAATCTGACCATTGGTGGACCAGAGAAAATGCTGGAAAACAAAAATTGTTCATCAATTTTTTAACAATTCTTCCTATTATTGTGGAAAATAGAACAACGTACATTTATATGATATAGATTATATTTCAACAAGTTTACCCTTGACAGCCATTGCAATGGACTTATAAAGTATCAAAAACATTATGTTGCACTGCATTTTCTTGATCACCTTCAGTACTTCCTGAATATCAGACTAAACCACAAGTAAAATTGAGTCAAGATACAATTTATCCAGTTTAACGTAACATAAAATTCTATTTCTACTGAATTGAGTCACTGATGGCGAAAGTGTGATAAATAACAAATGCACACGGCTAATTATTCTGTGTGTGGATGAATGAAAATTACCTGTGTTCCTTTATGCTTTTTAATTGGTTTTATCAAAAACATCGTCTAATTTTATTCTTGAATAAACATCGAAAATTGAATTTAGAGCTCTTTGATTCTGTATCAAACAAGGTTCAGGTTTCTACTCAATTGGTTTAATGATTCCAGAAATAACTGTTGAATTATGGTTCAAAATGCAGTTTAAAACTGAATCAAAGAAGTCTGGCAGCAGATCCACAAATTAATGGCAGCAAATTCAAAACATGGCAGACCGAAAGATGTTGTCTGCCTACAAAGAGCTGGATTAGAGAGTACGTCTGTTGTTACAGCATGCATTACTCTCTAAGAATCATTTACACACACATCAAACCAGGTAAGATCAGCAGTGTTTTTATTTAGGTTGAAACTACAAGAAACAAGCATATTCATTTACAGCCGATATCGTTAGGTTTTATTTTTTGTGTTGTAGAGGGGGTGGGGATTCAGTGTCTTTTTTTCCATAACTTACAGTCATGTCGTCCCTTCATTCTGAATATTTTTTTGTTCTCAAAGTTCAGGACAAGCTTGGCTGGAAAAAAAAAAAAATATAAATATATATACAATTAGTTCATT